>JASVER010000174.1:42724-109627 GCA_030449065.1 Oceanodroma leucorhoa
CCGTTTTTGAGGTCGACCTCGAGCAGGCGGCCATAGCCGCTGAAGAACCGCTGGATGTCCTTCTCCCGGACGTGGTAGCTCAGGCGGCCGATGTAGACGCGCGGCATGTCAGCGGCGGAGGGGAAGGGGAGGGAGAGGAGAAGAAAGAGGGAGAGGGAGAGAGAGAGAAGAGAGAGAGAGAGAAGAGAGAGAGAGAGGCGGCGAGAGGGGCGCGGGGAGCAGCGCTGCCAGGCCCGCACGCTGCCACAGCCGCGGCCTGCTCCGCAGCACAATGGCGCCCGCCGCTCGCCGCCGCTTTTATAACGGCGGGCGGGGTCCGGTGCGGACGTTACGGCGCGGACGTCATCACGCTCCCGCGAGCAGGCGGTGGCGAGGCGGGGGCTGGGTGGCTCCGGGCATGCGCGGAGCTCCGTGCATGCGCGGCGGGCTGGGCTTCTCTGCGCATGCGCAGGGGCGCCTCGCGTGCGTGTGTGGGACTGGGCCTTCCCCGCGCCCCTCAGCGCCGCGGGCCCGGCGGCCGCCCCGCCCAGGGCCTACCCCCGACATCGCCGCTGAGGCGGCTGCTGCCCCCGCCGCCGCCCCCCGTCCCCGCGGCTGTAGGCCAGAGCGGCCGCTCCGCCGGGTGGCGGCTGAGTCGAGAGGGGCCGCGGTGCGGCCTTGTCGGTCAGGTCCGGTCGGACCCGCTTCCTCCCGGTCTGCGTGACGGGTGGGTGGGAGCGGGCTCTGGCAGGGAAGGCGGGCGGCCTGGTGGAACCCGTGTGCCATCGCCCAGGGTCGGTCGGAGCAAAGCCCTCGGGTGGGAGAGCCCCAGCGCTGGCGTCCCTGCGTGCCAGGCGGGGCCCGTACAGAGACCGCTGTCTGTGGGGCGGCCGCCTAGCCGCGGTTACGTGGGAGCAGCCCCTACCGAGCCCGAAGTTGCCGAGTTCTGTGTCCTGCTTTCCCTTTACTATGTGTTCTGAGCTAGAAAAACCTTCCCGATGTATTAATAAAACCACTGTTTCAGTCTGCTGGGCTTTACATTGTAATGCTATTTTGTAGTGTATACTATGATTTGTATATTTGATACAAACTATAAATGCATATTGTATTTCAATACATACAACATTTTTATATTGTATACTATACCGTTTAAATATTTCAGGTGAAAAGGCCACATTTGCTCCTGCTCCTGGGTTTTTCCATGAAAAGCAGCTTGTGTTCACCTAATGGTTCAATACCGTGAGCCTCAATGTCAGTACTGCAACCCACCAAAGACACCACGATTGCCTTCAGTTTTCGGGACATTGCCCTGAGTTAATCTGTAACAAAGCAACTGCTGAGTTTGATTTAAAGAAGTGGGGGAAATCTCAGTCTCATTTTCTTCTCATTTCACAAAAGCTTGATTCATAGCATACAACAGACAATGAGTGGCCTCTTTCGCTTCCATTATAGTGGACAGTGCTTGGAAGAATTCATGAGTTCCTTGAGTGTTTTCTGTCTGATTTAGAAAGACTTACACAGGTAAGTCACTAATATACAGGCCTGCTGTAGTTTTTTCATACAATATCACCAGGAGATATTTTGACTTGTGGGTAAATTTAACCATTAGCCAGGCTGTAGTTAGTGTTCATCAGCTCTGTGTAGAGAATTCAAAAGGCTTCTTTTTAGTCCTGAATAGCCCGGCACAGAGGGGAACAGCACAAGATATGCTGTACCTTTCCCTGAGCCTACTGCAATAAAAGCTCTCCTGGAAGAGTCGGGGTGTATCTCACACTCACGGTCTTCAACTTTGAACTGTTCTGTTCAGAGAACAAGCTCTGAAGCACCAGTGCTTTCTCAGAAACAGGTAAGTGGGAAAAGTATTATAGCTATTTATTGCTAAAATGTAATAGTATCTCTGAGCCTCTCCCATGAACAGCAATACCATTGCGTTGAGTGTTGTATACACAAAACTAAAGGATGGCTTCTTGTACCAAAAACTTACAATATAAAAAAATCCATCTGCTTAAGTCATTTGTGTCTTCTTTGAGACAACTGCAGGTTATAACGTATGATCATAAAGGTCTTCTCCCCACTACAGCTATATTCTGTTATTTTCCACTCCTGTTGTCGTAAGAGGATAATGGTTCACTGGCCCAAATTTTAAAAACCTTGGGTATGAGCGTTCACCTGAAATTGCCTGTGCTGGCACGTACAGAGTAGGTGAGCTGCATGCTAAGACTCGCTGGAAACAACCCAATTAGATAGTTCTTGCTAAAACATCCTGTGCTCGGTTGAAGATAGTGTGTAAGCCTGTACTGAAGTTCAAGGATAAGAAGGAGAGCAAAGCCTGTTCTTAAGGGCTTCCCTGCAAGTGGATGCTCTTCAGGATCAGAGCCTTAAATAACTGCCTTTCCTGAAAGATCTGCACTTCTGTACTTTCCTCACAGCCCATAAAAGCTGCTCTCTCTTAAGTGATGACACTCATTTCAAAGTCTCTGCCTCTTAGTATAAGGAATTTCTTTTGCCCTTCCAACAGGGAAAAATAAATTCTTCATGACAAAAGTGCTGCCCATGCATCCTCTGAGCTCTGGACCTCAGCTGGTGTTTATATCGCTGCCTTTTCGTGGGAGAATATCCCCACACAATGCCCCAGAAATGGATGAACAACAGTCTGTTCAGCTAAGGGCCGTATGGAGCAGGAATGAGCGCAGGCAGTCCCTGCACTTTCTGGCCTGTTTTTATGAACGCAGAGAACCGAGCTTGGGACCTGCTCATCCTGAGCGCTGGGATGTCAAGCCGTAGCAAACAAAAGCAAAAAGAGTGAGTCGGTCTTCCTGTAATGAGACAATCAGACAAACCCACTCCCAAAAGCAACATCAGGTTGGAAAAAAATCCCAAAACGAGTAAGCAACAAACCAGCGCAGAAGCGAGAGGGGTTGGGAAAGGGACAAATGGCACTAGGAATGCATTTAGCTGGGTCAAGGGAGTGTCTAGGAAAGGAAAGGAGAGACAGTTGCCTGATCCCATCTCTGCTTGGTCTGGCTCGTTACTAGTAACAACACGTCCTGGTGATGAGGCGAGCAGAGCCTGGGCCCAAGGCACTGGAGACCTCCCCAGTTCTGGACCAGTAAAGCACACACGCAGAACAGTTGTCCATCGTACATGTGCCAAGCACATCCAGTGGCAGAGGGGCCGTGCAGGTGTCTCCACATGCACAGGGCCCGTTTCTCCAAAGAAGTATCCGTGCCTGTGCCCCATATGCTTTTTAGAAGTACACAGAGGATGTGACCATATAGGATGTGAAGTCCCATGTTCCATGGGATACTGATACACCAGAACTGGCTGCTGTGTCTTTCAGGCTTCTAAGGGCCCCGCTATATGATGGCCCTCTCTGGGAGGACATCTCGAAGCTCTTGGCAGGTGGCAACAGAGAGAGATTTGCTGAGGCCACATGGAAAGTGAGGCAGGTTTCACATTAGGATCTTGCAGCCTTGTTTTGTTTTTCTGTTCCTGTACTTGAGGAGGGATAAAGGGTCTTCAAGGTGCCTCCTCACTGGCTGCCAAGCTCCGTGTCCCCCTCCAGTGCCCCCTCAAGCCGTTTTCAAATCCTTGATTCTCACACCCTTGCCCTTTTTTCACTGTTTGTCCCCCATAATCAATTACCTGTTTTTCACATTGTTCCTCCTTCCTCTAGCCTTCTCCCACCTTGGGGGGCTTGATGGCTGGGTTAGGACCAACCTGGTGCCTAGAAGGAGAATGACAAAAACTCCCCCTATTCCAAGGCCATTTAGGGACCTATGTGACCAGCCTTGGCCATTAGAATGGCCTCAGCCCTGTGCTGTCTTATGCCTTCTCTTATGGTCTGTTGGTAACCCTGGAAGGCAAGAAGTGGATGTAAAACAGTGACATAGTGACCAGAGATGAACCGCACCTCTTACACAGTCTAGGCAGGCTGGCGGATGTTGCTCAAAGGAGATGCAGATAAGATCCAATTATCCTCTTTATCCTTCTGGATCAGTGCTCCCAGGCCATTTCCCTGACCTATCTCTGTTGTGTCCTATTATTTTTACGCCCTTGACTTAACAGTCCTATTCCTGACGTACATGAGCACACACAGCAGCAGGTTCAGCCTTTGAATCAATAACCTTTCTCACACATAGAGGGACGTGTGTTCCTGACCCTTGGGAACCCAGAATAAACATCTCAAATGCATTAGTTTTATGGCCTGATCTGCCAAATCAACCGGTGCTGCAGAAATGGAAATTTCAACTCTACAGTTCAAACCTTTGGTGCTTTTTCCTGGGCACTTAAGACAAAGAGAGAAATGGAGAAAGGTAAGTATTACAGTCTTACTAATTCCACAGTGGAAGGTGGGAGGAGCGTCATAAGAAGAAATTACAATTCATCTTTTTTCCTCCTAAGGGCAAAAGGCTCTAATCTCTCGGTACAAAGGCTTGAAGTCTGTAATTAATCATAATCTGTGAGATATGAAGCAGAGCTCTGGTAACTTTTTACAAGACTTTTATTGTTAGTCCAATAAAAAATATCACATGTAATTTGTCTGTCTTGTTGAGGACTAATATTTGGCTAGTGATTATTTCTTCTAATCTGTTGTCAGAGGAGCTCTCGGTGTGAAACTCATGTTCTTTCTCTCTCGCCAGTAGCGGGTATGGCCATATGCGAGTGTCTCATGAAAACAGTATAAAATATGCATATCATGAATTTATTATGCACCAGCTGTTTGTTGCAAGACTGGCATCTCAGGATGCTGCTGTCAAGTGTCTCACTGTTTCTGTTACACTTCCCTCTCCCATCATCTCGTCCTCGTCACATCTCTCTGACGGAGAACCCACTTCTGAACCCAGGTGCTGCTCAAAAGGCAAAATGGGCAGGCTGGCAGCCTAGCTGTTTTTTTCACGTTTTGCCGTAGCTCCTTTGTGTGAATACCACAGGCACTGACACCGGAGGGCAAGTCTGAATTCACATGCAAAACATGGCAAAATTCAGTTCAGGTCTTTGGCAGGTGTATCTGGGTGCTGTGATCATTGGGTATTTTGCTGCTGTGATCCTACCCAGCATCATCGGGTATTTTGCTGCAGACATACCCGCGTCTTCATTTTGTTTGTGGGGAATGGTGGCTTAGGGAAACCAGAGGGCGTGAGGTCTCCCCGTGGCTGTCTGGCAGGCCCTGCCTACAAGGGTCCATTCTTCTTACATATGGCTCCTCCTCCCCAAAATTCAGGGTCAAGGAGCATTGCAGGGGATAAAGTTCTCTTCCATAGGATGGGGGGAAGAAAGCAAACTGACAAAGAAGTGCTGTCTCAGAGACAGGCCACTGCGAATCAGCATGCTTTAAATGGATGATTTCCTATGCTGCATTTAGTCCTCCAGCTGCACCAACCTGTTAAAACATGAGAGCTCCAAAAGCTACGGTCATCCAGTAACGACACAAACTGAAAAATGTCTCTAAGTCAGCTGAGGCACGGGAGATGTTAACAGCTCCCAGGAGCTGTTGTTCAAGCAGCTCATTCATCTGCTGTGCCTTAGCAGCTCCTTTGGAGCCACCATGCTAGGTCAGCCCGGCCACTGACTCACGAGCATCAGTCTGGGCTTTGGACCAAAATGGGACCTCCTGACATATGTGTAGAGAACTGCTGAACTGACCGTGACTGTTTCTGTGCATTAGTGGCTAGGATGTGACTTGTTTTCTACTGCTTTTTTTGCAATATGTGAGTGAATGTCCTTATGTGCCTTGTGGGTTCCCTCTGGGCATAGTCTTTGAAGTGCTCGGTTCAGGTCAGCAGCCAAGCACAGATGCACGTGGGCTTTAGTGGCTTTCAGTCTTGCTCTCTCTTCTGCAAATGTGTTTCATTCCCCCATGGACCCTCCATCTCAGCAGGGGCACCCAGCATGGGTCTGAATGGGTGTTTATACAGCTAGGACTTACACATACAGGGAGAATCGATACCCCTGGGCTGTGAAAGTGTTTGTTCATCTCCCCAGTAGCACTGGCTAACGTTATGTGGACTATTGCATCTCCTACGTGGTCATAGACTCCAGCAAAAATTCCCTCTCCACTCCAGGTGGAGGTCCTGCCTGCCCCTCACAGGAGGAATGCCAACCATTGTGTGCCCAGACAAAGCACTAATTACACTCTGAACCCAAATTTCTTGTATTATTCAATTTGGGGACTGTATGTAAAGGCCTGTCATTTCAGCTCATCCTATGTATATTCATATAAAATCAATTGATCTATCTATATGAAGTGCCTAGGTATAGCTGGCACACTGCTGGGTTAATAACATGTTGTGCTGGTTTTGGCTGGGATAGAGTTCATTTTCTTCGTAGTAGCTAGTATGGGGCTACGTTTTGGATTTGTGCTGGGAACAGTGCTGATAACACAGGGATGTTTTAGTTACTGCTGAGCAGTCCTTACATAGAGTCAAGGCCTTTTCTGCTCCTCACCCCACCCCAGTAGGTGTGGGTGCACAAGTAGTTGGGAGTAGGCTGGGGGTGCACAAGGAGTTGGGAGGGGACACAGCTGGGACAGCTGACCCCAACTGACCCAAGGGATATCCCATACCATATGGTGTCATGCTCAACATATAAAGCTGGGGAAGAAGAAGGAAGGGGGGACATTCAGAGTGATGGCGTTTGTCTTCCCAAGTAACCGTTACACATGATGGAGCCCTGCTTTCCTGGGGATGGCTGAACACCTGCCTGCCGATGGGAGGGAGTGAATGAATTCCTTGTGTTGCTTTGCTTGTGCGTGGCTTTTGCTTTACCTATTAAACTGTCTTTATCTTAGCCCGAGTTTTCTCACTTTTACTCTTCTGATTCTCTCCCCCATCCCACCGGGGGGGAGCGAGCGAGCGAGCAGCTGCGTGGGGCTTAGTTGCCAGCTGGGGTTAAACCACAACACAGGTGTCACAGAATGCATGTGAAATCTTTGGCTGAGCTTAGACTAAAAGACCTCTGATCTGGGATGTCTCCAAGCCTGAATCCCCAACCTGGGCTGCCTTACGAGAATATAAAAGATGAGTGATTTTTCTTTTTTTTTATATGCCTCCTATCCAGCTCTTCTAGATATCCAGATACCTAGATATCCAGATACCTAGAAGAGCAGGGCAAGGATTCCCAGTTTATTTTTCTTTTGGCGATTCTCCTGATGAAAATCTCCAATTTGATCCTGTCCTCCCCAGGCAGAACAGGGCAGGGGGGTGTTGCACGGACTCCAGTTTGGCTGGCCGTAGGGCTGGTGGAGATCTTCCACACTGGGAAATTTTGATAAAGTTATTCTTCTTTCACTGGCATTTTCATTTCAAAAACATGTTGAGGGGTTTTTTTCTGTCCTGCCAGCCCTGGTTCCTGCCCACTGCCGCGATTCTCTGCCACGTTATTTAGCAATTGTACTGGCTACCCAGCAGAGGGGTGTAGAAACCAATGTACAGGCAGCAAACTCGCTCCCATTTCCCCCATTTTCTGCGTGGTGAGCCGTGGCAGCCTCAGGGCTGAGGACCACGGGCTCGCAGGACCCCGGGGGACTCGTCCTCTGGGGCAGGGTGCTGGAGCCAGCCCCGCTGCTGTGGGGCCGGCGTGAGGGCAGCATGGAAAGAGAGAAGGCAGGGAAGGGAGGGTGATGGAGGAGATGAGAAGAAGCCTGCCGAGCCATCCAGGTGCTTGCGGTGCTGTGGCCCAGTACCGCTGACCTGCTCCGGGCACAGCGCTGGGGATGTGCCGTGCCCATCGCTCCTGTGCCGCAGGCAGTGCATGGACCAGGCGCCAGCCTGGCATCTGCCAACACGAATGTTTCTGCCTGAGAGCGTGAGGTGAAGGAAACCCCCAGGAGTGCTCGGCTGCTGCCTGAGGTCAAGGCAGGCTGTTTCAGGGGCTGACTGAGGTCCCAGCCTTTCCTGGCTTTATTTGCTTGGAGTTGTGTGGACTGGACGCCTTCAAGAGAAAAGCTGCCATCTCTGTCCGCACCTGGGCAGGCCAGCAATCTTGAGGCAAGGTGCGTGGTATCTCTCAGGAGCTCTGGCTGTCCTTCGACCCCACTGGTGACTGGAGTGGGTCGTGACTTGCTCATGAGTGGTAGTGGTGCTTTGCCTCGCCTTGCATCCTCTCCTTTCCACCTTTGCATCCATGGCTGGCTGCAGGCTGGTCTGCCGCTCAGACAGCTTCCCGTGATGTGTGTTTTCCTAACGAGACACTTCAGGGCCTTCAAATTATTTCCAAATTTCCTTCTCTCCATCTGCTTTCCAGCCTCTGTCCATCTGCTCTCAGTTCGCGTAAGGCCTGGCTGAAATTTGTCACTGCAGGATGACTCTTTGGAGTGCAAGGAGCCCGCTGGGACGCCCTGATAAGCGCTCGCCTGCCCATCCCCGATGCTGCCGGTGCCGCCTGCCAGATCCGTGCCCAGGATGACTATCACTGCCTGGCCACCGCCACGCAGGCAGGGTCTGCCCACACCCAGCCCTGCCTGTCCCCACAGGCAGTCCCTGTGTCCCCGTCCTTGAGATGTGGGCAGCACTGCTCTCCCAGCCTCCTTGTACACAGCAGAGATATAAGGATGCTGGCTGCCGGCGTGGAGGGATCTTGGGATAGGGGCTGGGAAGAGCCTGGTGTAGGCATAGGTTTGCAGGTGGGTGGGGATGGGGCTCCAAAACCTCAAGTCTGGTGTGAGAATGGTGATTTGCTGAGTCCCTTTGCATGCCATCCTGGGGGCCTTTTATCCCCTACTCCAGCTGTTCTCCTGGGGTTCGGCACTTTTTATTCTGAATAAAAAGCAGAAATTCTCTGGCCTCCAGGAGCTGAATGAGTGGAGGGACTTTGCAGCACTGTGACCGAAGTGTTGACTCATTAAACTGACGTCACAGAAAATGCTCTTTGCATTAAGGAGATTAATCACAGCTCTTTTATTTTTTTTTCAGAAAAACCTCTTTAACTTCTGTGAATCATTCCTGTGCATCCTTCTCTATGCTACCCRTGATACTTGGCCTCCTTGGCTCAGGCTGAAACTTATTTAGCATTAAAAGTCCCAATCCCAAGTATTAATAAAACCTAAACCCTTATGAGCTGGAAATTCAAAGAGATGATCTCCCTAAGAGAAGCAACCTGTCAGAGCTCCTTCCAAACCACAGGGAAGGAGCAGGGTTTGCAAAGGGGGAGCATGAATAAAAATGTTTCTGGAAGGAAGTGGAGAGTTAAGGCTTGGCAGCAAAATGCCTGACCTGCTAGTGCAGCTGTCATGGAACTGGTGGCACATGGAGGTTGTGGACGTGCCCTTCGGTCTGCTGAACTGTGCTGGCCTGGTGGGTGGGAGGCTCTCCTTGGGCTGCTGGCAGGGATTTCAGCTGGAGCACCATGATGAAGCCAAGCAGGAGAGTGGGACCTCTGGAGAAGTACGGAGGAGCCCCAGCTCCAGGAGATCTGGTGAGCAGAGCAGAGGTATTGGGGAAGAGCAGGCAGGAAATGTGATGGTGGTGGATGAGGTGATGCCACCACTCCGGGACAGGGCTAGTGGGCAAACGGAGGCATCCTGGCACACGGGAGCGGGGCTGGGATCGGTCATGGCTTTTAGGCAATGGCCCTTTACTGTCCACGGAGGGGAAAAGTAATTTATTCACTCTGGTAGGACCTCAGAGTATTTCTATCAAGTCAAGAGACCAGCAGGCAGTGCTCATCTGCTTATCCTGGAAGCCAAACATCTAATGAATAAGACTTTCACACATGTTGCAAGGATAAATATTATCAAATAATTTATTCTTAGATCTTTATACATGAGCAGAGATAGAGATTTTTCTCAGCAGTGCAAACTGCTTTTCATGAAGGTTATATCTTTGGGCTTTGAATTAAGATGTCTTGAGTTTATTTTTCTCTGCTACAGCTTTATGTGATCAGACTTCAGAATTAACCTGGTAAATCCAGCAAAACATCTCTGGGCTATGCCACGTGTGTGAGAGAGAGATATTTAATGCCACGTGTAACTAAACGGAAGAATGACTTTGGTGCAGGTAACTGCTTGCACAATTGGGCAGTCTTTTGTGTCCTGCTTACAGAGCCCGGGATGGAAGGTGCTACTGAAATGAGAACATTTTTGTACCTTTTAAGTGACACAGAGCAGGAGATCAGCGTGTTTGTGGATTTTTCAAGAAAGGGTAACCTCTGTAAGAATAGTTCATTAATTTGCCTCTCCTCAGATTTTATTGAGTTGATGGTTTTTTAGTTTCCTTCCATTTTGAAGGCATTAGAGATTTTCCTATAAAAAAAAGATTTTCATTCATGGCTTGATTTTACCCTTTTCTCACAACTTGCTGGCTTGCTGACAAGCCTGTTCATAAGAATGGTTTAGTTTTCACCGAGTACAAACCTCAGTAGAAGATTGTTTGGGAGTCATTTAATAAGCTAAATATTTTTTTTTTTCCCAGTAAAAACTAAAATGCGTCCATTGTTCCAGAAAAATAAAAACTGGGTTATCAACCATGCCTGTAGCATTTACCACACGGTATGAAGATATTGGAGCTGGCTACATTCCTGGCACCTCGGTGGTGCGTGCATACAGTGGCACAGAGAGCTTGCCCAGGCTCCTCGGGGCCACGGGCAGCAGATCTGTGGGTTTCAGCTGAAACCAGGTGTGGATCTGAGATTTTCCACGAGACGGCACAGAGGACCTTGAAAGGCTCTTGCTATCACTACGGTGACCTCACCATGTGTTATGTCTGTGGTGGCGTGGGCGATGTGCAGGGATTTTTCCACTGCCTCCAGCACCCGATCCTGCTCCAACAGGGAACTGCCGTAAGCTGGGCTGAGCCCTGGAGCAAGACATCTCACAGTCCTCTCCATCAGCAGGTTGCACTGGTGATCACCACAAGAGCCCCAGGAAAGCCTGATGACCAGGGGCAGAGTAACCACCTTTTTACAGAAGTCGACATCTTTATCAGGGAATTGACCCACCAACCACTTCTGAAAGCTTCTTAAATGGCTTGTTTTCCACCTCTGCGTAGTAATCGTTGGGAATGAAGCCTTGAGCAGCTGTAAGAGATTTAGGTGCAACTCGGCCAGCTGAATCTGAGCCTTCAAGTCCTTACAGCAAGTCCGACCTCACAGGGTGCACTTAAAGTTGCCCTAAGCCAGACCTTAATGCAGCCCTGGCTTATAGTCCCTGTATGAAACACACTGCACAGGTGGCTACAGCCAGGCAGATACAGCGACTTAAGGAGAAAAGGAGAGTGTGCCGGGTGAGAAGTGATGGCATTAGAGCTGAAGACACATTAAGCTGTCTTTAGGGACTGCGGGAAAGAAAAGCTGATTTTGTTTAGGCAGTACAGGCGCTGGAGTGGAATGGCTGCATTTCAGCCCTGCGCTCCCACGCCTGGACAGGGAGAGCTGTGGGAAGGGGGGCCTGGACTCCGTGTATCATCATGTGCCCTCTCCGGGATAAGATATCTCTGAGATGTACGTAAGGGTAAAGTTCAGCCCAGAGACTGACACTTCATAAGCAAAATGCCTCACTCGGCAATATGAAAAAGCAATCAGCCTGTCTCGCATGTGATTACCAGTGACCTCCCCTTGCAGCTCTTCTGCTCTTGTTTATCAATCTGGAGACATCAGCACCTTCTAATAATGCTGGAGTTGCTGAGAGGGGACAGCAAATAGATTGTTTGACCTGACACTGCCCCATTTGCAAGCATTTAGCTGCCTCCTCTGAGTCCTCCTGCAGGCGCAAGGGAACTGGGCCAACAGTGACTGAAATCTCTGCTGCTCCCAGCACGTTGGGCTTCCTCCCGGCAGCAGCCCATGTTGCAGGACTGGACCACTTTGAGATAGGCACTAGTGCAAAAGAATTCACATTTGCTGATCTTGTCTGCACTCCCTCTGGGTTCCCTGGATGCCAGCAGAATGCTGGAAGACCAGGCATGGGCTGGGGCTTTGTGGTCTGCAGTGCTATACAACCACAGAACAAAAAGATGTTTGCTGTGCAAGCTGAGTAGGAGAAACCTGACAGTCAGCTGGCAAATATGAGCTCTCTCCTCCTGGGGATAATATAAGGTCTTTCTTCAAATCCCATTGCCAGCAAAAGGTTTTCTCTGTCTGGGGCTGGGCCCTTTGTATTAGAGGGTTTGGGCTTTTCCCAAATTCTCTTTGTAGATCTCCTCAGAGTTCTTCTGTCGAAATAATTGTTGGCTGCTGAATTGGCCTCTGATTTAACCAGCTGACGTGGGTTTTTCTCTTTCCATCCCCACTGCTGTATCTTGCAATGGGCTTGGAGCCACAGCCACAGCATTCTCTCTCAAGCAATTTGCATGTCTCAGATTCTCCAAGAGCATCTCCCTAGGGGCACGGTTTGCTGACAGTGAACAGCATTGATTTCCCCAGGTGACTGAAAAAAGAAGCGAGACCAGAGTAGCTCCAGTGCTCACGTCGTCAGTACCAAGCAGATAGGACCTGTTAGAGGAGCCTGTGGTCCCTCCAGCCACCAGCCAGCTGCTGCTGACCCCAGAACATCTCAAAGTCTTTGAAGAGGTAGCAGCACATGTTAGAGAAGCATGTTTCTCACGAGTAAAAAGAAAGCAAGACAGGGTAACAGCCAGAAAAGGTGACAGTCTAGGAGTTTCTCCCGTTCAGGATTCACGGACTGCCGAGCTTGTGACCTCCTGAGCATCTTTCCTACGTCTTTGCCTCCTGAGGTGTGTGCGGAGGAGAGGAGGAGACGTTGGAGAGTCCACTGGTGAGCATGGTGGGCACGGAAGGCCACCGCCATGCAGAGCTTCCCATGGGACTGGGGGGGACTGTAGCATCCCAAATCCCCACTGAGCTGGAGCTCCAGCAAGGAGCAGGGCTGAGCACCGGGCACAAATACAAAGGGCACAAAGGAGGGACTTGCCTTTTCCACAAACCAGGCAGGAGAATGAGAACCAGGGAAATAAATACTTTCCCCTCATCCAGGAAAAGGGGTAAAACTTAATGCATTTCTGCCTGCCATGTGCTTTAGGAGCCTTTGATGGCATATCCCCATGAGTGGGGTTTGCTCTTGCTCTGAAGGTCTGCAGGTTGAAAATAGCATCCTGGCTCACTGGGACTAGGGCAAAGCCAATAGGCCTCATTAATAAAACAAGGATGGTGGAAGGAGAGAGAGCTGTACGTGGTGGAAGAAAGGATAGGTGGCATGTAGGTGCCGTGTGGCATCTGGTGGGATGGGATCAGCCAAGCACGCACTCCTGATCTCACCTCAGACACTCACTGCCGACTCCACTCCAGGTGATGCAGAAGGTCCTGTTGGGTCTGTGCTGGGGATGAGATGGAGCCAGAGGGAGAGAGAAGTCCAGACACCCCAGCAAGACCCCAGGTTCTCATTTGGGTGCCAGCAAAGTCCAGTGCTAATGGCCCCTTTGCATTCCTTCAGCAGAGGTGGATGCAGCCTGCTCGGTGCCRGCAGTGGGCAGTGGAGCCTGCACCAGAGAGCTCCTCGCACAGCGCCCTGGATCTTGTGCCTCCATGCACATGTGTGCGAGTGCTTTTCCTGCTGCAGAGAGCAGGTCTAGGACGCCTTCTTGTCCTGGGTGTATCTTAGCCTCCTTCTGTGGTCATCCTTGGGATGAGATTTGAAGGTTGGTCAGACAGCAGGTGTGGGCTGTGCTGAGCAGGGTAGGGCTCTGATACCCTGCCCTGAACTGCTGGTCAGCCATTGCTGGGGCACTGCAGTCACCACTCTTCTCCTTTACACTGCCCAAAACTTCTGTGCTGTTTCCAGCAGGGCTCAGGGACTGGTTTGGGAGCAGTTTCCCTGCAGTGGGAAAGGAAGCTGTCCTCCTCTCCCAAGGGCTCCATCCTCAGCAGATGGAACGAAGCCCAAGGTGTGCTCCAGACACACTTACCCACGCCGGCTGGCTGCCAGAGGCCTCCACATGCAGGAGAAGCAAGCAGGCTCCCAGGCTGTCCCGGGATGGACATAAGCCCAGTACACTGCGTACGCCCTCAAGGGCTGCAGGGTGTTTCCCATTCCCCGGGGAGGCTGCACCCCAGTCCTGCCTGAGCTGTCGCTTGCCTTTGCTCCCTGGGCCAGTCACAAGCCTGAGTGCTCACGGCTGAATGCAACCCCCCTCTGATTGCAATGGCTCAGTAAAGCTCTTTCCTCAGGGATGAGCACCCACGTAACATCGCACAAGCTGCCCCTGCTGCCACCCGTGGGACCTGGAGGTGCCCGAGTGCAGCGCTGGGCAGCAGGCAGCTCCCCACCATCCCGCGGGCACTCCACAGGGTGAGAGTCCCCAGGGAAGGAAAATCCCCGTGGTGGTAGCCCAGGGTCCTGCAGGTACTGGAAGCAGTGGGCTGCCTTTGCAGCCACGTGGATGGGCCAAGGAGAGAGGGGTGCAGGGGCAGGAGGTGCTCCTGGGGAAGGTGGAGGGGGGTGTAGCACTGCTCATAACCTTCAGAAACGTTGGTATCAATTCCCTGCTGCAATGACTGCCAAGTAGAGAAAGCAGGAAGAGTTAATTGCTCTGTTGTTATTTGAGCTGCAGTAAATTTTCCCTGTGTAGAGACAAAGAAGAGAAATAAACCAACAGCTCAGTCTGTCCCATCCCACTGACACATTCAGTCCTCGCTGTGGTAGCCTGCAGATCCAGTCTCGCAATGGCTGATCACAATCCAGGGGATTTCCCTGAGTTTATTCTTGTGGATGGATCACTGGAGACGTCAACTCCTTTGGGAGTGATTTCGGATCAGGTTAGTTATTCCAGTCTGCTTTTTGTCTGTTCCTTTCCACACCAAAGAGCTTGTCTGGTTGCTAATATTAGCCTGGCTCTGTATAATCAGCTCTTACCAGAGACCCAAAAGTGCTCATCTGACATCTCACATTCAGCAGCATTTGAGAAGACAGCGAGGCTATCATCTGGGAGCATCCTCAGATGAGCCACCTCATCGGGCAGAGGTAGGAGGACATGCCCTGCTCAGACTCCCCTTTGCCTCTCACCCCTGGATCCATCTAAACCTGCTTCCAGAAATCTGGCTAGGACTTGATTCAAAGTACCCTTTCCACCGAGCTTGCTGAAGCCAAGGGCAGGTCAACCATTTCGCAGGTCAGGCCTGCAGCCCCGTGTGAGGTGTGGGCGAAGCCGGGAGCAGCCAGGCGGCACTCGGTGTGCGGCGGGTGGCTCAGCTGGCATCCCCACCGCTGCGGGGCCGGCTGCAAGTGTGCCATCAGGCATCTTGTGAGAGMCTGATTTGGAAGTTTAGTCATCTCTCATTAATGTAAAGCCTTGGATAAACTTTGGTGTATTGCAAACAATGGTTAATTTTTTGAAGACCAACTGCCCAGGGGTTGCCGAGGCGTAGGACATGTCTGACATGGGATACAGCAGAGTGGCCCGGCAGAGCTGGAGCTGTCATTGCTACAGACAGTAACTGCTAGTTGTGATGCCCAGCAGAGGGATGCTCATGGGGCCCCCGCTACACACTTCTTTTTTACTCATCACGTGACGACCCATTATTTTGGCACGTAGCGAGAAGCGATGTTTTCACTTCCTGCCTGGCCCAAAAGAGGAGGGTCTCCAGTCTTGCTAAGTGAGGGTTGCTCAGCCTGGAGTGCACTAGCTCTGGTGAGTTCCCAAGTGAGGTGTCCCCCATGGAGTCCCCATATCACTGCGCTGGGATGCTGCATCCTCCCAGCCCCGGTGCAATGACTTTGTCAGCTCCCCAACGCTGGGACTCTGCTGGGCCTTTCTGCTTTGCTCAGCAGTTCAGGCACTGATGCTGCGAGTTGCTGGGTGCTTCCTACATCCAGCTGATGTCCTCTGGTCCTCCTACACTGAGGGACTGGATGGTGGTTAGTGCTCCAGCATCTCCCTATTGGGTTTCTCGGATTCATGCAAAGTTAGCACAAAATGATCAAAGCAGCCAGTCACAGCTCGCTATTTTTCCCTACAGATTATTGGTGGCAGAGATTTTGATCACTTTCAAGGAATTAGCTCAATTAGCAACTAACTGAATTAAGTAGAAGGCGCAGCATATGAACTGACTTTTTGCTGCTTTTGTGGCTGTCATGAAGATTACTCATACCAATGAAATAATTGTTACCATAGCAACTAATGTACTTGGTAGGGGAAGAATTGGAGACACAAATAACAAAGACAAAGGCCAAATCTCTAATGCTAAGAGGCATATGCAAACAGAATAAACCACAGTGCAACGCATTGTGATGGCTTCAGCGTATGCCGCCTCTGACACTATGTGGGATGGCGTAAGGGGAATTCCACAAGCAGAGGAGGGGGCAGAAGAAATTGGGCATGGCTGTGTGGCTTGGTGCAAGGGCTATAATCTCTTTCAGTGAGTTCAGGTGGTTGTTGCAGGATTTCTTGCTCAGCAACTGCCACAGCTCCCTTTAAAAGCACAGTGATTTTAAAGCTAGCCCAGCATGTGCAGAAACAGCAGAGCAGTTGGAAGATAAGCAGGAATTAAATCTTCCCTTCACCTCTGCTGTGGGATCATACCTGACTTTATCCAGGTGAGTGATCCACCAGTCTTTTGCCTTACTCTGGCTGCAAGTCCTGTTTTTATAGCCCTGAAATTCAGTTGTCCCATACGCAAGAGCAAACTGCCTCCGCCTGCCAGCACCATCCTCCCTGTGGTTTACCAAATTATAGGGACTGCAGAGGAATGTGGCCATGAGCAACCTGGCCCCAGCCTACAGCGCCCAGCTCATAACCCTTGGGCATTACTTCAAAATACCTTTTATATGTCAGCCTGTCAAAGGGCCTTGTGGAGTCCATTAACTACAAGGGTCTGAAGAACAGGTTGAACAACCAGCCATGAAGGCTGGGCTAGATATATTTATCCTTTGTCAGTGCAGAGGAGGGGATGGTCTGACTTCTAAGGTGTCCACGCTCCTGTAACAACCTATTATGCAGCCACTGCTCAAAGAGAAGTCCTTCTTGTTTTCTGCACTTCATTTCTGTCTTTACCTTTGTACTGAGAGCAGAGTAAATCTGGCCAGGGAAGAAGATTCACCTGTGTAGCAGTCCAGCACAAGGTCTTATTCAGTTGTTAACTTTTGCTTGAAATGCACAAGCACAAGGTCTCAGCTCAGCAGGAGCCCGGTTTGCTGTCATGGCTTGGTCCCAGCACCAGAGCATCACCATGGAAGGAGACAAAGCAAACAAGATCTAGGCAGATGTCTTTGCAACCCCTTGGTACAAATGCAGAACCAGGCACAGAAGGATTGCAGGTCCAGTTTCCAAAGCTCCCAGCATCACTTAGCATCTCCCTGGTAAGAGTCCTGGGCCAGCGTGGTGCCAAAGTGTCTGGGATTCCTGCTGGTTTGACTGGAATAAGGTCAGACAAGAGGCCTACACACATGAAACTGAGACTGATACCAGGTGACCTAAGTTCTGGAACCTATAAACATCCTATAACCAATATAACCAGTCCTATAACCATACTCCTAATCCACCACCCCCAGATCTGAAGCCCTAGGATGTACCTAGAGCTTTTTCCAGGCTTTCTGTACCAGAGTCAGCTGAAACATGGCACAGATTTTATACTAGTTGCTTAATAAACCAGATAGGTCAGATAGCTGCAGATGCGTTTATGGTTAGCACAAATGCTACAGGGTTCTTCTTGCTGGGAAAGTGCCTCTAACCCAGCAGCCGCGGTGCTGCCTGGAACGTGTGGGAAGTTTGGTGGCAGGGATGGCTTAGGGAAGGGATGAGGAAGGAGGTGCTGTGCTGAATCAAAATGAGCAAAGAGAGCTGATACTGAAGATTCCCTTCTGGCTCTGGACCCTAAGCACCACCAGCTGTGGACAAAAGCTCTTGTCGGGTATCAGACAGACCCTGAGGCTTCAGGGCTATGACAGCCCTCTGTGCTCTTGTTCACAGACTCTCCCCTTTCAGAGGCAGTCTGTTTAAGTACAAGCTGGCAAGGAGAATGTCATCCCTTGTTCTTTGGTCTTTTCTCTGGAGAAAAGGACCTAAAAGTGCCATCACAGCTCTGGGACTGTAGCGCTCGCTCTTTCTTTGCAGCAGCTCCCTTCCTGCATCCCCAGCCTGCCTGCACGAGCATACGCTATGTTACAAAACACACCTCCTGCATGCTCAAATGCCTTTGCCTGTCGCAAATATCCCTGAGGTCTCTTATGTAAGCCAGTGCTGGTTTGCTGAGGCAGAAGAACATTTGCAAGAAATATGAGAAAAAACATTGCTCCCTCCCGAGGTAAACCCAAACCCCAACTTTTTGGGCAGGAGGAAGAAGGAGGAGCAGATTAGGACTGATGAGTCTTAATGGTGAGCCCCCCTGCTAGAGCCCCGGCCCAGAGCTGCCCCATCCTCCCTCTCCCAGCCCATACCTGCCTGCTCCTCTGGACCCCCAAACTCCCCCTAAGTCCTGCTCCTGACTTCGCTTGCTGGCCTCAGCGAGTCTCTCCTGGGTCCCAGCCTCTTCTGCCCAGGAGACAGGACTGCAGCTGCCCACAGCTGGATCAGGCCGATGCTCCTCAGCCTCCTGCTGCACATCTGCAGGCCATGCTGGGGCTTGTGCGGGGCGAGCTGGTGCCAAGCTGGCTGAGGTCTTGCCAGGGTGGGCTCTTTGTGGGCAGATGGTCTCGCAGGAGCGAGAAGCCTGCGGAGCTCCCTGGCTGTCAGCTCTGGTTGAAGAGCATCTCTGCAGAGATGCCATGCCAAAGCAGCAAGGAAGATCAGAGAACCATAAAATGGTTTGGGTTGGAAGGGACCTTTAAAGATCATCTAGTCCAACCCCTGATGCCTTTCCATCAGCCATCTCCCATATCAGAGTACTGCAGCTAATAGTGATCCACCAAGCAAGGTGCTGAGTTGTATCTAGAGTGTTAGAGGGACTCAGAGAGTGATGACCACAGCCTGGCTGGCTGGTTGCTGTTATCCTCACTTCTTTTTTTTTAACTGGGTATATTGCTTTCCTCTGTAGAAAAAGCATATTCAGGAGAAAAATACATACTGTTTCTTGTGGGCACCCCTCTTACCCTCCAGCATCTTTCACTTGATACAACCCCAGCGTGTGATTCTCCTGTGTCCAGAGCACACATCAAGCCTGGGGGGCAAGGGGAAGATGTGAGCTGGAGCTCAATTACTTCATGTGCTTATCTTGGTCATCCTTCTCCAGGCCATTGTGCAGAGCATCTGCCTTCTGCTGAGGACTGAGGGCAAGTACAGCACAGCATGTGATTTTGGGGAAGACAGGTGGTTCGGACATGATTCCTCTTAAATCTTACTTACCTTTGGCCACCTCAGGGGTATCTGGGCACAGCAAGGTAGGCCAGGATTTTCAAAAGCAGCCACTGATGCAAGGTAGCTGAACATTTAAATCATCTCCTACGAGATGGCACCTGCGAGACTCAGTGGGATGTAAAGTGAGAGTGGGTGCTCCCAGGCTCTGACCCAGGGTCCCTCAGCTGGAGATGCCAGCCTCCTGCATGCTCCCCTGTCCCCTCTGCAGGGCATCGCTGGCCTGAAATGGAGTTGGTTCTTTGAGGAGTCAAGGGAAGCAGCACCCTCCTACAGAACGTCAGAGGAATTTTGTGTTTACAAGTGATACAGGCAATCATCATGGCACAGTGGGCTGGTGGCGATGGCTGTAACATGCACAAAGGAGTTTATAGCTTATTGGACTGGCTAACTGGGCAATTAGTGGTCAGGGTTTATCAGTTAAAAACTTGATGGACTTTCCTTTCCTTTTCCCGACCATGCCTGCTGACGGGACAGGCTCGATGGCTGGGCCCTCCAGTGGTGGCACTGGGTGGGCCTTTTAGCCCTGCCACGAAGTGACCGACCAGTACGGGGCCGGGTGCGGCAGCATGCGTGGGGGCCTCCATGGCCACCTGATGGACACAGCAACCTTGGAAGAGCATCCACTGGTGCACGCTGACTGTGTTTGCCAGCACTTTGCAAAACAGGGACTTCAAGGTTGGGTAATGGCATCATCCCAGATCTTGTGATGCTGCTTTTATCACTGAAAAATCTTTAATCGCAGGCTAGCAATTTACCCCTCGCTATTTCTGGGGACTGGGACATATTCAAGCAATTACTTTCTTTTAGAAACCTGTGGGGATTTGTCTATGGAAGGTGAGATCATTGCTGCTGAGAAGAGGCCTGCCTCAGAGCAAAGCGCACTTTGGCAGCACTGCAGCCACATGTCTGGGCTCTCTGTGGGACTTTAGTGCTGGAGCTATGGAATGGGTAGGGTATGGTATGGCATGGTATGGTATGGTATGGCATGGGTATGGGTATGCACCAGGACACATCTCTCTGCCAGGCACCGAGAGCATCACCATGGTCCCAGGAGGTCAGTACCTAGGCAGTTTAGTCCCCAGCCCTGTACCGTGTTGTTGCCTGAGTTTGGCCCTCCCAATGCAGCCAGCTCTGCAGAGGCCTGCTGGGTTTGACGTGAAGCAGGATCTGTTCCCCCATAACCACTGGCCATGCCCAAGAGCCACACGTGGTGCTGGGCACAAGCTCCAGCCATTCCTCTGCTGGGTGCAGAATGCAGAGTCTGAACCTGCCGGCTTGGCGGCCTCAGGTTGCGTCTTCAACGTGGGGCCAAACCAGAGCTCCCACCTCCTTGGTCAACTGGAACAGAAAGCTGTGCTTACAAAACCTGGCGACAAAAGGCTTTTGGCTTTCGCATCTCCCAGCACCTCTGAATTTGATAGCGATGTGGCAGTCTTTCAGCACTCTTCATGAAGCATGAAGAGTGAACGACCTCCAGCTGATATCGCGGGGCTCACTCAGACACCAGCTTGTTGCCATGTCATTTCCATTTTCTTTGATTTCCTCATGTTGATGGTCTCTCCCTCCCCAATCCCCTCTGATAAGAGAAAGAAATGAACTATTGATTCACATGCGGACATTTCAGAGGGGGAGTGCTCTCCTGTCCTTTACTACAAGTGGGAATAATCAGGATTAAATGTTGTGGCTGATGCTGCATCTGGGGCTGGTTTAGACCTGAGTGGGGAATTTAGGTTCTCAGTAGCACAGCTCATGGCTACACAGCACCGTGAGCCCGTCCTGCACCCAGCTCCTGGAGTGGGCTCTGCCTGCCCCTCCGGGGCTGTGGGAGCCGCATCCACGGGTGCAGTGGAAGAGGTGACTGAGCCAGAGCGGCTTGTGCAAAGGCTCCCGCCTGCCTGTGCCACGGGCTGAGTCACAGTCCTGTGCTTTGACCACCAGGAAACAGTACCTCTCGCCCACGCGTCTCCTCTGTGTCACTGCTCTCCTGGTACCCGGCTGTCCGAGTGGAGTCCGGGGCCTTGGGACGACAGCGAGTCTTCTCTTCGGTGGGGTCGGGACAGGTCTTGGACCATGCCTCGGTGAAGAGGCACCCTTTACTGTCGTGCGCCATGCCCCTTTCCCATGGCCTGACGCCTCGTACTTGATGCAAGAACCTCCTGGCACAGGGAGTTCTGCGGGTTAATTATCCTCTGGGTAAGGAAACATTAATTTGACTGTTTCCTTCTTTCCTGGCCGTCATCTCCATGCAGCCCTCAGGAGCTAGGGACTCGCTCTTCCAATGCGGACCCTGAGATTTTCAATATGTCACCTACTTTCCTCCTCCTGTTTCCCCACCTCCTTTCTTCCCCACTGATTATTCTAGGAACAAAGTTATTTTTCTCCCTTTTCCCCAGCGGTGCTCCAGGCCCGCTGCCTATCTCAGAGACAGGCCACTCAGCTCACTTCATGTGGGCCACCATGTAGCCCTGGGCTTGGGACGAGGTGAGCTGCAGGGCTCAGGTTCTCCTCTGGGCTCTCCATCCCTGGGCACCCTTTGCCCAGACAAGAACCTGACCTTTGCCCACCCCACAGAGAGCCTGAGGCACCCATCCATGGGGAAGCTCTGCTCTCAGGAGACCTTGCATGGTCTCTAGCCCTGCAGAGCATGCCAGCTGTGGTTCAGACAGAATGAGGAGGTGGGAGAAATGCATTTTCCCCTGAGCGGGGACTGCATTCGAGGGTTGCTGGCCTCGGTGGGCGAGCGACTCATTCTGCTGCTTAGCAATGCGTTTCCCCCGCCTGCCAGAGACAGCCCATGATTTTGACCCGTAGGACTTCTCTGGAGTATTGTGGAGCTTCAATTCACCAGGATGCACAAGGTGCTTGGAGTGCCAGAGGAGGAAGGTACTTGAGGAGCAGCCGATTAGCTCAATATAATGAGTCTTAAATACTTTCCTTGCCATCCCCCTCTTATAGCTGTTGCCTGCGTCTTTGTGCTCAGGCATGCATTCAGGTTTCTATAGGCATTCACTCCCATTTCTTTGCTTGTGTGATTACTTATAATTCCTGTTTAAATTCTTCTCATTTTCACAGTATAATTAGGCAGAGGAGTGGCTTTTGTTCTGCAGTCAAAAAGCAATTAGCTGTGCTTTTTGCTTCATGGTTGTTTTTTAATTAGGACTTTGTTGATGGCTTTTGTCCTCAGCAGAAAATAAGGGCTGAGGTTTATGGGCTGCAGCTGCTGCCCAGGGTGAGAGGGGCTGCCCTGCCTGCCTGCCTGGCGAGGGGCAGGACCTGTGGAGGTGGCCCAGAGACACTCCCTTTGCTCCCCGCCGCCTTCCCATCCTCTGCCCACTGTAACCAGGGGCCTTTTGCCTGCACTCAGGGTTGAGGTAACTTGTAAAAGTTTTATACAGATGGGGATCTGCCCACTTTTCCTTCTTTAGGATGCCAGTATTCGACTGTAAGTATTCCCTGGTGCTTTCCTATAGGGCTGAGGCATCTGCACCATCACCAGCAAGCCCTGTCCCTTACTCCCAGCTGTCGTAGCCATGTGCCAGCTATCGAGCGCCTGTCTCAAGGTGTTTGCGCACAGGTTGCATTGTGCAGTTGGTGCCAGCACGGCTGAGGATGGAGACTGTGCAGGAACGCGTGCTGGTATTAGGCAGCTCCCTAGGACTGAGAAGATATGCTGTGAAATCCAATTGCTTCCAAAGCCGCTTGTTATTCTGTAAGTGATAGCAACATCCACATGGGGCTGTGAAGGAAATGAGTACAGGCCTGGCACTTAAATCCCCCAGACTAAGACACGTGGAGCTGCTCTGTCCTTTGCAGTTCAGGGAAAGCCAGGTCCCCTGCATCCTGTAAAGAGACAGCTTCAAGTGAAGGATTCATTACTATTCAAAGGAGTAATAAAAGGGACCCAACTCGTGGCTGGGATAGTGCAGCTGGGCTGATGATACACTGGGGAGGAGAGCACCAACTCCAGGCAGTGGGCTCAGGCAGAAGGCACCACGGCAGAGCCGTGCTGAGCACCAGCCAGCCTCTTCTCCTCTCTTGAGTTTCCAGGAAGGGATGGATGCAAAGGAGTGGGGCACGTCTCTGGCTGGCTGCTCTGAGAAGCACCTCTCTGGAAGGCACAGCCTAGGTATCTTTTAAGTCCTTGATTTTGCTTGAATGACCCTTTTTATTGAGCACACCAGGACCCTGCTGACAAGGGGACAAACCTGGAGCAGAGAGGCTGAACTCCTGAGCGAGCGGCGGGGCAGGGCCTGGCGGGGCAGAGCTGTGATGAGTGTGCTGGGCACGGCACGTGCCCGCAGGTCGCAGGCTCGGGTCACTCCTGCACACACTGCTGACGGCAGTTTGCACGATGCTCGTGGTGGGGACAGTGACGTCCCACATGTGCTGCTCCACTGCACCTCCTCACCTGCCCCTCATTTCTACCCTGTGATCTGCATCTCCTGCCCATAGTGTCTATCCTTTATCCTGCGATCGGTTTAATTCCAGCTTCTCCAGGCCTTCATCATCCTGGAGGCAGGACATTTGTTCTGTGTTTGGGTGAACCCGTCCAGCTGGTCGAGGTTTAAGTAGCCCAGCAGCTTTCCTAAGCTTGGAGGTTGCTTCGAAAAAGAAAAACTGGAGCACTCCCCAGTCCTGTCCCTTCRTTCCTGTGGAACAGACAGCCCCTTCTCCTGTCCATGCTCAGAAGGCTGCTAGATGAGTGTGAGACAAAGACACTGCGTCTCGTCTCACCATGTCTTTTGGGATTGCATGTAAATCTCAGCAAATATTCCTATGGACAGATCCCTCATCAGCAACCAGATGTATTTTTAATACATGATACCAACCAATTAAAGAGGTTAACCCCACTGCTTTAGGCCCTTTCTTTATTGCACCCTTCACTTTTCCTTAAACTCTGCCTTCCTAATGGCATTTAGGAATGGCCCCATGCCCCTGTGCCCTATCCATCACTGCAGGGACAGGCAGCTCTGTGTTCCAAGTGTTCAGAGAGACCCTGAGGTGACTGTTATGACAGCTTGATCGATGCTGTGGATCCATGCAGCCCCTGGGACTGCCATAGCATCCCTGCCCTGGCCCTCCAGTACTTTTCTGCCAGCTCTTAGGGGTTCTGTTCCTGTGCGCAGGGTGCAGCAGAGTGGAGCTCTGCACCGCTGCCCCACGTCCCCGCCTCCAGCTCCCCGCAGTCCCACAGCGAGCTGAGAAGAGCTGATGAAGAGGACAGTGCTGCGTGGACGGGTTGGCATCGGGCACAGTGGGCTCGCGCAGCAGGACACTGTGGGGACAGGGGTCTCGCAGCTGCTGGCAGCCCTGTGCAGTTGTAAAGGTGGCCCTGTGGGTGGCTGTGGCAGGGGGGATGCTGCGGTGGGGAGCATGGGGCTCAGCTCACTCCGTATCCCAGAACGGGGTCCTGGGCTGCTCCCAGCACCTGGGGAGTGCTTTGTGAGGAGACCACCCGTGTCCTCCCTTGGAGGGCTGCGGTCTGCCCTGCAGCTGGGCTGCCCGCGCCCGGAGATCAGGGGAAGCGGGTTAGGCCCAGGAGGAGAGTGGCAGCAGGCTGTCCTGGTTGATGGTCGGTCCCCAGGGCACCACAGCCGCCCTCCCCGCACTCGGGGCAGAGCCGAGGCTGCCTCAGGGCACCTGGCAGTGGTAGGGGGTATTATTTACAGCATAGGTGTGTGCACCTATATAGTGTTTTGCAGCTGTATCTCAAAGTGTTTGGTGAAAAAAAATAGAGGGTGCCCAGCACCCTCTATGGGAACTGCAGTGGGTGCTGATGGTGTGTCCCCAGCACTGCAGGAGGCTGCCCGGTGCACGTCTCCCCACCCGAGCCCTGGCACACAAGCCCAGCTCTGCCTGCAGCCGCTCTCACTGCATTGCCAGCGCGGCCGACGGTGAGGGCCAGTTTTGGCTTTTCATAAGGCAGCTGGAAGATGAGAGCTGCTTCACCTGCCAACATCAGTATGACCCTCCTGCTAAACCTGCCCTCCCTGGGTGGCTGCTGGGATTAACTGAATATTTCCCCTTAAGGAGCACTGACAGTGCTGTTAGGCAGGGCAAAAAATGCGAGATGTCATGCCTATATTGATTTGTTTACTGCACGCTGAATGCTAAGTCAGGCACTTTGGGGGCTGATTCCTTTGGAAGATGCAAGATAATTACATGTTTAAAATCCTTTCGGGGGAGCTTGGCACGAGGCAGCTGTCACGGCGGGTAGGGAAGACAGCCACAGCGAGCCCGGCTTCCCCGGCTGCCGCCTGACGGGCGCAGACAGGCGCTGGTACAGCACGAGGACAAGGTGCTGACAGTCGCTCTTGCGGCTGGGCGCCGGGGGTCCGGGCCGACACGCGGGCGGCACCTCAGCACCCCGGCCCCGTGATGCTGCCGGCAGAGGCAGGGAGGGTGACAGCCGAGGCCAGGCAGGGATGCTTCCATGACAAACCATCCTCCTGCCCTCTGGCTTTTTTTAATTTTTTTTTCCTGCTTTTTAAGGTTTGTCAGATAATGGATGCAATTGTTAGTTGAATGTTAGATTCAATGTTATGAGCGGCAGGTACTTTCAGATGAAGATTATTTGCATGTAATAACACAAAGATCCATCTGTGGATGAGCTCTCCTGGAGAATAATGACATCTTTTGCTGTGCAGGGAGCCAGGACAAAGCCCACTCCCTGTTTGTAATCCCCTGGAAGCCACTAAATAGCACTTGAGCAGGGTGTAAGCGGGGCAGGGCTGTGTGCCAGACCTCTCCCTGCAGCGGAGGACGTTATCCCAGATGCATTATTCAACAAAAGGTGTCAGTCCAGCTCTTTGCACTAGCTGAAAGCAAAATCACAGCCATTTGAAGCAGGCTCTTTGGAAACTAAAATTATCTTCACATCATATTTCTTCTCCAGTAATGCCAGCATTAAATTTTCTCAAATTCTGAGTCAGACGTCAGGAAAAAGAGTAAAAATGTAATAGGCTCAAATATCATAAAATTTAGAAAAGGATTACAGTGTCAGGCTGTTTTTCTCCTTTCTGCTGTCTCTAAGCCTTTAAGACACTCTGGTGCCGTGGTTTTGCATGTGGGTTTGCAAGGAGCTATAGAAATTTCCTGTTCCTTTATGTTTTAAAAGGCCAGTGCTTACCTGCTTCTGCGCCTACGGTCATCGTCTGGCCAGCACCCGCTAACCCTGCCGCACAGTCAGGCCAGGGGTGTGCGCGTGAACCCCTTCGTTCCCCATTTCTTAATGTATTTCCTCTAATGACTTGTAAGAGCCGTGAGCCTTTAGCGTTATAACTAGCAGCTGAATGTAAAATGAAGAGAAACAAACCTGCCCGTTCCCTGACACTGGCGCTGGTGAGAGCGGCACCTGCCATTTGTGCAGGGTGGGAGATGCCCCTCCTGGGGCTTTTGCCATGGCGGGAAGCAGCCTGTTGTCCTCTCGCTCCTCTGGGTGCTGGAGCAGCGGGTGCCGTTGGTGCTGGCTATGGTGGGGATGGGGATGTGGCAGAGAGGTGCTCCCTTCCCCAGTGCTGCCTCCTGCCTCCCCCTTGCCCACAGCCAGGACCACTTCAAACCCGCAGCGCTCACTTTGCCAGGGGAGCTGGCTCCTCACACTCAGCATCTTCTCATGGAAACATCTGACCATCTGCCTGGTCCCCTGTGCTGCTCCCACCTCGTACGGGAGCTCCCTGAACCTCTGCCCTCACTCCTGCAGCAAACCAGCCCCTGCCAGCCCTGACGGACGAGACAGCACACATCCACGTCAGGCAGCTCCCCTGGCAAGGTGTTCTTGCAAACACACGCGGTAAGTTTTCTCTTTGCCCAACGCCCAATTTCCTACCTTTCTTAGGTCAGCTGTCTTCCAAAATGCCACTCTGTGTGGGTACCTAATCTAGCCTCTGCCAAAATCGGTGGGAATGCTGTCCATTGGAGCCAATGCACTTTGGACCGGTGTCCTTCCCTGTGTTTTCGTGGTTTCTAGCACAGCAGCGAATGAGAGGATGAGTGGTCCCACACTGCTGCCTCATCTGGCATCACGAACACTTTGAGAAGATGCTGAGCCCCTTTCTTCCCAGGTGTGCAGTTATGGGGGCTGTGCTGCTGCAGGCTGCTCTCAGGCCAAGCGTAGCTGTGTATTCAGCACATATGAGACAAGGGGCTAAGGGAGATGTTGGTAGCAAAATCCCCGATGGCTCCAGTATCCAGATAATAGATAATGCTCTATTGTGTAAGTCTAACACTTTGCTAACTACTGGGTGAGTCCTGTGCTTTGCCGGCTATCTGCAAGACCAGTTCCTGATAAGAACCAGGGATTCGCCTTAGGAAACCGACCCTGCAATTTGGATAAGAGCCAAGGATCAACTGAGTCTGCGCAAGAACAAAAGGTTACTAGCAGTGATGAACCACTAGCCTTCATCCCCACGACCCCCAACGACCACCACCAGACTGCAGTGCGCAAGCGCAGATGGGAGGGGAACTCATTTTAATACAAAGCGGGGACAGGTCATGCGTATGTATAGGTGTATTGCGAAACTTTATGCATATGCAACACTTTGCTGTATATGTTTGGATGAGTGCCGCACTGGGGCACGCACGACTTTGGTGGGACTACCCCCCGTGCTGCCCAGCGCTGAATAAACATACCTACTTTACAGTCTTACAGATTGTGGAGTCCGTTTTCCGCACGTCACATACATAAACCAGATTTCCAAATCTGATCCAGGAAAAATGGGTCTGGGAGAGATTTCAAGATGTCGAGTCCTCGCCTGTTTACCAAAGTGAGAAAAGCACAGGCACCATTTTGTCACATCCATTTGTGTGCAGCTGGAGTAGCTGCCCCACCACAGGTCTCCTGCGCCCCAGAGGCTGCTTCCCTCCGGTTGTGCCAGGGAAATGCAGCAAAGTCTAAAAGCAGAGCACATCTAAAAGCAGAGCAGCCGGCGCAGTGCCACGCTGCCAGGGCCCTGCCTGCTGCCCACACCTCTGCGCAGAGCCTGGGACACTGTCCCATGCCTGCCTGCAGCTGGGTGGCCCGGCGATGCCGCGAGAAAAAACGAGTTTGCTTTTCAATCAGACACAGGTTGGAGCTCACAAAAGATTTTACCTGCTTCTTTATTTGCGTGAAGACACGGCAGAAATTATAATGTCACTGTCTTTTCCAGAGCTGGTTTGCTGAATGTACCATCAACTTTGGAAGATCGCATAGGGCAGTCTCTCGACCCATGTATGCTGCACTAGCAATGCAGGTATGCTATTTATAAGACATAATACCATTTGATCAGCTCCAGCAGTTGTGGGTGAAACCATATCTGGCTTGACTTGCAAATGATAAGTCATGTTGAGGTGTTTTTTTGGGGTTGGGTTTTTTTTGTTTCTGTTAAAAATGAAAAGGAAGATGATGTGATTGGAAATGTCAGGCTTTGTGTGGTGTGGGCGGGATGCCTGTAGTTTCTCAGCCAGAGCAAAAGTGTGTTATTGAGAAGCTCTCTAAAGGCAGACAAGCTGAAAACATGGCTTTTTAAACAACACACATGAGGTTTACAATCTGTCATGTGTATAATTGGCTTTTATTCTATGTGCGTGCTGATAGCCTCTAAATATGTGCCCAATCATTCATCCCCTGCCACTGTGCCTAGCGCATTGCCTCCCGTGGCTGCACTGCCCTGCTGCTGCCCACCGGCCCACGAGCTCTGCCCCGAGCAGCCTCCCTGCCTCTTCTCATCGCTCCCCTTTGAAATGGAGACCTTTTTCACCGGTGTTCATCATATTGCAATACGACTGTAAGGCCCCTCGTGTGCTGTGCAGAGAGAGGAATGGTTGTTTCTGGAAGAACATTGATATTAGGAAAAATTACTGAATGGTCAGAGAAGCGATGTGAAGTCGTCAGCTGCTGATTGTTGGATATGCCACTACACCAAGGGAAGGGTCATCTGGCAGGTGCCAGAGAGCACCTCAGAGCCAGCAACACTCGGTGCAACCCCCTCTGCGCTGTAACCTCCTTTGCTCACCCACATTTGCATGCCACAACTGCAAAAAGCAAGGTGCAGACCCCCTCCCACCTAACCTCTCACTCAGGGGCCAGGAGAGCCCCCCACGAGCCACCTAATGGCCTGAGATAACCGAGCTGGGTGAATATTTTCCTCCAGGACATTTCTCTGGAAGCTATTTCACTGAAATCAGAGTTTCTGTATGAATTGTCGATGTCAGTGACTTCTGCTTTTGAAAAAAGTTCTTAAAAAATCCTTCCTTTAAAGCACCTTTTTATTCCAAGAGCTTATTTTGTATTGTGAATTATATTATAATGCAACATTTTAAAGTATCAGAAGGAAATGTACCAACTTTGTTGAAATATAACACTTCCAAAATATTTTTTGGCATGAAAATATGAATGTGACTTTTCTTCTTTTACCTGTCTGCCTTAGGAGGAATTTCAAAATGTCAGAATCTCCTGAAAAATGGTGATCCTGCTTCCCTCTCTCTCTGGCTTCAAGTGGGAAATCTCCGAGCTTCTCCTTGTGTGGGCTCTGCAGGTGTTGAAAGCAGCTGCCATGCTTGAGAGGCCGATTACGGGATCCCTGTGCACAGGTTGTATGTCACTGTGTTTATTCTTTGGGGTGACGTAAGATCACTGCCACAGGTGATAATCCGCCTCCTTTGGGTATTTCGACTCTTGGGAGGTGCTCTCTGCAGCTCACGGTCCTCATAGGCAGAAGTACATCAAGTGTCCTCTCGATGTCCGTCATTTCCAAAGGGGCAGACGTGGGGACAGAGGCGGTGAGGGCTGAAGGAGCATGTCCTGGGTGCCAGGGCAGGTCCCTGCCTCTGGGAAAAAGCGTCCAAGCACCCTGGGGCTTTGCCCATTAGTCACTGCTGCCTCCCTTATGCTGAAGAAGAAACCAGGAGGTATGATACTGGTTTTCCAGCCCTTCCCGTGCCTGTCTGGTTTTCCTCAGCCCTTTTGACTCCGTGTTTGCATCTCTCATAAGTGGCAAGATTATCATATCAAAGGGAGCCCAAGCTCCCTGCCCGCTCTTGGTGCTGCCTGGGGACTTTTTGTGAGAGAGAGGTGAGTAACTCCTGCTTTCCCTCCCTCACTAGATGGGCAATTAAATCTTTCACTAGCTACTTTCCATCCTCCAGGACAAAGAGTGTTTCTCCTTTGATATGAGACATATGAACTTGTACATGAAGAACTGTGTTTTGGTATCACAATCCCTGCTCACCTTGACAACAGCCCAGAACAAAGAAGGAAAGGGCAGGGGATCTGTGCTGCTCCTAGGAGAGAGGTCACCATCTGACCCGATGAGGCATTTGAAACTCTGGGAGCATCTCACCTATAGCACCAAGTCCTGAGTAAAGGTCCCTCTGACAAGCAGATGTCACAGGTTCACTTCGCACGCTGCTTTGTGCTATCCCTTAGTGCTGCAGACATGCAGTGTAAGCCTTGATTCAGGTTCCTACATCAGAGTTATTCACCCTGCTTTACAGGTGAAATTCAGCTTTTTCTGCCTGGGCAGGAAGAGAAAGCCTCCATCCTACAAGCCGTTGCTGCTGGGGGCATTCAGTCCACATGGGTATATTCAGCTGCGAATAAATATCCTATCCCATCCCATCCCATCCCATCCCATCCCATATAACCTCCTTTCAGCAGGCATAAAGAGCGGACATGCTGTCTTGTTTTCAGACAAGCTGATCAAAAGTGTGCACACCCAGCTGCACGGGCGTGCAAGCTGGCGCTGCCGCAGAGGTTGCAGGAGCGTAGCAGCCCACAGCGAAACCAAACTCCGCTGCAGATCAGGCAAGCCACCTGCACCGGCCTTTCCAGGCAGCTTCTCCCACTGAGACTGGCTTTAAAATTACAATCTATTGATTTCTTTCCTGCCTGAACTTTCTCCTCAGCATTTAGTGTGGCCCTTTGACAGCGCGGTCCCTGCTGGGGATGGGCTCTGAATGTCTGATTCACGCGGCTGCAGTCGCTGCTTTGCTTTGGCCAGGTACAATTCCACCTGGCATGTGCCAGGTTTGTCTGGCACGGAGGAGGAGGCGGAGAGGGAGACTGCAGCCATGCGTCCGTCCCACCCACGCTGCCGCCAGGTGCTCCAGTGACCGGTGTCTGGGTGGGAGCAGGTCAGCTGTGTGGGACATGCTATTTGTGACTTGTAGGGTTCCCTGTGGTGTTCCCCATTGGGACAGCACATGGACTCACAGAATGGTTTGCATTGGAAGGGACCTTTAAAGATCATTAAGTCCAACCCCCATGCCATGGGCAGGGACATTTTTCAGGTTGCTCAAAGCCCCGTCCAATCTGACCTTGAGCACTTCCAGGGGGGCATCCAAAACTTCTCTGGCTAACCTGTTCCAGAGTCTCACCACCGTCATTGCAAAACATTTCTTCCTTTAGAAAGAAGGATGTAAAATAAGAGAGAGCAGAAGCAGAAAAGGAGTTACCCCCAGCTCCTTGGGGAAGCAGGGAGCAATGTTACCATTCTCTAGGTGGGAAAACTGAGGCACAGAACATGAAGGAAAACTATGTACGGTTAGGCAGAAAGGAGGCTGATGCAGAGCTGGTTGAACAGCAAAGAAGAACAATTGGTGGATTTTTCCCTGGGAGCATCCCTGTTTCCCCTGGTTTTGTCCATGCTTCGAGAGCTCCCTGCGGGACTCAGCGTACAGCTCCCCAGCCCTTGGCATGGAGGCCTGATCCTGCCCAGCACAGGCAACCGGGACATGTAGCCATCTGTCTCGGAGCAGGATGAAGGCAGCTATGCCGGAATTCACCATGGAGCTGATGTGGCAGTGCTTGACAGCACAGGCATTGATGGCAGACACGCAGTCAGAGGTTTTGTCCCTATTTGGACAAGTGACCCCCCAGGTGAGGCCACATGGGACCACAGGACCGGCAGCTCGTGGAGGCTGCACTGGGGTTCAGCATGCTGAGTGCAGGGGACCACATCTGCAAAGGCATTTCGGTGCCTGGAGGAGCTGCTTGGGCCCCGGGCGGGTTGAAGCCTTCCTAAGCATCTGCCTCCATCCCAGCCAGTGATCCAGGCACCTCTTGGGCACCTCACTGCATCTGCAAACAGCTCAACGAAGGTCTCCCCGTGGGAGTTTCAGTTTAGGTACGCAGATCTAGAGGCATCCACAGTCTCAGGCCTTTCTTAAAATATGGGCCTGTGGCTTCTTCCCTGCAAAATAGGGACAATGACTCTTGCCTTCCTTTGCAGCTGAGGTGCAGATCAGTGAGAGCAGGGAAATCCCTGGAAGCCTCTGGAGAAGCCCCAGGGATGCAGGCAGAGCCTGCCCCAGGTACTGTGCTCAGGCTGCTCTGAAAGGGCCATCTGTGATTTATACGAATATTGTCTTCACTGGAAATCTTATACAGCTCCTTAGGGCTGCAGGATGCTAGGAAGGATGGATGCTGTTACACCCACAAAGAAAAGGAAAGCCTGGCCTATGCACACAGCAGTGTGCATGAGGCTGACTTTGCTCCTGGCAGCCTTCAGCTCTGAGGGTGGGCAGAGACAGCCCAAAAGAGGCTGAGAGGCTCTGAACACTTAGATTAACACTTAATTTCCCAGGAAGGTGTTTGGATGGCTCCACAGCTGAGAGCAAGGATCGTTGGCCTTGCTTTGGTATTGGCAAGACCCCCCAGCCTGGGCACTATCCTCATTGTGCAGCTGGAGAAAGGAAGGGGTGGAGGGGTACAGAGATGGGCAGAGCCAACATCCATCTCTGCCTCCCATCCCCAAGACCCCCCCACCTCTGTCCCTGCTCATGCTTCCCTGCATCCCCCTCCCTCCCACCTGCCTTTGCACAGCCGGATCTGCCTCTTCCCTTCCCGACTGCCTGCTCTGGCCCTGGTGAGCTGGTGGAGCTCAGCACACCGTCAACAGTGATGCTCCTGCTCTTCAAAGCATCGGTTGTAAGATGAAGAAACAGAAAAGGAGCCTTTGGTCCCCTATTCTGACAAATTTAACTTAAATAAAAAAGCCCCAGCAGTCCTCTGTTGCCCTGTGCATGAAGACATCACAGCCACAGGCTTTTGGCCTCCTGGTTTGGTGCTGTTGTGCTGAGACAGCCTCACCAGTCTGGCTTTAAAGGAAGCAGCAGCAGAGCTGGGCTGAGGAGGGGGAGTTACCCACAGCTCCCCTGTTGTACCCGGGGCTTGTGCAAGCACCGGTCTCACTGCTTTCCCCCGCGGCCAATCACCCCGATCAGTGTGAAACCCCCAACCACAGCCCTGCCCGGAGCTTGGCCCACTATGGCGAGTGGCTGTGGTCCATCTTGCGCTGGTCCCTGTGGCCCCACAGCGCTCCTGGTCCCTGCGGGAGCTCCACATCCTGGAGGCTGATGAAGAGCTCGGCTTTCACCCAAAAGCAAAATGTTTCCCCCCCTTGCCACAGCAGAGGCAGGCTAGAAAGGCTGATGAGAGCCCAGAGAGCCAAGGGCAGCCTCCCTGGGAAAAGAGCCCCCTTTATTAGCTGAGAACAAAATGTGCGTGTTCTGAGAGCCCAAACAGCGCATTCTCAGGGTTGCATTTTGCTCCATCGCCACATCTGCACCCCGGGGAGAGCACAGCTGCCCTGAGCCGTCCTGTCCTGCGGGCGCCCGGCTGCGGCACATTGCAAGCCGGGGTGCCCGGGGCAGGGACCACGCTGGGCCCTTCTCTGTGCTTGGTGAAAACCTGGCAGGCTTTGAAGAGCTGTATAAATATCAACCCACTGGCAGGGCTCCCAGGTAAGACAGGGACACGGTTGTTGGGGCCCAGCAGCGTTGTTGATGGAAAGCCATTCTTCATGCAAAAAAAGCTTCCAGAGCAGCTTCCTCTCTGACCCTCCTTTTTTTCGGAGGGTGCTGCAGAGAGATGCCCATGCTTTCAGAAATAGTCTTGGCTGGAAGTTAACTTGAGGCCAGGCTGAGCAAGGCTGCTGGAAGTGCCTTGGCAGGTCTCTTATCTGGCTGGTGCTAATCCCTCTAGATTGAGAGAGAAGGGAAATGAAGCAAACCTCACATCTTAATGACCAGGATTTGCTTATCTTGTTTTCTTCTTTCCAGGGCTCCCACTGATTTCTTTCCCCCTCACCTGTCAGGAATGATAGTATTAATGCAGTGCTGAAGCAGGCAGAGCAGTGCTTGCCTGCGCTGCCTGCTTTGCTGCAGAGTGAGCGTGGCTAATACTTAGAGTCAGACATCACATTTCAAGGGAGCTGTGCCAGAAAGGAAGAAAAAAAATCAAGTGGACAAAACCTGATGTGAGGCTCGTGTCTCACCTTAGGCAAGTCACTTCACTTCTGCCTCCGTTTCCTCTCTGGGGTGAGTTCACACCAGGTGCTTTCCACCTCACAGTCAAACTGGGGGCTGGAGAGCTCTTCATCTGCTGCTGCCTGCAGCCGGCAGCGCTGCCCGGGGTCGCAGCGCCCAGCAAGGTGCCAGGGGGTGGGCAGTGCAGCGGCTGCGGACCATGAGGGGTGAGTCTGGAGCACAGGGCAAACCCTGCACCCCTGCACCCATCACACCCCTCCTGGGCAGGAGGGAAGGCTGGTGGGTGCCCCTTGTTTTTCCTGAGGCAATTTTTCCCCGCGCGGTGCCGGCAAGGCTGTGCGGTGCTAGCAGCTATCTGCCTGTTAATGCATCTGCAGTGAAAATTGCCTGCCAGACGCCCAGGCAGGGGGCACAGAAATGTACTGGAGAGTGGCCTGGGGACATGAAAATGGAGCATCGTTTTAACCCTGCTGCCTTTTGCAGATGGGAACGCCAGCTCCTCCGTGCCGGCGTCCATCAATCTCGGCCTGATGCGCAGACAAACCCCCTTCTCCCCAGGGAGGTGAGGGGGTGCTGGCACCAGGCGAGGCAGGGGAGGGGGAAGCTGCCTGCCCTGCACAGCCAGCAGCGCTGTGCACTGCTCCCCAGGCTCCCCGCCCCACGGGAGCGAGGCTGCTGTGGGTTTTGGGGTGAGGAAGAGCACTGATGAAGCTCCCGAGCACAAATTTGATTTCTGGCTCTGGAGAGCCCAGTAACATGATGCTGGCACTGTCCATCATCAGGTGCTCCAGAGGAAGCTGTGGGCACCCCAGATTAGCTGATGGGGAAAATCCGCATCCAGCCTTAGGTGTCCTCTTGAGTTATGAGCATCATAGAAATCAGTTACAGGACAAGCACAAACACAATTGCAAATGGCAACCCGATTGCCAGGGAAAGCAGAGGGAGTAAGAGCAACACGTAGCTTTTAAGAGCAATTCATACTTTCAAACATTTTAATGAACACCACCTCATTAATCCAACCCTCTCAACGAGCAGTTATGTTTGCTGTGATTTTATGCACTGCCTTCAACATTGCAAAATTTACCCCATTTCGCTGCAAAGTGAACATCCCAATCTTCTAGTGTTTTACTCAGTTTCTGATTTAGGATAGAATTCAACCAAAAAAGGCAAAACAAATTTGGTCCTCCCTTCCTCTTCATCATCCTGCTTCGAGCAGAGGGCAGACGGCGTTAGCAGCACCCAGCACCGAGCACATCTGTCAAAACAGAGCGCAGCGGGTGTGCTTTGCAGAGCTGAAATGGCCCCTTTGCAGAGCATTGCCACCCTGTGCCCTGCAGGGTCACTGTCCCTGTGTGGAACCACTGGCCTCACCCTATAGCATGGACAGCCCTTGGGGGCCATTTGCTGACCTGCTGTTGGGATAAAAGTTTTCCTGCATATGGATTATCATTCTTAGTGCACCCTGAATTGTCCAGCCCTCATATAGGGGTTCCCTTCGATGTGGAGAGAGGTACCTGTTTCCTCCTGAGCTTGAGAGCCCTGGGGATGCAAAACCCATCAATTCCAGGCTGTTGGTTGTTGATTTTGACATTGGAGCTGTTTTTGTGCACAGCACACGCTCCGCTTCCACATCAAAATCTACACTTCGACTGGCTGAGTGATTCACAATCATCCTTAATGGAGGCAATTAGCAAGCAAACTGTGATCTGTTATTTAGATGGATGGGATACTGTCAAAAGGAGTTAGTCTTCCAACTTGACCTGCTTGACTGCTTTGATCAGCTGTCCTCTCTTGGAGCACAGCTGCACAGGGCTGTTGGTGGCACTGGCTCAGCTCCTGGTGGCCTTGTGCAGGAGAGGTGGTTTATCACCGAGTCACCTCTCCAAAGCAGGGCTGGGTGAAGTGGCTTTTGTTGTGAACGCAGATGAAACTCCAGGCGAGTGAGAAGCAAGAGCCATGTTTCCAGCTGATGATGTCTGTTGTTTTTCCCCAGGATTGTGTTGCTGGAATGGAGAACACGACTTCACCTTGAGGGTTTTTCATTAGAAAAAGCCACTCCAGTGCTTGTGGTCTTGAACTTTCAAGGTGATTGAAAATTGCAGGCTTAGAAATGAGAAGCGGAATAAAAAAGTCCATAAACTGCTCAGTTCAAAATAACTCAYGTTTTTGAGGGGCCGGACCCTGACTTGGGAAGCCTTGAAAGCTGGAAGCACTGCAAGCAGTCTCGTCCGGCTGTAAAAGTGGATGGTTTTACCAGAACTGGCTGAAGGTTCAGCCTGAGCTCAGGTGAACAGAAACGTGCTCTCGGGGTGCCGGGAGATCATCCTCGCCCTTAGCTCAGCCAGCCCTGATGGGTGGCAGTTGCTGGGGTGCCCCTGGCTGGGAGAAGCCCGGCTGGCTGCCGGAGGACTTTGCTCAGGATGTCACTGAAAGCCAGCTGGGACTGGGAGGTGCCGTAACTTCCAAAACATCACCTGGGGCCACAACACCAAAATCCCCAGGCTGCTGTGGAAGCTCCAGCAGCAGCCTGGGCTTGCTGGGCTGTGTCTGGGATGGCCCAGGGGAGGCTGTTGGCCCAGGGTGCTGCTGCGAATATTTCCTCACCGTGTTGCAGCTGGGGAGCCCTGAAAGACAACCCAAGTGAGGGCACCTGGGTGCAAGGAGGGCATGCTCCTCCTGGTGTGAAACTGGGGTTGAGGCCCATGCCATGTGCATGCTCGGGGCTGTGCAACCCCAAATCCTTGCACCTCTGGAGAGAGGCAGCTGGAAGAGCAACAGCCCAGTAAACTCTGTAAGGATGTTAAAAAATGAAGGTATGTTCTGGTTCCTTGCTTTCTAGTGTCACAGCTGAATACTGGTTTTATTCGTGTGTCCAAATCATCTCGCCCAGGGCAATAGGAGCGTGGGATCTCCCCAGTCCTAGGCTGGGAGAAGCTACAGCATGGTGACCCTTGTCTGCACAGGAGGGACCTTGGTAGAGTGCAGGGCTCTGAGAGAAGGATCATCCTAAATCATCCCAAAGAGGTGGGAGGAGATGGGCACCCCCTGCCCTCCTTCCCTGATGGAGTTGGGTACAGCTGGTAGTCACTGGGCTGCTCCAGTCACCGTGCCATCCTCTTTATTATCTGGCCAGTAGCTCAGTGAAAGAGGAAGAAATGAGGTGTAAGGGAGCTGCTTTTGCTGAGCCCCTGAGCACCACGACCTCGCAGAGAGGCTTGCTCGTAGGAGATAGAGAACAACCCATGTTTGCACCACCACCATTGCAAAGTATGCACAACCTCTTGCTGTGCCTCATTTTCCCTGTGTGTAAAACAGATTGCTGTATTGCTGCCCTGTTGTTGGTATACATTGCCATTGTCCTCAGGGATGATGGGTAAGCAGATCTCATTTACACGTAATGATTAAAACTCCTGTATTAGCAGAAGTGAGATCAAAACAGGCCAAAGTTCCCTGGTTGTCTCATCAGTATTCCCGTTAATGACTGCAGTTAACCCCCTTTGCCCTCACTTAAGAGGTATCTGGCTTTTTGGATGTTCTTTTATAGGTCTTAATTACCTATACATTTCCTCTTCTCCCAGCCTGGAGGTCTGGCACATCTGAGCAGGCTTAACTCTCTGTTATTTTTCTTCATTCCCATCCACACTGTCTCTGCTGTGTCAGCCAGAGCATCAGCCAGCCCACCTCCCTGCTGAGGGCCAGGGTGGCTCCCCGAGCCTCTCCCTGCGGTGCAGGGCAGCTCCCCAGGGCTGACCTCTGCTTCAGCCGGGCAGTCCCGGCATGTCAGTGCACAGAGAGGCATCTGAGCCCCATTCCCTCCTTGCTAGCGCTTGCCCCTATTTCTCAGCTGGCCTGCCTTCCTGAGAACAAAACCTTCTCCCTTCCACACACCCAGCTGCACTTGTGAATCAGTTCAACACTTTTGCTGGTTTAATTTGACGCAAGTTGCTTACGCGAGATATCTGAGCTGGGCTCCCTCCACACCCCTTGAACCTTACTGGGGTGTTTTGGGGGTATTTTCAATCCAGACAAATGGGTCCTGAAGCAGGAAGAGAAAAAGAAAACACTTCCAGAGTTGCTCAGCTGACGGCAGCCTAAAACCTTGCAACGAGCCTTTAGAAACGCTGCTGTTGCTTGCACATGTGCAGAGAAGCAGTCAGAGCGGCATGTCGCAGGGAGACTCCTCTGCGGCAGGAGGAGTAGCCCTGCTGGAAAGACACGACCTTCTGCATGTGTTCACAACACGGCTGAGCTGTGGGCCATGCTGGTTGCAGGACGGGTGTGCATCTCTCCAGGGGAGGCTGAAGTTGGGATCCTGCATACCGCAGCTGTGTATCAGCAGAGCTGAAGGAATGGAGTCTGCAGCTGAAAACACCACCAGAGGAGTATGGACTTTCCCCATATCGCAGAGGATCTGACAGCCCTTTCTTTACGCATCTGGTGATATTAAACAAATTACTTGACTCAACAAAGATCCATAGAATTGCTGAGGTTGGAAGGCAATGCTGGAGGTGTCTCATTCAACCCCCTACTCAAAGCACGGTCCAGGGGAGCAGGTTGGTCAGGGCCACGTCCAGTTGGGCTTTGAGTAGCTCCAGTGATGGAGACTCTGCAACCTCTCTGTGCAACCTACTCCTGTGTTCAACAACCCTCACAGTAAAACAGATTTTTCTTATGTTTAAGTAGAATTTTCTGTATTTCAGTTTGTGTCTGTTGCCTTTTGTCCTGGCACTGGGCACCACTGGAAAGAGCCTGGCTCTGTCCTCTTTGCACCCAGTTATTTATATACACTAATAAGATCCCTTACAAGCATTCTCTTATCCAGGCTGAATGGCCCCAGCTCTCTCAGCCTTTCCTCATAGGAGAGATGCTCCAGTCCCTTTATCACCTGCTGGTGTACCTGTAGAACTCTTTCTTGTTGCCCTTCGTGTCCTTTGCCAGACTCAACTCTAGGTGGACTTTGGTTTTCCTGACCCCATCCCAGCACACCTGAACAGTGTCTTTGCATTCCGCCTGCATTGTCCTCCCTGCTTCCACCTCTTATACACTTCCTTTTTATGCCTGGGTTTTGTCGGGATTGCCTTGTTCAAGCCCCCTGCTGCCTTTGCTTGATTCCCTGCTTGTCAGGGTGGACTGGAGGAGCTGATCCTTGAAAATGAATCATGTTTCTTGGACACCTTTTCTCTCCAGGACAGCATCCCATGGGACTCTTCCAAGCAGATCCCTCGAGAGGCCAAAGGCTGCTCTCCTGAGCCCAGGTTTGTGATCCTGTGTTTTGTTCTGCTCCCTTCTCTCAGGACTCTGAACTCCACCATGTGATGCTCTCTGCAGCCAAGGCTGCCCTCATCCTTCACATCCCTGACCAGTTCTTCCGTGTTTATAGGTATCAGATCCATCAGAGTGTCTTTCATCCTTGGCTCCTTGATCACCTGTGTTAGGAAGCTGTTGCCAGAGCACCCCAGAAACCTCCTAGATTGCTTGCGCCCTGTGTGCTGTCCCTCCAGCAGATATCACAGGGTTTAAAGTCTCCCGTCAGGACCATGGCCTGAAAACATGAGGCTTCTTCCAGTTGTCTGGCCTCATCTTCTGCTTCCTGATCAGGTGGTCTGTAGCAGACACCCACAATTATGTCACCCACATCAGTTTGCTTTCCAACCCAGATACTCTTGACTGGCTCATTATCCATCCCAGGGCAGGGCTCCATGCAATCCTGCTGCTCCCTCACACAAAGGGCAACTCCCTCTCCTTGGTTTCTTCTAGGCGAGAAGACACCAGCAGAGTGTCTTCTTTTATGGAAAAAAGTTCACGAGTATGTGGCAAAGTGCCAAGGGAACAAATGGACAGCGCTAACCTTCAGCCTGGCTCTTCCCAGCTCCGGCACTGGACCTTGCTACCTTACTAACAGCCTCCATTTGGGCATGCAATTGCATTTCACATTGCAAAGGAATCAACTCTGACAGCTGACGTCTGGCTCTCAGTTTCTCTTGCATCTCCCTCTGTTTTCTTTCTCTGGACTCTCATTCATGTCTTACATTTAACTCTTCCCTTGTTTTCTGACAGTTTTGATAGCTGCTCAAATATGGCCATATTCCAAATGTCGTGTCTGCTTGTGTAATGCCTGTATTTTCCTGCCAGATTTTGCCTTCTCTAAGTAGGATGCAGCTTTGTGCAGAGGGGGCTGCACTGCTCTGCTTCCAGTGCCACAGCTGGGGATGTGACCGTTGCCCAGGCTGGCCTTCCGCAGGCCCAGGCAGCACCTGCTTTGGGTAACTGCCCTGGGAAGAGAAAGGGCCATATGTTTTTCCCCCTCAGGACATATCCTGTGGACACGCAATGTTTACACAGCTCAGACAAGGTGTTTTCCATTGGTATTTTAAAAGGAAGGCAGAGTTATGTCTCCTGTTTTGTTTTACTGGTGGAGAGACCAAGGTACAGACTGGGGAAGCGATCTGGCTAAGCCATCCACCAGGTCAGTGGCTTCCAGCCCCAAGCAGACCCCATTATAGCCTCATTTTTACAATCAGTAGATGCTACAGCATTAAGAGTCTTGGCTGTAATGCAACGATCTTCACGCAGCCAGACTCCTCAGAGTGGCTGGGGATCTAAGAGCAAATGTAATAAATGTGGTATGGGGACAGCTGCTCCTAACCCGAGACCATTCCTCTCTTATCCACCCAGACACAGCTGGTGCAGGGACCTGCACCTCCCGCTCTGCTCAGCTCTCCCAGGGGTTCTGCTTCGGATCAGCTTTCCACGGCCTGACTGTGTGTTTTGCTGTTTTCCTCATGCCATCTGCGCTGCTCTCTCTTCCCTCGCTCTAACCGTGGCACACACTGTGGTGAGTGAGTGATGGCTGGGCAGGCTCAGGGCAGGCTCCTGGATTTTCAAAAAAGGAGGGAGGGACGGTCAGGTACACAGGGGCCCCTGGCACACGTTTCCCTACAGTGTGGGCAGAAATGCAGTCCTATGGGTACGGTGGGTTTGCATACCTCTTGATAGCAACGGAAGGGGAGAAGAAATGCCGAGGTACCTTGGGCTGCCCAATGGAGTTTAGAAAGGCACCCAGGCAGGTACTCCTCTTGCATCTGGGACACAGGAGCTGCCGAATCCTGCTTGCGTGCTGTAAGAACATGGGCTCTGGGAATGCACACACACTTATTTTCCAAGGACTCTGCAGCCCTGTGGGCATTTATAAACTTACCAACCACAGCAAAACAGGGAGTAATGCCCACCCCTGTTGCTCTGAGTGGCTGTATGAGCCGGGGCTTCTCACCTGGGCTTTGGGAAGGGTTGGAAGGTAGCAGCCAAGTTCCCAAAATTATAAATGTGATGTAGAAGCTATTTAAAGGTCACAGACTAAGTCACACCTTTGAAATGCTCTGCAGAGCAGCAGGCATATGGAATACATGAGACACAGTCTAGATGCTTGGTCTAGAGCTCAGGAACCAGGATCTGTCCTTGCCTGGGCTGCTGATGTGTGAGGTGATCCTGGGCTTCCTGTTCGGGATCCCTCTGCCAGATCCCAGTTGTGATGACCCTGTTGTGATGTCACGACCACGCACTGCTCAGACTTGTAGGATCTGCTGGGCTACATATGAGAAATAACAATCACAGACTGCTGTTTCCAGTGAGTTATTACAAGCGCTCATTCTGCTGCTAGTGTGAGGGGCAGATGGAGAGAGCAGGGTGGTCAGTGGGGCTGTGGCCCCTCTCCATCCTTGCCATTAGCCAGGGGCACTGGCCACTCCATGCCATGGAAAGTTTCTTGCATTGAGCTGACAGCTTAGGGTGAGAAATTCAGCCCTGGAGGTATAACCAGAATCTCCTTCTGCCATGGGCTGAGAAGGAGAAAACTGGAACCAGACTCAAGGCAGGGAGAAGGTGAGCCATGCTGAGGCCAGCCTGGGCTCCCAGGAGCTGCACATTGGGCTATCCCTCATGGCCAAGGTCACCAGCTGTCAAACTGAGTGTCTATGACCACCTTGTCCCTATTAATGAGCGTTCTCCAGGGACAAGGGCATGTTCAAGATGATTCATCTACCAGTGCTGTGCTGCTGCAGCACACCAGGGACCATAGATCAGAGTCTTTCAGTGATGTCCCATCCAATCTGCAGACTGGACAGCCCACAAGCCCGGGCTCCCATGGGCTGCCTGGCTCACTGTGTGACCGCAGGCGCATCCTTGCCTCTCTCCCTGCCCGCTAGCAATATCTCCCCAGCTCACAGGAGATGGATACAGCTTAATGAGTGCTAATGGGTGGCACCTGCTCTGCATGTGGGGCTGGTGACCCAGACTGGGCACCACCAAATCACTGCTGAAACCAGGAGTGCTCACAGCATGCAGCTCCCATCGCATGGTGAAGGGGCCATGGGACATTGCTTGGGGCTTTGGATGGCTCCTCTTCAGTCCTCCTTCCCCCGCCTGCCCTCAACACTGATGAGCAGTAGAGCATCATGGTGGCAGAGCTCCGCAGTTTCTACGTGAGTTGTGGTTTTCCTTAGCCCCACGGAGATGTCCCACTGCCTTAGTTGCTGTCTTTCTCCTATCTTAGCCTGGTGCTGAGGGTGGAGGGTCCATCCAAGGCACAGCAGAGCGAGGTCCAACCCAAAAGGAGAAGGAACTGTATTTCCCATGAAATCTGATGGAGGATGTCAAGACGAGCTGGTTTTGGGTGTTCCTCATCTGTCACCATCCCAATACTTTTCTTGCTCTTTCTTACTGGTCAGGGTATCTCAAACAAGTTCTTGAGCATGCCAGAGCAATCGCACCTTGCAGAACCTTCCTCGCTCCTCAGGTCCGGTAGGTATTTAGCCCAGTTTTTGGTGGACTTCACAAAAGGCTCCTGCACGTTTCTACCCTCGCATACCATGACCTGTGTGACTCAGGAAAGCTTTTATTTCCTAAAAGCACGCTCCACTAGTGTTGCTGCAGGGACTGGGGTAAGAAGAGAAGGTGACAGTGAGAAGGAGGTGGTTCCTCCTTCCACAATAGGAGTCATGGAGAGAAACTCCAGCACCTGGGTCTGGAAAGGGATCTGGGGGAGGGAATGGGACACAGAGTGAGAAGCAGAGGGTTCTCGGGATGCTGGTATTTCCGAATACCTGCAGTTCTCAGTCACTGCGGTCCAGAAAGGGCTCATGGCTGCAGGTCCTCGGTCTCGCAGTGCCCGCGGGTGCTGAGCTCGGCCCCTGCAGCTGAGATTCCCAGGGCCTGGGGGGGTTGCCGGTTGCAGCAGTGGGAGCAGGAGCCAGCGGTGGGCAGGGGGACTTGGTGACTGTGGCTCTGAAAGGACACCAGGAGCAGGCAATTCCTGGGGGTATTGCAGCGAGGAGGAAGGATCCAGGTTTCTAAGGAAATGGCCTTTGTTTGCTCTCAGAGTTTTAGGAAAACATGCTTTGATTCAAGAACAAGGCTGATATTTACCTTTTTTCCTCTGCCCTCAGCTATCAGCTCAGGCCAAAACTGGTGATAGGAAAACCAAAAAACCAGGGAGGAAAGGGATGAGCAGGAGACTGAGGCAGGAACAAGAGAACAGGCAATGACGAAAGAGATGCTGGAGGATGTTAAAGAAGGAAAGCAGAATAGGAACTGAGAGCGGAGGCCTCCAGCCAAGCCACCCAGTGTTCCTCTCACGCTGTTTTTCATGTATCCTAGTGTTTGGTTTTCTCTAAACCTAGAAAATTCCCACATAAAGAATTTTTTACCTTATCACCAAGACTGCTAAGTACAACCCAAACTAAGGGACACTATATAAGAACAAATGCTTAAACATTAAACCCACAGAAATCACAAGCAAATGCTGCATTCGTTATTTCTATATCAACCCCAGGAGCTCTGGTGATGACTCGAGCTAGCAGTGGGAGAGGAATCAGCAGAAATCAAGAAGAACCTGGTAAACCTGGGAGGAAGCCAGGAAGGAGAGCACCACATGGGTACAGGACTCAGGAGAAAAGCAGATTCAGGTTCCTATAAGCAGAATCCTACATCACCAGAGAAACATGGACTTGCCAGCACTCACATAACCTGAATTCTAACTCTGCATCCTATTTACAGATTTCATTTCAACCTAGGAATAGCTTTGTGGTTTTCTAGCCTTAAAAGTTCGGTGTTGTTTTGTCATTTGTTGTGTGCTAAGTAGAATCTCCAGTATTTACTGCTTTACTCCACTGCAAGCTCTTCATTTCCTCATGAACTGCATTTAGATACAGGCAAAATCTGGTTTTGTACCATGGATTTCTTTTGCCAAGTGGGGAAGCATTGCTGTTTGAAAGATATCTGGGCAACTGTCATGCTGAAGGTTAGAAACCTGTCTGACATGCACAAGCACTGGCTGCTGGGCTGGGCTTTGCAGGGGCTGCAAGCTGCCATTGGCTTTGCAGTCTCAGCTTGGTGGGAGTGGCACATTCTGGAAAATCTGGTCTCTCTTACAGGCACTGAGCCCTTGGCCATGACTTTTTAGAAAGTTTGACCCAAGATGTCCCAACCTGAGCATTTGAACTTTGCAGCAGACAGTCTTTTGGCCAGACTCTGCCATCTTTACCCATTTTCCTAACACTTCTCAGCCCAGTAGCTGGCACAGCTCCTTGGCAAGGCTCTGCTGTGGCATATCTCCTGTTCCAGATCCTGCTAAGCCAGATGTGATGCATAGCAGATGATGTATCACCAGCCTGACCAGGCAGTCACATCTACCCATGGGAGCTCTCCAGGCTGGGAGGGGGCTGCAGTGTCAGTGTGGGGACACAGTCTCTGCATTGCGGGAGCTGGTGGCAAAGTGGGGAGGTAAAGGATGAGGGGTGACAGCAAAGGGGTGAGCTGGGGAGGCCTGACATGCCTCCTAATGTCTGTCATCCTGGCCATACCTGCATTGCCACCTCCCTCCGGATGGATGTCTCAGCTGCCCTGACGCCTGTCCCTGCTCCCTGCGCCCTGGATGTCACAGCTGCCTGCAGTGGATCTGGAGAGGAGCCTGCAGAAGGAATGACTCATCAGACACCCAACCGCAGAGCTAATTGTTTCCTCTCCTGACTCACTCGCTGGGAAGCAGGCTGGAGCTGCACAGCTCAGGTGCACACCCCGCCTTGAGTGTCCCCAAAACTCGAGAGCCAAGACCTGAGGATGTGCAGCCCAGGCTGGACCAGTGAGCAGCTTCCTGGCATCGCTAGCCTGGCGCAGCCTTCCCGAGGGCCTGATGGGGTCAGTGCCCTGCCCCACTTCCCAGGGGAGCTCTTCCCTCTCCCCCTCTGTCAGTGGCTCCACAGCTATCGGCCATCCATGGTACATGGCAAAGCTTAGCCCTCCACAGAGCAGCTAGGGATGGGACCCACATTTTGCAGCCTGCAGGAGCCCAGCTGATGAGTGATGCAGTGGAAATGGGTTTGCTACTGCCTCATAACCCCCCCATTCATTTACTGGGGAGCGGAAAATATGTCCCACTCCATTTGGGCAGCATCCCCTGCTATGCCCAGGTGCCAGAAGGTTTGGCCATGGGAGATCAGTCCTCAGTGCTGTGTTGCTGGGCTGGTGCCATGAGCAGAGCAGTGTTTGCCCGCCTGCCTAATAAACAGCAAGGCTGTCCTGGGGCCTCGCAGCCACCTTTTTCCCCAGTTGCTGGACCTCATGTGTGTTGTGGTGCATCAGGGTGCCTCAATGGAACAGGCAACCTCTGGGTATCCTGAGAAGAAGTTTAGAACCACTGGGGAAGCTCCTCTCTGCTGGGTTATTCCAGCACAGCCAGGCACATGAACCAGGACCTGAAGCCATCTCAGCATATGGATGTGGCAGTGCCAGCCAGCACCAGGACCTGGGCTGTGCAGCACTGCTGAGGAGCAGCAAGAAGAAGAGAGAAGGACCAGGAGCTGAAAGAGTTGAAGTCACAATATAGTCGTTTCACTGGGTGTTGAGGACAAAAGGACCTGCAGAAACCTCTGCTGTGCCCTTGTGCTGGGAGCACGGAGACCACGTGGCCCAGCAAGGGCAGTCACTGTAGGGACAGGGCGTTGCAGGGTTGGGGCTGGCAGGCAAAGTGCAGCACTTTCAGGGATTCCTCCCAAGCATTATGCTCATCTCTGCGCAGCCTAAACCCATCTGCAATGAGGGGGTGGAGAGCCTTAAGCACAAGCAGGAAGCACTGTCAAAAAAAGCCTCTTCAGTGTTGTTATGCCAGTGCAATCATGTCAAAAAAACAAAAAGGCATCGCCACCTGCAAAAGAGCAGGCACTAACTTTGACAGCCTTGGAACTCCCACCCGCATCACCAGCCCTCCAAGAGACAGGCACGGAGCTCATTCCTCAGGTGCCTGCACTCTGTGCCACACAGTCTCAAGCCCTGGGGCCAGCTGGACCCCCTCAGCTGACAGAGCAGCTCAGGGTCTCCTCCACGCACCCACCCCGCAGCACTGCACCAGCTCCCCAGGACCATCAGCAGCCCAGAGCCACCAACGCAGCCGGTGGTCCTGTCACCCTCCTTGGCCCCAACATGAACCCATTCCCAGCACTGCCAGAGACACAGCTAGGGAGAAGATGTGCCTCCTGCTCCATGGGCTGAGCCACGATGGGACCAGGCACTGACTCAGGCTCAAGTCCTTTCCTGTGAGCCCTCCTTATAGCTTCAAACCAGGCGGTGATGAGTGCTGTAGCCCAGAGGCAGGGCTTCTGGATGTGCCAACTGCATCTGAAGAACATCGCTACTTGATGCTACCTGCTCTCTGCCTTCCCTGCCTGCTTATCCATACAAGCTCCTGCTGGTGCCTTGGGGAAATGAAGGGCCATACTTAGCAGTCCCATCCCGGTGCCAAGGGGAGGTCTTGCCTGAGCCCTGGATGGTCTGGAAGAAGGCAAACTTGCTCCCTGACACTGCCTTTTTCCCTAGTCCTGCCCAGCCACTCAAGCAGGCTGCAGGCAGCATGTTGGCATATCTGGGGGCTCCAGGATCAGATCTTTGAACAATAATCAGTGCTTCTTTCTTGTCCTGCTGGCAAAGCGCTGCCTGCCAGTCTGAGTCACTGCCTAGCCACCCGCACCCTCAGCACGGTGGGTGTCCCAACAACATCAGCAGCCTGGGGGTCCTGGGGCACCCAAGGAGTACAATGGGGTACTTGCCTTCCTCTCTGCCAGCTAGATTTCAAGCATTCGTACAACATCACTTCAAACCTGGCCTGACAGCAAGAGGAGCAATATGTGCTCCATGCACAAATCCAAAGGGATAACAATCCCTGAGGGTGCGCAAAACCCTGACGACAGCTGGCATGGCCTGAAGGAGCAATTCCTGCCACACTGCTTATCTCCCCAGAGAGGATTTTCACTGGTGCTTTCTGGCATCCCTGACCCTGGTGTTACCTACCAAGGGCTGGTGAGCTGCCTACAGAGGCTGTGTACTCATCTCTCCACTCTGCCACAGCAGTCTTTGCCACATTCCTGATGGCCACAGCTAAGCTCTCTGCCTGGCATCCCTGGCATGTCCCCGCTGCACCATCCGGTGGACCCAGGAGATGCAGTCCAGAAGATGAGTTCAGGAGTGAGCTGAGGACGCCTGGCTTCTGAACCCCAGCACCAGTGAGGCAACACAGCACCAGGGCGAAACAGAAGTGTCACATTGAACTGATCCATATTAAATGTTTTGGATCTGCTCATCAAACTACAACAGTTCTTTCTGACTACACATAAAAAAAAAACTCCACCTGCTTTCCTTTTCCAGAAGTGACACTTTTGTTCCTTGCAGTGTTCCACTTAGTGAAAAAAACTGAGATTTCCCTTTTTGAAATCTGGATAAACTGAGTATAGGAAGTTTTGTGCAGGAAGGACAATGTGGCTGCTGCTCAGCTTAAGCCTTTGCTGGCTTCTGGATGCTCCCAGCTGCCCTCCCTCCCCTGCTCCATGCAATGTCGTGTATGCAGTACTCCAAAATGTTTTGTGCACCAGTGTCTGGCCATCCTCTGAGCTCAAGGCACATCCCTGCAGGGGTAAACGCATCAGTATATGCAAGTGGTGCAGAAAGGAGGGCTTGGTTCCCTTCACAGCATGGCTGGGCAGAGGTTGACCCTGCTTGATGAAGAATGAAAGAGCATCCAAGGACCCCAATGTACCTGTCCAATGAGGAGAGATTTATGTCCTGTTTGAAAGGACTAATGACGAAAACCAAGGGGAAGAAACAAGAAAGCTGGATAAAAGCCTCCAGGAAGAATGGGAAGGTGCAGTGGAGCCTGAACAGGGCTGAAGGAGGGAGCATGGTGCCGGCTCCTGAGATCTGAGCAGGGCAGACACAATGCCAGCAGCAAGGGGGACAAAATGGAAGATCTGGGAACATCCCCTGGGAGCTGAACATCACAGGGACTTGGTGGGACAACACAGGCTGGGTACGTCAGTATAGAAGGCAGAACCTGGGAAAAGGGAATAGGGCAGCATTACTATACATCAAGGATGTATGTATAAAGATGAATGTAGAGGAAAACACAAATATGGAGAGACAAAATCAAGCAGACTAAGGCAGAAAATGAGTTCTGCCTAGATGTATAAGCCTAGAAAAAAAAATCTGTATGTCCAGGAAAGACTAGATTAACTAAATGGGACAGATAGGCAAATACCAGATGATATGTGAGACGGCTGAATTGTTCGATATCTTTTATGCTTTAAATATTTACAGAAGGGTTAACTGTGACCAGATTACTATTAGCAACAAGAGGCTAGGAACAAGAACAGAGTAACAAGGTTGAAGAATATAGCATGGGAATATTCAAATTGTCGAGGTCTGATACATAAGGAACTAGCCACAGTAGTCTCTGACCTCGTTAGCAATTATCTCAGTAAACATATGGAGCATGGGTGAGGTCCTCGTGGACTGGAGCAGGACAAAACATAGCGCGTAGCATTAAAAAGGGAGAAAGAGAAATACACTAGTCAGACTATGATGCCTGAAAAGATCAGAATGAAATTATTACGTAATCACATGTTAAGCATCTCAAGGATAATAAGTGATAAGGAGCAGACAACAAGGATTTGCCAATAATACAACATGTTGAACCAATCTAATTTCCATCAATGATGGGGAAGTAGCCCAGCTGATAACAGGAAGCAGTAGATATGGTATGTCTTGACTTTCATGGGTGCTGTCCCATGGAACATGCTCTTCAGGAAACATAGGCGATGGAGTCCAATTGAAACATCGCTGAGGTGGATGTCCAACTGGTTAAAAAAGACTGAGAGCAGGGTCTGCTCAGATGCTATCAGACTGGGAAGACGTGTTAAGTGAGATCTGTCCTGGGTCAGGTCCTGGCCAATATTTTCATTAGCCACTAGATTGATGAAATAGTGATTATGATTACAAAATGCTGAAATAATAACAGCTAGCAAAGGGCTGCCACTGTTTTGAAGGACATGATCAGAATTTAAAATAAAACTCAATCACTTAGAAATTACTTGAAATTGATAAAATGCAGTTCAGTAAAGACAGATGCAAAGCAGGCAACCTGCAATGCACAAACACCATGCAGAAGCTCTCCGGCTGGAGGGCAGTAGTGCTGCTGGGGAGTTTCGGTGGGTGATTGCTGATCAGGCTCGGCAGCCTTCTGCTGCTGTGAGCAAGGCAAGCGCATGCTGGGCATTGCCAGCAAGGTGGCCCTCATAGGGCAGGGACAGCCACAACGCTGCTCTGCTTGGCCTGGGGGGAATTTCAGCCAGAGATTTGGGCTGGTCATCGTAAGGTGGAGACAGCAAACAGGAGAAAGTCCAGAGGAGATGCTTACAAGATTGGTTAGAAGTTTGAAAAACATGAGCTGCAAGAAGAGGAGGAGCAAACCGAATCTATCTAGGTCTGGTAGGATGAAGCCTGAGCAGGGATATGACAACAGCCTTCTAAAATGCTAAAAATCACTATAAAGAGATTAGTGATCATTTATTCTCAGGTCTACCAAGGATATTTTGTGCAGTAATTGGCTTAATTTGCATCTAGAGAGATTTAGGGTAGGTATTAGGATTGCAAGGAGATTTTCCTTGGGCCACATCATGATGTATCAAAGGCTGGCTGGGATSTAGCTACTCCAAAACAGCATGCAGAGGAGCAACTCCTTGCAGTCCCACTTGTCCTTCGGGGCTGCAAGGCACCCTGAAGGGATCCCGCTGTGCCAGGCACCCTGGGGAGACTTCTCTGGTAAATCAAGTCCAGGCAGGGAAAGGCTGGGCAGAGCCACTTCCAAGCACCCAGCACTGGGAGTTGAGGGACCAGGGGAGAGGGAAGGCAGTGGGGGCTCTTGCTCCTGCTCCTGAGAAGCTGCCAGCCTCCTTGCTTTGGGAGAAGGAGGTCTTTGCCCAGTGGCAGAGGGTGGAAACTGTTTTGATGAGCTGCGCCACTGAATAGCAAAACCAGCTCCATAACTATCTCCAGTTCTCCTTTTTGATCTGTCCCTCTGCCACATCATCCTTTCCCCTCCCGTCCCTCTGTGCCTCTGGTTTGCATCTCCTCCATCGTCTTTCTTCTGCTGTACCCCTCCTGCTCTCCATCTTCCTCATCCCTCCAGCTGCACTCCTCCTCCTTTCTAGTCTCTCCCTCTTTATTCTCACTCCTTCTCACACCAGCTTTTTAATTCAGCAGCACGACATTTCCATTTGAATCGCTTCCCTGACTCCATCCAGGACAGGAGCAGAGCCAGGGTGCTGCATCCTGTCCTAGCCCCACATTCATTAGCGTCACGTGGACGGTGCTGGCTGTCACCAGCGAGCCCACTCTGTATGCGTGGCAGCCGGCTCCCGCGCCCTCCTCACTGCCTGGCCGGCTGAGCTAAGCACGGGTTACAGTGTGCGCCGTGCTCCAGTTCGTGTGCGGAGAGGGAGCGATGGTGAGTCTCGCCTGGAGACAGTCCGAGCGCTCCCCACTCCCCATTGGCATCCCCGGAGGAGTAAAAGGCTACTCTGCCGCCATCCATTTCCAGGGGACCTGCTGGGTCTGCAGGCTGCTTTTCTGGGGTACAAGGCACCCGTGTCTGTGCCATCTCTGCCCATCAGTCCTTGGGGGCCAGCCTGGGAGCCCCCGTGCCAAATCGGGCACCACAACAGCAAAGGCAAGAGATAAGTGTGGTGAGGATGGTCACCTGGTGGAGGGTGGATGTCTGTAAGATCTGCTGGCTGGGGATAGCCATCAGATGGTCTTTCTAGCAGGCACTAGGTTTGTTAGGGGCGAAGGTCTGGTCTCATCAGGATGGTGCAAGCTCAGGTGGTCGCTGCGTGGCTGGGTGGGGGTGCTGGGCTCAGCCCAGCCCCTCTGAAGCACTCTCAGTGCAGGCATCTCCCCAGCTCTGCACAGACTCTCGGATTAGCCACTGGGATCTGGCAAAGTCCCTTCCTTCCCAAGGACCATCTCCACAAGTTCCTGCTCACCTGGGTGCTGAAGACAGTGTTTTGGACAGCTCTTTTCTGCATTTTCTCAAGGCCCTGTGAGCACGATGCTGTGGTCTGTGCGAAGTGTCTGAATTTCTCCTGTTTTTCCTTGTCCAGGCTGAAGCAGACGGTGTGTGTGTGTTTCCCAAGGAGCACATCACTGAGCTCCGTGCTCCCAGAGCCACGCTCTGCCCTTCAGTCACCCATTGCAGCGGCTATTTTTCTACCAGAAGCAGCAGTTCAGCACAAGGGCTTTGGCGGAGCCATCCCTGCCGAAATACCTGCCCCGACCGTCCCCACGGCACACGCAGGATGCGACAGCCCCACGGCTTGGGGTTGCTCCGCTTCGCTCAGCTGTGTGCTCAGCCTCACCAGGACCCTGCCAGAGCAGAGGCAAACTGTGCCTTGTCCCTCCCTTCCCCAGCCTTCCCAGAGCCAGGCTCTTAGGCTGAGAGGTGCCCCCCCAGCTCTCAGCTGCCCATGTGCATGTACCCCCAAGCACCCGCTCTCACACACACACACACACACGTGAATTCATTTCTTGCACATCAGCACATGTGAACATCCATTGGGGACCAGACCACATCGTGCAGGGGCCATCGAACTGGGCCTGGGACCCCCTGTGGCAGCTCTTCTGCCTCCCCTGCCCCCCTGGGGCTGCTGGCTGAGGTTCCCCAGCTCCTTCACCTGGAGGACGGAGAGCCAGGAAATCCTGTGGGCTACCTCTCCACGGATATGAGAGGCCCTGCTGTGAAAGTCCCCAAGTCCAGGACACTGTTCTGTCCCCAGGTGCATGTTCCCGAGATCCCTTGGTCTGGAAGGCAGGGTTGGGGTGGAGGCCTGTGGGGCACATGGCTGGCCTCCCTCCCCACATCCTTCTCTCTTCTCTTGAGACTCATTTGGGCGCTCAGCCTTGCAGAGCTCTACCTCTCTCCCTTGTAATCTTGCAGTTTGCCCGGGCTAAATAAGATTTATTATCTCCCCAGCACCAAGTGGACACGCAGGCAAATAGCTTCCAGCCTCACAGGGTGTTTCTTTCCTTCTCTATCAGGTGCCGGTTAATGGTTAACTTTCAGGAGTTTTCCTCCTGGCAAACAGGGAGCCCTTCAACATTTTCTTTAACCTCTTGGTTAAATTAAAACCAAGAGCCGGTTGGTATCTGGTGAACTTTTCTCCATGCCAGGTGGAACCAGTGCCCACTTTGCAGATGCCTCCGTGCGGGTGCAGCGGCAGAAGGGCAGGGCAACACTTCCAGGCCAGTGCTGGCTGCGGGAGCCAGCCACAGCCGCCCGCGGCACGATACAGGAGAGGGTCCAGGGGGGGTTGGGTTTCACTTAGAGGATGTAGAAGCTCGGTCTGATGGAGGGCTACAGATGCAGCTGAAAATGTGGGGGCCTGCAGCGACCTGGCTGTTTGCCATCAGGAAAAGGGCTACGATCCCTGTTGGGCTGTAAATCAGAATTCCGCCCGACTCATTCTCCAGGGGCAGAGCGGGTGGGAAGGGGGTTGGTGCTCTGATATACTCAGGGGAGCCTCAAGCCCTTTACCGGTAAATGCACAAGACACCCTCCGCATGCAGGCCGTTGGTGCTAAGCCGTCAGGTGCTGGGAGCTCCCCGACAGCTGTGGCCATCGGCTCCCTCATCGTGGAAGAAAAATGGGTGGACAGGTTTCCGCTTACTGTCTGTAAAAGCAGAGCTCTTACCCAGAAGTTCATAGATTTGAAAGAGGGTCAGATTCTGCTAGTAACAGTGCAAAGGAGTAGAATATTTTGCAGTCTTGTTTGCGTTTCACTGATGGCCATTCACAAACCATCGACACGTGGTGACCCTCGGACCATATGAGCAGAGCGGCTGGGGCTGCCCTTTGGGGGCAGCAGCATGGCACAGCGCCTCGTCCCTTTGCTTTTCACTGGTGTGTTAAAATACCACTTGATTTCCATTCTCTCTGCCATGATGGAAAAAGCAAACAGGCAAAGAGGCTTTGCGCTTGGCTTGTTAAATTTTCATGGCAATTTAGCAAGGCTGGTTGAGAGTCATTTTCCAGCTAATTTCAGTTCCTTTGCACCGCTCCTGGGCTGCAGGGCCTGGGCTGCAAATGTGACAGCAGGGAGTTGCTCGTTTGCCGCCCAGAGTCTTGTCATGGAAAAAAGCTGGCCTGGGAAACATTGTTATCAGCATTTGATAAGAGATGATAATGGTAATTTTGGTCCTAAAATCTTTCCTTAATAGAAACGATCAGCTCATATTTATCCCAGCAATTACAGCTGCAAAGAGCTCACGCAGTTAGAGAATATCCACCTTCTGCATCTGAGAGAAAGGAGAGGTTTACATGGATCATGAGAACTAATGCTAATGTGGCTTTTTGAAGGAAATTCTCCCTTTGGAGAATAAATCAGCACCTAGCTGTTAGAAATTGGGCCCTGTTCTCCCATGGGACAGGCTGTCCCACATCTGCCTGACAGACAGGTGTCTTGCCAGTCCCTCTGATGCATCTGGCTTTTGTCCTTGCAGGAGGCAGGAGACAGGACCTGGCTCTCCTCCAGTGCCCAGTGTGGGCTTGTGCTCAAGGTCTGACATTCTGAGTGGTATTTGTGAGGATGCCTGCAAGGGGCTTTTGTCAGAAAATGTTCCTTCCAGGGCGTGGGATTTAGGTGGGCACATGCATCCCAGCCTACGCTTGATCCCTGAATCCTTCTGAAGTGCAGCTATGTGCAGTGTGACCTGCTGAGGTGTCACCATACAGRTACCAGGGTGTGATCATTGCTTGCAGATATTGGCAGCCCACATTGCTCATCTAGCATGCGTGGCCTGAAGGCTCAGCGGGACACAAGGCACAGCACGTATGGCTCCACAGTGGGGATGCTGGAGCTGCTGCCAGGGAGCTTGTGTTTCAGGGGCACGGGCAGACCTGCAGAGCCTTTTCAGGGCATATTCTTACATTTTGCAGCAATGAGGAAAGAGTTTTCCAGCCTGCTCCAGCCTTTGCAGCACTGCAAAGAACAGTCCTTGACTCAACACAGCTCACCGACTGCTTTCCGTAGCACCAGCCATTAACCTTTCTCCTCTCCCCAAATAAATCAATGTGTCTGCAGGGCCTTTGGAGCTGGTGACCGATGGCAGCCAGCAAGGGCTGAAAATGTGTCTTACATGCAAAGCACCAAAGCCGAGGAGGCAGGATGAATTTCCCAGTGCTCCCACAAGCCAGTCCAACTGGTTTATGCAAAGAGGAAATCACTGGCTTTTCTGTGTTGGTGCTTATGTCTGGTCCAGGCCTCATATATAACAGCCTCAATTTTAGCATGTCAGGACTTTCAGAAATTTGACTCTTTGACTGACTCCAGCGATCTGGACTTGTTGTCCCTGTGAGCACCTTCAGAGCAAAGCCTGCCAGCACTGCCCGCTCACAAAGGCCATTAACCATCATCTTCCTGTACCCAGTCCTGAAGAAAGGAAGCCTGGCACCCACACCGGTCCCCTCCAGGACAGGGAAAGGACAGCACACGTGTTGAGGATGACGAGGCCCTAAGCCGGGACCCTGCTAGGCTGAGTCACTTGCAGGGTACGTCCCAAGGGAGGAGGTGGGGACCCACTGTTTTGCCTGACGTGGCTGACACCCCTCAAACGCTGGCTTTGCAGGGGAGATATGCAAGGGGTGGAGTAGCCCCCCCTGCACCCAGCTGACCACTGGCAGTGGAGATGCCCAGACCTTCTCGTTGTGAAAGATAAGAGCGTGTCCCCATAAGTACCCAGCAGTCAGCATCGGCTGGTGGTCCCCATGCCAACCGGGTGCAACGGCAGGTCTGCCACCCGGCTGGGCTCCTCACCAGGCTCCAGCATCTCAGAACAGTGATCAGTGAGGGCCTGATCCAGACAAGTGCCAAATACCCACGTCTGTCCCTCAAACTGGCTAACTGGAGTGTGTCACGGAGCCCACGGCCTCTGTGGCCACCACCAGCACTGGGATCCCCAGCCCCTTGCCCAGGGCATTTGGGGCAGGACCAGGGATCAGGAGAGGTTCCACCTGCACCTCCTCGCCTTGCCCAGCGCACCCTGCACCATGGCCACGTGGCCCCTTTGCTCCTGCCAGCAGTGTGCTTTGGAGGGGGGACCAGCCGGCGGTGTGAAGCCTCCATGGCTCCAGGCCTCCCGCGGCAGCCCCCTGCTTTCCTCCCTGAGCCTGTGCTCAGCCCCCATCCCATCGGGCTGGGCTGAGGAAGCCTCGGGCAAGCCCCGCACCGTCTGTGAGGGGTCGAGCAAGACCACGGCAACCACAGGAGCCCTGGCCAGGGAGCAGAGCTGGCACCGGGGCAAGCTGCCCCCGCAGACCCCTTCCCTCCTCCTCACTTCTGGTCCCATTAACCAGCATCAGCTGAAGCTGGCAGAGGGCTGGAGGTCTCAGCAATGCAAATAAACACCCTGGAAAGAGGACCCCACCTTCAAGCCTGATCCTGTGCTGCTGGAAGAGGCTCCCGCTGGGTGCTGGACATGCCTAGCAGGGGCTGGCTGTGCACAGATCTTTATTTTCCAAATATTATTCGTGACCCTGTATGTGATGAGCAATAATAAGGCAGGGATGTCACTGTGTGCTGCTGCCAGGGTGCCTGGGCCAGGGAAACTGGCTGCGGAGGTGTTTGAAGTGCTTTCGCAGCATGGGGGGGCTGAGCCCTGCTGGCCCTGCGGCCGCAGCGGGGAGGCTGCTCGCTGCTTTCTGTGCCCTCGGCCGTGGGGTCGGGGGCAGCTCGTGCCAGAAGCTGCAGTGGAGGTTGCTCGGAGTCCAGGGAGACAGGAATCTGGGACAAAACAGGGTTTGTTTCCCCAGCCATGACTTCTCTCATCAGCTCAGCTGAGGGCTTGTGTTCCCATGTCTCAGTGGGGTGGCATCCCCCAGGAGGATGCTCCTCTTGTCCCGTGGCCTTTGTGGGGTGGAGGCCAAAGATCCTGTGTCCTCACYGGAGCCTTGCTGAGGACCTGACGACCCCCTTCTTGTGCAGCTTGTGGGACTGGGCCCCATGGGGGGAGCTACCACTGGCCAGGGCTGCAGAGGAGGAGAGCTCAGCAAGACCCCAGGGCATCGATCACATCCTGCAAGGGACTGGGGTGGACAGATGCAGGGAGAGGGTGAGCCAGTGCCTTTCTGGGGCCAACACTGTTGGGGGGCCACCTCCAGGCCAGATTCAGGGCTGCCCAGGGTGGGTACAACAGCGGGGAGGTGATGGCACAGCGCTGTACCAGCCCCATGTGCCTGGGACCCCATGGCTCAGGGGCCCCAGGAGGGTGTAGAGCTCCCTGCATCACCCTGCCCATGGGACATCTGCAGGCGATCTGATGGTCCTGGCTGGGGGCTGGTGGACCGAGGCTGTGTGGAGGGAGTGAGGCGCAGACAGTCTCCCTTGTACCACGGGAAGGAGAGGGGAGCTGCTCCCCGGGTTTTGGCAGTGGTTTGGCCCCAGCTGGGGCTGGGCTCTGGTCTGGTTCCTGCGCTGCCCTCCTGCCCATGGGCACAGCCAGCATTAGTGGTACAGCCACAAACCTATTGCTTGGGATTTGGCCGCTAATCCTCTCTGGAAGAGATGGCTATAATCTAGCAATATTGGCTCAGGCTTTTCTTATTAACTTCTCCCAGGCTGCCAGATGCTTCTGGCCAGCATGTCCAGCAGAGAGGGACTGCCCTCTCCACACCTTCCCAGGGATTTGGAGTGGGAAAGTGGGGTCAACTGCACAGTACTGGGTAGGTGTCAGGTTTGTGGGGCAATGCTGGGGGTCAGTTCACAGGAGCCCCCCATCAGGGGGTTAGACCATTGGGGAGCAAGCCCTGTGCTCCAGGGCAGGACAAGTACGAGACAGAGCCACTCAGGAGCCACTTTGGTAAGCTGGAGAGGGCCACAGCTTCTGACCCTACGCCACCGCCTAAAACAGCAACGCTGGCCCAGCTTTTGCCCCGGGTCTCCATGGAAATTTGCCAGCTGGTGGGTGGCCCTGATGCCTGGGCAGGACACTTGCCACGCTGCAATGGGCCAGGGCTGTTGGGCTGCCCGTAGGCACCGGTGGCAGCTGGGACAGGCAGGAGCGCGGGCATGGGAAGTGCTGCCAGGGGCAGGTAGGTCTGCGGGGGGCAGGAGCTCTCCCTCGCCTTTGGGGGAGCCACCCACATGGGGCCAGCCAGCCATCAGCAGCTGCCCTGCCTGCTCCGGCTGGTGTGTGGACGGAGGGAGCAGGCAAAACTCCTGCTTCCAGCACCAGCAGTTTCCCACCTGGCAGTGCCAGTAAAACCTGTGACCCAACCAGGTTTGGATCCGTCTGCTTGCAGGCTCCCCGGTGTCCCTGACTCTCTCTCCTGATGGTTAGTTGTCAGGGAGAGGCTCTCCTGTCCCAGGAGCTGCAGAGCTCCAGTTTCCATCAGAGATGATGGACCAAAGGCTGATATTCCTGAGGGCTGGGACAAAGCAGTAGAAATTCAGCATCTTGGAGACCGCCTGGGATCCAGTGGGAAGTGAGTTAGGTGCCCACCAAGGAGAGAGCCTGCCCTGCCTACCACCAACCCCCCTGCCCTGATAAGACCTGGGTCACATGCACAAGACTGGGCAAAGCCAGTCTCAATCCAAACTCTTGCCTGCAGAGCAAACTAAGCCCTGTTCATGCCTTCAACAGATCCCGTGTCAGAACAGTAAGTGGCATATGTTGGGAGCTAACAAGCGAAGGAGGCTCCAGCTGCAGCAGCCATCTCTCCATCACAAGCAGATGGGAGAGCAGGCTTTGGTGCTGATGGGGGCCACCTCTCCCGCCTGATGGAAACTGCCCCAAGCACTCATTTTGCAGACGATGCTGCCTAGGGCTAGGCAATCAAGTCCGTCCTAGTTGCTCCCTGCCTTCGAGATAGGCTGTGGACAAGGAGCACTGCTCTCCTGGAGGTGTTCCCCAAGGGTGGTCACGCAGGGTCTCTCCTCACCAAGGCCCAGAGATGCTCGTTCTTCCCTATTCCCCAAGCACATCTGCTCCTGCCCAGCTTCCCACTGGCCATGGCCAGGACCTGGCAGTGTCCACCCTGCTCACTCTGCTCTCCAGGTCCAGGACGAGGAAGTTTGTAAGATACTGCTGGAGCTGTCAGGACAGGGGTACATCAATTTGAAATAAATCCCCTCCTTCTTCCCAAAATAAACGTGGGCTCTAGCTGACCTAATCCCACCTATGTAATCTCACCATGCTACGCCAGCCTCCACAGCACGGGGGCTGTAAGAAGTTTAGTGCCTCTCCTGGAAAAGAAGATGAGTCTCAGGGCTTCTCCGTAGGGGTCAAGTAAGCAGAAAAGCCAAGAGTCCCAGTAAAGTGCTTGCTGAGTGAGGAGTCTCCTATGCCAACAGGCTTCTGGCTGCCAATGCCAACCACATCACTGCTCTGCTCAAAGGACTCCTCCCAGGGGCCCTGCACGGGCTTCCCCAGTGCCTGATGCCCCGCTGATGACTGTTGGGAATTGTGGCTGTTGGGAAAATGTGGGAGACAGGTCTCTTTTTATTCAGGGAAGGTTGGAGCACCCTCCAGCTACACTTGGGGCACTGCGATCTGCTTCCAATCAGTGCGATGTCTCCGGGTGAATTTCTGGCATGTACTCTGGGATCTTTGGCGGGAGATGGGAACCATGTGAATCCTGCATCCAAACCCATGAGTACCTTGCCAACATCCAGACCTCAGTCCAGAGTGTTTAGGACCACATGTGGCTTTAGCAGAGGTTTTGCAAGCTGTTCAGCCCTCACCACATGCTGATGGAAAAGGACTAGAGTCCTTTTTCATTGCCCCTGGAAAATCCTTGCAGCACAGCCCTCACAATAATGTCACTCAGCCCAGGTGGTTTTATGTCATTGAATCCAGGGGAAAAGTTTTCATGGATTCCATTCATTCAGAAGACACCCCAGGAAGATACTGTCAGTAACCATGGGGTATACTAATTGCTTTGAAGACTGGAGGGAAGCCTCTGCTCCTTGTGACCCACATCCCTTCCCTATATATCAGCAGGGAAGGGGGTTGTGCCCACCTCTTAGCTAACTTCAGCCCAGGTATGGAGCACAGACTCCTGGGGATCCTTGGTAAAGAAAGTGTCGTTCCTCCTACACCCATCCTGAACCCTTCCTATATGAAACTGAGTCTCAAATGTGTCTTAAAACCGCAAACATTCGCTGGCATCACGTATGAAGCTGAAAGAGGTCCAAAGAGGGCTGCAAGCCGAGAACCTGCCTGGCAGCAGCAGACTGAAGAACTTCAGCTCATTGTGTTTCTCCGGGAGAATGCCCAGAGGTGTGCGTGGGAGCCGTAGGCACCAGTGTGGGGAGAGGCTTGTGCATAACAGAGCACTCTGTCACCAGGTATGTGCAGCAAGACCTAGTGGCTGGTAATTGGAGATACTTAAATTATGGCTGAGATGCTGCTCATGCAGCAGAGGTCATTAACTTCCTTGGGACTGGGGTCACTTCACCATCACTCCTCAGCCGGTTGTCCCTCCCACAGACACGTGCCTGCTCAGCCACCAGTCCTGGGCCTCGTGGGAGGCTGTGGGGCCAGTTCTCCAGGCTTTGCTGTGCAAGGCACCAGGCCAGATGATTGCAGTAGTCCCACATGGCTTGGTGCCTTTTCCACCCAGACAGATCCTTAGATCATTCTCTTGATTTGATTTCTGCCATTCCAGCCTTTAGGTTTCACATTGTCCTGTTTTTGCTGTACCCATAAGTGTTAGAAGCTGAGATTTTCACATAGTCACCTGGCTCCATGAGCTGGGACAGCAGGGGCTGTTTAACTGGTGATCTGAAATCCAGAACAGATAGCTTTTTTTTTTTTCTGGGGGTGTTCCTTTCATGCCTGTGATTCTTAATAGAAAAATCCATACAGTCTCAAAATGTTTGCACTGAGAAGTAATAGCTTGGGCAGCGTGAGAGATTATGCAGTACAAAGTCAGGTTCTTGGGCAGAAATACCAGTTTCTGCTGGTGCAGTCCCCCACGTCAGCACTCCTGCTACAGCACTGTAATTAATATTGCACCCTCTCCTGTGGCTCCCCAAAGCAGAGCGATTTAGGACAGCCAGTGTTAAGGAGCATCCTTCTAACGAGGGCAGCTGAGGGATACAGGAGCCATGTGAAAGGACGAGACACTTCGTTGGGGGGTGCTGCAACATCAACCTGACCTTTCCTGCCTCAGGGGTGACATTAGCAGAGTGGTTAGCAGGATGGGTTAAAGGAGCAAACGTGACCCCATCCACTCCTCACTTTTCACCTTGTTCTTCATCTTTCCCTGTTTTCTCTCTCTTTGGTGCCGGGGGTTCCTGCTGGGGGTCTCAGCTGTTCTTGGTGGGGCAGGCTGGAGTCAGACTCATCTTCGTTCAATCCCTGCCATTTTCAAGCTGGCAGTTAATTAAGCTGTCAGAGCCTTCCCTTTAATCAGAGCATGTCAGACCAGTGCCAGGGGCTCCCCTCAGGAGAACTGTACTTTCCTGGCAGTGTCAGGGTGGAAAGACACAGGACATCCCATTGCTCTGCCTGTCGCACAGGCTGGGGCAGAGCCTCGGCCTCACTGCGTTCCTGACCAGGATGGGACTGATGCTCTCCAGGGACTCACAGCCCAGGACTGCATCCAGCTGGTCCATGCAGAAAGCCCAGCTAAGGAAGGAGCGGCTCCCACAGGGCTCTTGCCTCCTTCCCCTCGCAGCTCACAGGACAGGAGTAATCCATTGCCAATATCATCTCTCGCTTTGCTGGTGGCTCCTAACCCCATCGCTGACTCGCTGGGGACCCCATCTGCCCCACAGGTCTGCTGAGACGGTTGTAGCACCAGTGCTTTCTGTGGTTACTTTGCACCAGAGCTTTGTTACAGCTCTGTTGGGTGGCATCAGGCAACCCACATCCCGCCCCGGGTCTCAGGTTCCCTGCCTGTAAACTGGGCAAATATTCCTTCCTCCCTGTCTCCCGGGGGTGCTGCAATTCTTTCCACCGCAATCCTCCGACTGCTGCAAGGTGTCAAGGTGGGATGTGCCATAACTGTTACACGGGTCATTAATCTCTTTGAGTTAAATTTAAAAAATGCATTTCTTGCCCCTTTTATTCCTAGTTCTCCACCATGTGCATAGCTATCTGAAGTCATGCCCAGCTGTCTGAAGGTCAGCAGGCATTGACAGCTTTTGGGTACTAGGTCCTGTTGCTTGGGAAGCAGAGGATGAAGGCAGTGGTTGGCCTACTCATCCCCCAAGCCTTCAGGGCTCCAGACACACAGGGATAATAAGGGTTTGATCTGATGCCTCTGGTGACATCTCAGTCCCAGGGACTTCTTTGAGCTTTGGATCCCACTCAAACAGCCTGAGAGCTGGAAATGTTTTCTTTGGATGGAAACATTTGCCTGGAGCTCCTGGAGGTGAAGCATCCTGAGCTCACCACTGTGTTCCCATCATCCAAAACGTGTGAAGGGCAGAAAGTGCCCAGGAGCTCGACGCGAGGAGCTGTCCTCCCTATCCTGTGGGGTGGCTATTTCTCAGCCCACGGGGACCCCCATGCCTCCCTGCGGACACAGCTTTGCCGAGGGGGATGGAGCCGAGGAGCACACAGGGAGCGTCTCACTAATCCCAGCTGGCAGCCAGCTCCCCGTGCTGCACAAAGGGCCTTTTCATGCCCTGCATAAACAAGCGAGAGGCATGAAAGGTTGTTATCAGCACAAGCAGCAGCTCAGGCGGGGATTCCCAAAATAACCTTCTCCCCAAAACACACAGACATGCACACCCCTTTTTCCGTGCTGCTGGGCTTCATGGAATAAAGGTTTTGGGTGCACCCAGCTCCTCTGCTGAACCCTGTAGCCTGAGAGCTGGCTCCCAGGCAGGGCTTGCCCCCTGTGCCTGCCAGTGCCTCCTGCCAGGAAAGGCAGAGCTGGCGGGGCACCAGCATGCACGTGTGTGCGCCTGCGTATGCACACATGGGCACGTTCACCTTCTGTTGGAAGTGAGAAGGAACACAACCACGCTTCAACTTTTGCTGCATCCTTGTGTTTGTAAGTTTGATGAAGAATACTTGGCAATGATAATTAATGACTGGTGGTGTGCTTCCCTGACACTGGCATTGCAAGGGCTAATTAACAGTTTGCTCTGTGCTTGGAAGGTGGAGCTCCAAGAGCTCCAAGGTGCTCTTCCTTGGAGGAGGTTTCCTCTTCATAGCTGCACCCCTATCTCATCTATCTTCTCCCAGGAGGAGCAGGTTTCCATGTAGAAATACACTCAAGGGTCACTACTGGAGGATGCGCTGATCCTCTTTGCTTTCTATCCCATAAAGCCAGGCCAGAGTCACTGCAGAGTTAAATTATAAAGGGAAAACTTGCTGGAATAAAAGAGCTTGGAGGCTCTCAAGGAGATCCGGCAAGAGTCTGGTGAGTGAGCCTGTCCTAACATTGAACCATGAAACATCTGCAAGCCCTTACGATTTATGCCAGTCCTCGTTTATTTGTATGGGCATTTGTGTTTTTTTATGCTATTGTTTCAAGTTGATTCTGCTGGACAGTGGGAATCTGGCCAGGAGATCCTCACTTGGATTGCAAAAATGACCTGACTGCGGAGAGAGGGTTTCCCATGGAGCTGCTGGCCAGCAGCAAGCAGGACTTGCAGGCTCCTCCATTCACATCGCCATTGCGGGAGGCTCAAAGGTTTCCCTTGTGCACCGCTGGGCAACAAAGGTCTCCAGTGTCCAACATGCAGACAGAGAGGCAGTTCCACCCAGCTGCGTAATGGCTGGTTTTGGTGTTTAAAACAACTAATTCTTCTGGAAATGTATTTGGTTCAGCTGAAAAAATAACTGAACAAATATCACCTCCTTTAAATGTCTTTAAATTCTTTGAATTTTCAGCTAAGCTCCCCAAAACCTTGTAAAGTTTACACTTCCTCAATGTTTTCTGGAGTAAAAAAAAAGGTCTTACTGTCCCCTCCCTACCACCCCATCTGCAATGTGTGGCTGGAGCAGGTATCTCCATCGCTCCCCTCACTGCAGCAGGAACCTGACAGGGATGCAGGAAAGCTCATTTGTCTGTCGTTGAATAGCCAGAAGAGGGTCCAGCACATGGTGGGGTGATCAATAGCTCACAGGTGATTATTTTGCAAATTAAGCTCTTTTCTTCATTTCAGCGGGCAGAGGGCTGTACGGCCAGGTATGCACATAGATTGCATTTTCTATGTCTTCGGGATTGTTGAAGAGTTTCAGGTTTTAGCTTAGCAGTAACTGGAAGACAGTTCAGGCTGGGCTGTTTGCACCAGTGCGAGAAGGGGAGTGAAGGATTCACTGGAGGAATTTGTTCTACACGTTCTTCTTCTGGCTCCTCGGCTTTGCAAGGGGAACGCTCCCTGCGGTGGGTACTGGATAACTGTACCAAGGATATCTGTGCTCATAACTCTGCCAGTGTGGTCACCCACTGACTTATTTGACCCAAATTCACTTAAAGGTGAATTTAACATTTAAATTTCCTAGATTTTCTTTTAGAGTATGACAGAACCCGACCCATTGAGCAGAAATCGCTATTTTTCCTTTCAATGACCTGAAGGATGAAAACAGACAGTAACAGTCCTCAAGACACTGCACAGAGCTACAGTTGCAATTATTTTTGCAACAATATGGTGCAACTTTTCTCCTGTACAAGTTCTCTACAAATTCAGCGCAGCATGACACATGAATGATGTCACTTGCAGTGCAGCCACCCCTTCAGCATCGCCCCTTAAGAAGGCACAGCGGTGGGGAGCCGGAGGTGAAAGCCATGCCTGCAAGGAGAATCTGAGCAGCCAGTTGAAATGTCTTTTATTTGTAAATGAACGCCCTCCCTCAAGCTTGGCTCCGATGAGGTGGGCTATTTTTTCCAAGAGGTTCCTGCTATTTACCCAACTTTCCAGCTGGGCTTCTCCGAGGCACAAAGAAGCAGGACCTGCCTGAGTTTGTACAGTGAGTCAACAGCTCAGCAGGGGATTAGAGCCCACAATCCTGCTGGCATCGCTGCCTTGGCTCGAACCACTGGACCATGCAGCCTCATTTTGTTCCTGGTACTCTCTGCTGGTATGTGGTTTGTCAGGAAAAAAGCCTCAGTGTGGCTAATAAAGGAGGCACTTTATAAAGCAGTAAAAAAAAGCCCGCCTCGTTCCAGCACTTCGTCCCAGTTGTGGTGGTGTAGGGCTCAGGCTCCCCATGTGAGTGGGAACGGCAGGTTTCCCAAAGGCTGGTGCGGAGGAAGCTGAGAAGCAGCACCCGGAGGCAGCCAGCGCAGAGCCCTGGCACCCACTGCTCTCAGACAGGTGACTGGGTGCTGACAAACCGTGACGAAACGCCCCAGGCCAGCCCTGGCTTGCAGAGGACAAGCAGAGGCAGCCAGGTCAGACCTTCCCTGTCGGGAAGAGTCCCCAAGCCTCCCTCTCGCCTCTGCAGACCTGCCTTTCCTGGGGTCCCACGCCGAGCTGCACCCTTCTAGCTTCAGAGGACCAGTACAGTAACTGATGGCAGATGCACTACTAGATAACAGGGCAAAGCAAAGGCCCCACAGGGAAGTCCAAGGGCACAACATGCTGCTTGGAGCCTACATGATGCAGCAAGTGCTAGTGGGCGTCAGGTACCAAGTCAGGACTAGCCACAGGCTCTGGGAATGAGGAAACCAGACCCAGCGCTAACCTGTGTGTGACACATCCCCGCCGTCCTTCGCTCCTCAGCGTCTGTGAGGCACAGAGGGCTGCGTGTGCAGCGCACCTCTGGTCTCATTCCTCCTGTTTATAAGCGCCAATCTGACTTGCCCGAAGGTTTCACTGATGGCCATAATGAGCATTGCAGCCATGCTGTGCATCCAGTGCATCCATGCACCCCATGCATCCATGCTGTGCATCCATGCACCCAGTGCATCCCTGCACCCAGTGCATCTACACGCCCACTGCATCCATACTGTGCATCCAGTGCATCCACACGCCCACTGCATCCATGCTGTGCATCCGTGCATCCAGTGCATCCCTGCACCCAGTGAATCCACACACCCAGTGCATCCATGCTGTGCATCCATGCACCCAGTGCATCCACGGACCCCGTGCAACCATGTGTCCATGCTGTGCACCAAGTGCATCCACACACCCAGTGCATCCATGCTGTGCATCCACGGACCCAGTGCATTCACGGACCCAGTGCATCCCTGCACCCAGTGAATCCATGCTGTCCATCTAGTGCATCCATGGCCGCAGTGCAACCATGTTGTGTATCCATGCACCCAGTGCATCCACACAGCCAGTGCATCCATGCTGTGCATCCATGCACCCAGTGCATCTCTGCACTCAGTGCATCCACACACCCAGTGCATCCGTGCTGTGCAGCCAGTGCATCCCTGCACCCAGTGCATCCATGCTGTCCTTCTACTGCATCCATGCACACAGTGCATGCATGTTGCGGGTGCATGCGTGTGTGGCAGAGCAACTGCCCCCCCCTTTCCATCCGCATTTCCTGGAGGGGGCTGCTCGCCCTGACACACCCAAAATACACAAGTCAGATCACTTGATGACGTGGAGATCCCCGGGGACTGGCTTACGGGTGTCCCACAAAACACCGCACACAGCGCTCTGGGGCTGTGGGCAGTGGGTGGGCAGCCCCGGCCGCTCCAGGAGGGGTCAGCCACCCCTTGGGAGCTGCAAAACCTGCCGACATGTCCCACCGAGGCAAAGCTCCTTCCCTGAGGAAGGAAAGCCCAGTCCGGCGCCGCAGCTCTCGGCGGGGAGGCGGCAGGAGGAGGCTCTGCGGGGACGGGAGGTCTCGGGGGGAGAGCGGCTGGTGCAGCCGTGCGAGCTGAGCTGGGCGGGGTGAGGGGGGGGGCCGAGACTGAGGTCCTGGGTGCCTCTGCGGGACGCTACCCGGGGTGGGGTGGGGGTGTCACGCGGGACGTGCGTGGAAACAGCCGCGGCGGCCCCCTCCGTGCCCCCGGGGACGAACCCGAGCCGGGTGCCCTGCACTGCCGGCCGCGTCCGCAGCGAGCGGCGGCGCGCAGCTCCGGCAGCCCACGGCGCGGCCCGTGGGCGGCTCCCACGCAGCGCGGGGCGGGGCGGGCCGCGGCGCTGCG
>JASVER010000174.1:109717-239915 GCA_030449065.1 Oceanodroma leucorhoa
GCAGGCAGCAGGCAGCAGCAGCAGGCAGCAGCAGGCAGGGCGGGCAGCGGCCGCTGCGGCGTGGGGCCGCGCCCGGGAGGCGGCGGCGGAGCGGGCTGAGCCGAGGTGAGCGCCCGGGGATGGCGTGGGCGCGGGGTCGGGCAGCGCCGGCAGCCCCAGGTGCGCTGCCTGCAAGGGAGAGCAGGCAGGGCTGCAGGCAGGCGCAGCCCCGCCGCTGGGAAAGCTTTTCCAAGCCGGGCCTCCCCTTCTCGGCAGCGGCGGGAGGGAGGACGGGCGGGCGGGCAGCGCATCCCGCATCGTGTCCTGCCTCCCTGCCCGCCGTGCGGGGTGGGATGCTGAGGTCGGGGCGCGGCTCCCCACGGGGGTCCAGCCGGGCACGGCGGGGGGACACACGCCGCGTTTCCCACCCGCGAAGGAGCAAAGCGGAGTGCGGGGAAGCAGCAGCGCGGGTCGGATCCTTGCACCGGGATGAGGCGGCCCCAGGGATCCGTAGCCCCGAGCTGCGGGTTGCCGTAATAGCATTTAACTGCCGGGCTGTGATTTCAGGGAGACGATGTACATTAGAGGGAGAATGTGGAGGGAGCCAGGAACAACTTGGAATGGGTCCTCGCATATTTCTGTGGTTATTTTTGGAGTATCGTCATATGGCAGGAGGTGGGCTCTGGAGGTATCCTTGAGCTCAGCATTTTCTCCATAGGCTGGTTACCCGGGAGATTGTACTAGAGGACCTGCGTGGCCTTTTTCTCTATTAGTCGTTTCTGTATAAAACACTATTTCTCTCGCTGTTTCTGCAGTGGTATTGTTTCCCTCCGGCATGCCCAGCCTTCAGCATGTTATGGTGGGGACGCTTCTGTAGACAAACAATGGTCTGGGTATGCGCGGTTGAGTATTCACAATATGTTGCAGGAGCAGGCGATGGAAAAGCTGTGTTTGATTCAGCTGTAGATGGTGTGAGGTGACTCCTGATCAGCCCCCTCTCCACTGCCGTGGATGAGGTGTGGCTTCTCCAGCATCCCTAGAGAGACCAGCCCATGCATCAGTCTCCTTTCTGCACTTCACTGTCACTTTCCCTCCAGCTTTCTCATGCTAGACTTGTCTAAAGTGATTTTTTTGCTTCCAAACAACTCGAGATGTGGGGAGCACGCTTACCAAGGTCTGCTCCTTGGGGCTGCCTTACAGATCTCTGCATCCTTTGCGGCCCACTGGAGGACTCTGCATGTGTCAGATCCCTTTGACCATGGCTGCACAGACTGGAGAGCTGTCCTGGTGGCCTTCAGTTGCATGCCCTTGTTGCTGTCAAGCAAGTTTGGAGCTGAGAGAAGGCTGGGTTTGAGTGATGATCCTTGCAAGAAGGGAACTACTCTTTAATTATATTTTTTGAGAGTCTGGTTTGGTAGGCATGGAGCCTGTCTGTGGAGGCCTCCCCAGGGTGCTCAGAGCCGTGCTCTCGATGAGGACCCCAGTCTCTGCTGCCTGCAGAGATGCAGGGCATGTTCTGGAAGCTGTGGCAGACCCTGGCTGTTGTAGCGTATGGCAGGTCCACAACCACCCTCTCTCCCAGAGCGTTCCCTCCTTACGCAGGGGTAACCTCCGTGTTTGGTGTCAAAGGACCAAAATGTATCCGTCCCTTGGGGGGTGCGAGCCGCCTCCCCGCCTGCAGCCCCTGCTGGGAGCGGAGTATTTACGTCTCCTCTCCTTTGTGCCATCCTTCTGCTGTGTTGATTGCTTTAGCTGCAACTTCAGATGGTGATGCAGTCATTAAACAAGACATCACCATAAATAGCAGAGCCCTTGGGTGGGCTGCAGGGGTCCAGGCTGTCTCAGAGGGTGTGATGCAGCTCTGGGTTAGCTGCAGAGCCTGTGTGTTTGTGCTGACGGTAAGCTGGCTGTGGCTGCAGGTGATGTGTTCTTCCCCTGCTGTTTTGGTTGCTTGTTGATGTTGTAGCTAGAACTGTCCAGAATTTTTATTTTTACCGGTTTTTGAAAAATCAGCATTTTCTAAAACTCTCAGGGGAGATGTTTTGTTTTGGAGGAAGCTTCTGAAAAAGGTTTTTGAAGTCCAGTGTTGTATTTCTGATCAAAAAGCATGAGTGTAGAAGAGAGCCTGTGTTCCTGGGGTGCAGAGGGTGGAGGTTTGGTACCTTTCCTGTCCAGTGCAGGCATGGAGCTTGCTGGGCCCCTTTTGCTGGGCTGCTGCCATGGTTGCCACCACCACAACAACCTTCCAGGGTAAGTGTCTTCTGGTGTGGGTGGCCAGGAGGGGTGAAGAAGTCACTGCAGTGTAGAATTGGGAAAATCTTAAAAATCAATTTCCTTCCCCCAGGCAGTTGAGCTCCCTGTTAAGCTCTGGGTGATGACCTTGGTCCTGGTGAGGAGCTGGATCTCTCATTGATTTACAGAATAACCTTTCACGCTTTCTGCTAGCAGCACCGAGCCCTCGTCCCATGTCTAACTCCAGCGTCACTCTGTGTTGCCTGCGTTCCTCCTTGCTCTAGCATTGCTGATGACTTCTGCATTACTAGAGGAGGTTTCCAGAGACAGACAGACAGACCAGTCAGGCGCCTGATTAATTTTGTCCCTAAAAAAAGAAATCTTTCCCATAGCTAATTAGGATTTCTAAATTAGGAAGGCACAGAGAATGACCTGTCGGTTAAAGGGCAGGGAGTGGGCTTGGCTGTTCCCGGGCTTGCTCCGAATTTCCTGCCCAGTCTCGCAGACATCACTTGAGTGTCCTTTGCCTTAATTTTATTTGGCTATGGACTGGGGATATTTCCCTGCCGCCTTGGGCACCACGCTACAGCGCCTGAGTGACAGCTGGGATACCGATGGGGAAGCGAGCGTGTGCGAGGAGATGGGCTGAGTACGGGCTTAAGCTTTGCGGCAGATCAGCGTGGGCGTCTGTAAGGCCTGTGTTTAGCTATATAGTAGACTTTCATGTGGTGCCTGTCACTTGGAGGTCTGAGCCGAATCTGAAGCTCTGTTTTAAGCATAGATGCAAAAGAAGGAACGTGGAACAGTGGAGGTTCCTGAGTCCCCGGTTGCTGGAAGCTCTGTGCAGGAAGACTTGTGCAGCTACAAATACATGACTCTCATATGGCATCTAAAAATGTGCTTGCACTGAGACTGTGACAGTGATGGCTGCGTGGCTTATTGTTCTCATTAGAGCAGTTGAGTAGCTCTGAGTCAGCAGGTTTGGATTTGTCACAGCCGGGGCGATTGCACCGGGGAGACCTGTGAGGTTCTGTGGTGCTGAGTGGCCCTGGCTGTCTCCTTCTGTGTGGGGACACTGGGGCTTGAGCCTCGACTCCCACTCACTGTTGGCTTGTGCTGTCACTTGAGCCTGGAAGGAGTTGTATGTATCTGTGGGATCTGGAGGACAGACTCCCTTGGGAGCTCCTTTCCAGCATCTGCTCTGTGCCATTTGGGTCTATAAAGTTGAGTATCACTACTGCCAGCGAGGCAGCTTGCCGAATGGACCAGTCTTTCTCATGCACATCAGCTTGTCTGGATTACAGGGGATGGGAAGCATGATGGGAGGAGACTGTCTTTGATGGAGACATGTTGCAGTATTTCTTTGTGGCTGCAGATCCATCTTTCCTCTCCTCCCAGCCCTTGAGTGGAAGCTTGTGGGTTGTCTAGGACCTAAGTGTGCCTTAAAGGGAAGAGGAGGAGATCTGGGCAACCACATCTTCCACTGTGGAAGCAGTGGCAGCTTTCTAAAGCAGCTCTCGTCTGTACAGCGTGCCCCTGGTGCAGAGTGGGATGTTGGGCCCAGGCCCTGTGGATGTCCCTTGTCCTGCATGATAGTTGCTCCCTCCACCCTGCCTTGCTCCAAGGAGGTGAACCTTGGTTTGGGGGTGCACGGGGGCATCTGTACCAAGAGCTGTTGGGCTGAGCTTTTGTACAACCGGGCCAGGAGCCAAGGTTTGCTCTCCTTGCGCTAGACAGGGAGCTGTGGGACTGTGTGGAAAGGGGCAGTCATCCCAGAGCCCTGGGTGGGTGATTTGGTACAAATAATACATGTCTCCTTGTCCCAGTACACAGCTGAGGGTGCTCTGAATTGAAGCTGGGAATTAGTGCCTGCCTGTAGCGTGTGCATGCCTGTGTGCATGCTCATGCACACTCCCAGCTTTGCTGTCTGGGAGGATGGGAGTAGCAGACAGAGCCTTAAAATCTGGATGATAATGCTCCAGGAGAGGAATTTCTTTCTGTCTTCTGCTGATGGTCTGTCTCTTGCCCTCCGGAGGGCAAAACTAGCTCCCCTGGGGCTTAGCAGGGCCCCAGGCTGGGTCTGTTCCGTGCAGCAGCTGCTGCGTCCGGGAGCAGCCGGGTCTGGGTAAGCAGCATCCCGGGTCCAGCGTGATCACAGAGCAGAGAGGAGACTGGGCTGACCCTATTGTGCTCAAAACACGAGACAAATGAGGCTGAAGCTGCAGATCTGCAGTTGCCAGCAGGTCAGCAGTTTTACTTGGGCACTTGGCATCTTTGTGGAGATGAAATGTGGTAGCAGTTTAGTATCTGCTCCATCCCCCTTTCAGAAACCAGCCCTCTGCCCACCAGCTATAACTGGACCCTGCAACCATCTCACTGGGTTTTGCTGTCCCTGACCCCTTCTCGGTCCCAAAGACCGATGCTCCTTTGCAAGGTATTGGCGATGAGGTGGAAACCAGGACCAGGTGCTGCGCTAGTGTAAAACGCACCCTGCCTTTGAGGCAATACTGAATGAGGATTCACAGCGCAGCCCTGCTGCCAGGTTCCACCCACCGGCTCCTTCCTCCCTCTGCTCCTACTAACCCACTGCCGGGGCCCCGCTCGCTGCCTGGCAGCAGAGCGGAGATGTGTGCTGGTATCCATCCCCGAGTATCAGATGGAGAGGAAAACACAGGGTGGAGTCATCTCTCGCACAAAGGAAATGTTGAGGTATCGTTTCTGCCTTCGGTGGATTTTTTAGGTGGCTGGGGAGAGATTAAACAGGATCTTAACACATTCACGGCCCCCTTCCCTCCTCATTTTCCTGTGAATCTGTTGCTGTCATGGTATCTTTCAGAAGATATTTTTAGCTTTGCCTTTTCTCCCCCTCACCCCCCTCATATCAGGCTTTTGAAGGGAAACACGTTTCTATGAGAGAACAGAATGAGCCATTTCACGAGACATTTTGTTATGGGCAGAAGGGCCGGGAAATCTGATTGTGCGTTTTAAATGATACGTTCCCCTTTGTAATCAGCTAATCGTACTTGCTGGGGTGAGTGCCAGCAGCAAGCCATCCTGGCCGGGCCGGAGGCAGGCAGGTGCATACCCCAGCGGGCTGCGGGGCGGAGGGGGGGACGGACCAGCCCTTTGCATCCTCCTCCTGCCCATCCACATGGGACCATCACCCAGGTGGCCACGCATGAAGGGCTGCGGTGCTGGGGGGGTCCTGCAGGTTTTTCTCCTTAATGATCCTATTGGGGAAGCAGTACCCCTGTGTATGAGAGAAGCAATTAAATGTTCTAATTAGGTGCATTATTGATCTGGCAGTGTTTCTGCTGGCAGGAGCTCCTGCTGAGCATGGGATGGTGTGGCACCTGACAAAGCTTTGGGTCTCTGTTTTGCCGGTGATGAGAGACGTGGCAAAGGTCTCAAAGTGGGAGAGCGGTGCTGCATTAAGGCCTAAGGGGTGGTCATACAGCAGGGCCTGCTGCTTGCTATGGGAAGGTGCAATTTTTGACAAGGATACAAATCCAACATTGATGGTGAACTTTGGGGTGGGAAACTTCCAGCCTGAATTCTCAGCAGTGTTGCCTTTCAGGAGATTTACTGCAAGTCCTGATAAATGAAGGTCCTGGAGAGTGAACTGGCCAGAACAAGAGAAACCTCCTTTAAGGTCTGATCTGGCTCTGGGTATATGTGTGCCTATGCGAGGCAGGGGCCATTACCTCTGCAAATTCACTGGGGCTTTTCTTCAGGGAGCCAAAAAATGCTTTCTGGTAGTATGGCATGGGTAAATCCCTGTTGGTCACCTTGGTCTTGTGTGTGATACATCTGTAAGAAATGCAGCTGACTTTAGAGTGACTGTTGGAAGTACTACAGGGCATTGAGAAAACGCAGCTGTCCATGCTGTGTTTTGGTGGCAAACTACCACCATCGCTGTAAGCCCACCTGGCCACTTCTGTGCTGCTGCAAGAGCTTTGGAGCTCAGTCTCACCCCAACACGGTGCTGCTGGCTGCAGCAGCCCGGCATGTGTGGGTAGGGCAACCTGGAATGCCCATCGTGTTGTGGTCCATGGTCATCTCCTGCTGAGCGTTGGCTGGGCTGTTCCTTCTCGGCTCGCCAGAGCTGATGTGATCCCAGTGCATGGTGGAGCCGTGCGCAGCTGGACCTCTCTCCGGTCATGCTTCGTGCTTGGCTAAGTTGCCCTGGGGCTGTCTTGCTGCCCTGCCCCGTTTATGTTCCTGCTTTGGTGGACATGTGGAGGGCACAGTATGAATCCTTGTCCCCTTCCTTGCCCTTCATTGAACCCATCAGCATTTTTGCAATGTGCTGGCCTAGATTCGAGTGAGCTCAGCGTATGGCTCCTTCCTACCCCCAGCCAGCGGTGCTGGCTGGGATCTGCCCCTTGCATGGACCGTAACCTTCGTCTGGCTGCCGTTGGTGTCCCAGCGCCTGCTTCCACAGCCAGCACTCATGCTCACCCCGTCAGGGTCAGGCTGGATGATTGTGATGACGATACTGTGACAATGTGGGTCACTGTGGGATGTTTTTAAGCCCGGGGCGCTGTCTGCGGCTGAGATGGTGTATGCACCGGCCCGGCGCTGGGGAGAGCTGCATGGCAGGAGATCACAATGCCATCTAGCATAGATTTTTGCTAGCAGGAGTGTTATGGGGAGCTGCTTGTTTGCAGGCAGAAGTGAGCAGGGTTGGGGGAGGGTCTTGCTCCCACTGCCTTATTCTCAGAACACTTCATTAATATGATACTAATTGATGCAGTGGCTCAGATCCCAAAATGTCTGTAGCTCAGAGCCTGCTGTGGTGCAGCCAGCCCCGGTGAATGCTGCTTCACGCAGCAGAAGACAGGAAGGAGGGACAGTCGGTGTCTGATGGAGAGTGCAGGGGCTTTGTTTGGCAGCGTTAACACAGGCAGGTTGAGGAGCATTGAGTGCCACTGCCCTGCCTTTGGTGACTGCATCCTCCCTCGCAGGAGGAACACGGTGCAGCCCTGGTGAGCTCTGGCTGCCGGGACCGCTGGCACGATACCCCTTCTTCTGGGTCTATAGAAAGCTAGCTGCTCTCGTGCCTGACTGTGCGTCTGCCTGCCCGTCTCCGCTGTGCATCTCTTGACTCGCCCTTGAACTGGGATGGGAGAAAGCCAAGCGTACGAACCCGGGAGCAGCACGGGGCCCCCCCAGAAATCACTGGGCTTGGCAGAATAGGAGCAGGRCCATGGAGGCTGCACCGAAGAGGGGAGAGAGCCCCACAGATCCCCGTGGCTTTGTGCGACCGTCTGCGGATGGGAGCAGGAGCTGCTCGTATTGATCCGTTCCTCAGATCAGCTTGGCCTGTTGGGGCACCTGTGTGTCCTGCTGCTGAGAGAGGGCAGAGCTCTTCTCCTGATGGGGCTCTTTCTCTCCTTTGGCTCGTTAGCCTCTGGACAGTGGCATCTGCATGAGAAGAGGAGGTGAAGGAGAGAGAGGTCTGTCGTGGGCTCTGGGATCGAGGGGTGTGGGCACGTAGGTAATGGCATGGGACAGTAGCCTCCATGCGCCAGTGGCATCCCTTGGTCCGTGGGCAGCGCAGGCTCTGTGCGTAATCACGAGTGGGTTGGGGAAAATGCCGTTTCCAGGTCTGGGAGAGCAGCAAGCTGTGCACCAGGTCATGCTCCTGTGCTGGGCACTGGTGTGGAGGTGTTTAGGTCCTGTGACACTGGCCCTGCGCTGCGTGTGGGTGGGGGCACCTGGGGCTGCGGGTGCAGCCAGCGCTGCTGCCGGCTGGCCGGGTACAGGGGTGCCCTGCGTCGCATCCCAGCCCCGCTCCCCACACAGTGAGACAGCTGAGCGAGTAAAACCAGTCTACATGGTGGCTGCAAAGGAATCTGTCCCTGGGGGGCAGGGGTGTACGAGAGCATGCTCAGCGCCAGCGCACGATGGCATCCTGCTTGTGCTTCCCCTCGTGTGACAGCGGCGGAGAGCTGGGACAGGACCACGCACGCTGTGGTGGCTGTAACTCCCTCCTCTTTCTGTATCTCTCATGGAAATCATTTGGGGGTGCAATTTCTTCCTGCTTGAAGATGATTTTGTTTCCTTGGAGGTGCCGAAGCTCCCAGCCTTATTGCATCAGGTTTTCTGCCTGGGGAACAGCAGCAGGTCCTGTCCTTGTCTGGGAGGGAATGGCCAGAGCCCCACGCGGTAGCTGCCCAGCCGCGGATTGATCACTGTGTGTCACCATGCTGCTTGGGGACTCTGTCCAAATGGAAAGTGGAGCAGCTTTTATGCCCCAAGCAAGCTCTTGCGAAAGCTGCTGTGGATTGGTGACACTCAGGGCAAGCTGTGTCGGGCTACACACAGCTGATATTTGCTTGCAGAGAGTGAAATTTTTTGCTGAATCCATGGGAGAGGTGGGCGCTTTGCATAGGTGGGCCATCCTGCCTGCTTTGCTTCTGTGCTTATGGGAGGATGATCCTTGCCTATTGAAGGTATGTTTGAAAATTAACTCTTGCTGTGCTGTGAGACTGTGCTTCCTACTTCATGTAACCGTAGTGCCTGCTGGGCAGTTTTTCCTCCCCCATTAGACGCAGTTGTCATCTAAAAAGTCACCCTGAAAATGGTGTTGCAGGATTTGGACTGTTCCTATTAAAACTGCTGATTTTAGTCCTGGTGTGCCAGAGCTGCTGGTCACTCCATGGGTGAGTGAGCGGGGCTGGCTCCCATGGGTCCTGCATCACCGACCTGCATCATTACCCACGGTAAAAGTCCTGCCGACCAGATGTTGCCCTCGGTGTTACCGCAGGGGCCGCGCTGCTGAGCCAGAAGGATGGGTGACAATGGGGTGGCACAGATGGCCCTGAAAGGAGAACTTGGGTAGCACCCGGTGGTGCGAGCCAGGAGGGTATCTGTTTCACTTCTCAGAGGTGTGTTGGTTCTGCGGCACTGCCTGTAGTAAATATTTGCTTTTATCACTGAAATGAGCAGAGCTGGCTCACAACACAGCGGGCAGGCTGACTGTGTGAGAAGGTGCTGTTTTCACATCAGTCTTTTTGAGAGTAAAGCGGCATCTAACGTAATCTGGAGCTTACATTCTCCAGCAAGCTGATTTGTATGGAGTCTAAACGCAGTGCTCGAGCTGTGCGGGCACCATCTTGTGATGAAGTGCCTGGCGAACGTCCTCCCGTGCACTTGCCATCATCTCTGGGAAGGGTTTTTCTTCTTTTCTTTTTAACCAAATCTGATTTCTTCTTTGCAGGTTCTGAACTGTGCCTGAGCAGAGCACTGAGAGCAGCCCCTGAAGCAGTGTGAGTTTATCCTGAAAGCTTTTATTCTCCTTCCCAGATCCCATGTAAGGCTGAGTGGGTTTTGTAGCGTAGAAGGGGTTGCTCAGCATGGAGCCAGTGCTGCAGGGAGGCTTGTCTGTCAGAAACCCCCAGCAGGACTGGAAATCTGGCCTGCTACCACCAAAGCACAGAAGTGCTGGGTTTGGGCTTGTTCTGGCTTTCTTTATGTGTTGGGATTTTTTCCTGGTTTAGTTAGGAGTTGGACAACAGCTCCTTTACCAACAGAAAGGCTCCTACTGGCTGCTTGAGTCTTTGCCCGCTGACGGAGCGACTTTGGGATGTCATGCTTAACACTGAGTTTCCATGCTCTCTTTTGTGCGGAGGATTTGAGGAAGTTGGTGTGTTTGCAAACTAGCCATTGTGTTTCGTCGGGTGTGGATCCGAGCTGGGCACCGCCGGCTTGAGGCACATCCAGGGGAGGCTGGCACCGCCGGGCAGCTGGGAGCGAAGGATGGGAGAGGACAGCGATAGGTCTGAGTTGCAGAATTAAATTGCTGGGATGCCTGAAAGAGTCGAGGGCTTGTGGTCCAGGCCTTCTCGGGGACCCCTGGGGTCCCTCYGGCTGGGTGGGCTGCTCTGCCTCAGGGCCCAGCAGGTTTGCACGGTGCCGTCCCTGTGAAACCAGATGTGAGCTGCTTCCGCRTGTCCTGCAGACGGTGTGCAGCCGGGGACAGCTGGGAGGACAAGGTCTCGCTTCTGCTTTCGCTCCCTGACCCACCAGGTGAGCCTGGGCGGGGAGCAACGCAGCAGCGCTACCCTCGCTCTGGGTCCAAGATGGGAGGAAGGTGTCGTCATCTGAAAATTGGGGACAAGGATCTCCATGGCTGCACCCCGCTGTCCTGGCTCTTTCCCAGGTGCCAGGAGTGCCTGGCATCGTGCACCGCGAGGCTCACCGCATCTGCGGAACCCTGCTGCCTGCCGGGGTTTGGCTCCTGCCCACACGAGGCGAGGGGTGCAGAGGCGGGCAGGGGATCCGCGTCCTTGCTGAGGGCTGTGCTGGGCTGCGGCGACGTGCTCCTCGGGACTGGAGGTGTCTCTGGCTCTGAACAGGGCAGCTCATTACTTTTTATGAGCGGTTTCTTACCAGTGGTGCTGCAAGACCGTCCCTCCAGGAGGGCTCTTTGCGGGTCCGGCAAGATGCCAGCTCCGCCCGTGCCCGGGGGCATGTGTCTGTAGGGAAAGCAAGGAGAACGGCAGGGTTTCCTGTCCTGTCTCTGTGTGCTGAAGAGTTTGGGTGCTGGAAGACCAGTTTTGGAATTGGTGGGGGCAGAGGTGCAGGCTCAGCTTCAGCGGTGGATTGCATGTGATCCTGTGTCACCGTGTGCCTCAGTTTCCCTCCAGCACGGGGTGGAGTGCCTGTGTGCTTCTGCGCTGGGGCTCTGTGCGAGGAAGGCTTGGGAGGTTGGGCACTGGCCACCGCCGACGTGGGAGCGTTCGGCTCCTGGGCGGTGCCTGGCAGGAAGCTCTGCCCCTGCACGGGACTGTGAGTCCCTGCCGGGGTTCCCCGCACCGGGGTGGCACGGGGAGCAGGAGGACACACACCACCTCCGCGGTGACCCCTGGTACCCAGCCAAACCCTCGCTTTCACCAGTGGCCTCGGTGTCCCGGGTGCCGCTGGGGGTCGGTGGCCCAGGTTTGGGTGTCCTTGGTTTCATGTTTTCCTCTTTGAGTTGTGTCTCATGAGCCAGCACCGGTGACTTGGGGAAGCACTTGCATGGCAGAACTGCTTCATGGCTCTGCACTCTGGGCAGACTGGCCAAGCCGTGTGCCAATTGCCTGCGGGTCCCAGCTCCCTGGCAAGTCTGGGCAAGCGAAGCCTTGCCAGCACAGCCCGGGCCACCTGACGCTTTGTGCCGAGGGAGGTGTCCCCCCTCTGGAAAGCTTGGTCACCCTCCTGTCACGGCACAGTGATCATGCTGGCAATGAGCTTCTCATTTCTCTGTGTTTCTACAGCTCCCTCACAGCTGGTGTGATATCCTACCTACTGGATGTTGTGAAGGGCTTGGTGCTGGCATTTGGTAGGCCGGGGTGATGGGAAAGGACTGTCTCCTTGGAAGCTTGCTTGAAGGAGGTGGTCATCTATCAGTTGGACTAGATGATTGTTGTAGGTCCCTTCCAACTGAATGACTCCATCCTCCTTGAAAGTGGTGCACAAGATGTGGCCGTTACCTTGGGGAAAATGGCACTTTCTAGCCACTGCTTTAGACCCCAAACAGGGCTCTTCTAGGGCTGCGGTTCAGAGGATGGTGACGGGAGGCAGAGAGCTTGGGCCTTCCTTTGGAAGGAAAGAGAAGATGGGAGAAGGCAGGGCTGAGCCTGTGCCTGAACTGGGCTCCCTTTGGTGGCTCCCTTTGCTTTAGGTGCTCTTCACCTACTCAAGCTCCTCTCCTCTTCCAACACTCTGCTTACAGGCTGGCCTTGTGGTTTCCAGAGTGGCTGGTCCTGTGTTCTTCTTGCACATAAGGCAGGTGATCTTCCCTGGCTGCTCCATCCCAGTGCAAGACGGCTGAACCCGTGGTCTCTACCTTCCTCTGCTCGCTTTTGTCCGTGAGCGGTGGTTGCTGCAGAGGCAGCGGGTGACCTGGAGTGGGGATGGGAGCTGCTCTCTGCAGTCACCGGTGGAGGAAGAATGTTCCCTGGTGATGGGTGGTCCACATGGTTTGCAACACCCCTGCCTGCTTCTGGTGTGTATCTGAGGTGCCTTGCTGGTGCTCTGCCATGGTCAGCCACGGGGTGTACCTGCAGCTGGGTGAACTGGGTTCAAAGAGCAGTGGTTGTTACCATAACAGCCTTTGGTTCAGCTTCCCTCCCTCTGCTGCACCAGAACAGCCCTGGGCTCCACTCCAGTGCCGTCCCTGCATGAGGGTTGGAGTAGGAGGGGAGGGATGGCTGCAGTGCTGGTGGCCCCGGTGTCTCCCTGGAGAGCCTGGTCCCTGCCTGGGCTGACTGCTCCATTTGGCCGTGGTACCTCTTGGGCAGCCCCTTCCCCATCCAGGAAGGTCAGGGGCCAGCGGGGCACGGCCAGCTCCGCAGCAGGGCACCCCCATCCCCCAGGCAGAGCCCCCTGCGCTGTCCGGCTGCGGCACTGAGATGGTGTAGCCCCGTAACTCTGCTCGCAGGCAGTTTCTAATGGCTGCAAAGCACAGATGAGCACAGAGCAGCTGCTGAGGTCCCTCCCCAGTACCCTGGGCAGGATTAGCTCCTTATTATAAGAATTGACCCAAGATGCTGTACGGATCACCGTTTGCCTGAGAAAAGCTGTCAGTCTGTTTTATGGAGTAGTTAGGAAGACGAAGCTGTTCTTTCCTCCCTGCCCTTCACCTCGTGCAGCGGCGGGACCCTGGCTGGGCAGGCAGCGCTGCCAGCCCCTGGCACAGCCGGTGGGAGCTGCTGCGGGGCGGGTGTTCGCTCGGTGGCAGTGCCGCCTGCGGCGGGTGCTGGGGCGAGTGCTGTGCCTGCTCCCCCCGCCCTGGCCCGGGGCTGCTGGTGCACTTTCCTCTTGATTTGGGGCCCATCCTCGCTGGGAGACATGCCTTGGTCAATGAAGCTTGCTCTGTGCCATCCCAGCTGCTTTGGCCTGGGCTGAGCAAACAGGTTTGTGGTATGTGGCAATGCACGCCCTGAAGGCTGCTGAGAGCTGCCAGCTCCCTCAAACTCAGCTTGGGAAAGGCTGGCTCCTGGCCAAACACCCTGCTTGCTTTGGCACGTGATGTACCACCCTCAGCACTGGTTTTGGCCAAGGGTGTGAAGGGGTGGGATGGGCTCCTGCCTTGCTAAACTGGTGATCCCACCGGGGCTGGGTGGAAAGGAAGAGCTATCTGTTCTCAGATCCCTGCGGAGAAGGGCTTGCCACCCGGGACTGACACTTCAGCAGCTTTTTTGGCACAGCAGGACCCAAGGGATGTGAAGCTGTAGGCAGCATCTGAGCAGGCTCAGTGTGGGGTGGGGATCTTCAGGACTTGCTCCCAAGGGTGCATGCGAGCACCCGGCCCTGGCATGAGCATGCTCCGGGGCATCATCTTCCAACAGACGGGTGCTGGTGATGCCACCTCGCTGGGCTTCTTCCAGCCCGGCTCCCCCCCAGCCCTGGCTGTTTTCTCCTTTATTCTGGGACAGAGGCTTTTGATCTTCCTTTCTTGACTTTCCTTCAAGGGGGTTGCTGAAGGGGTTAAACAGTGTTTGGGCCACTTCCCATCCTCAGCAGCTACAAGAGCAGGTGGTGAGAGCTGCTCGGGGGGAGGCCAACAGGTTCTGTGGGGCATGATCTGCTCCCCTCATTGCAGCTTGCCAGGCTCAGCCCCATCCAGGGTGCAGGTCCGGTGTGCCGGGGCTCACCTGCGTCCCCGGTGCCTCCCCAGGGACGTGGTGCTTGTCGTGCCTCTGCGTACAGCATCTCAGCCTCTCATGCTGAGAGGGTGCTCAGCATGGCTGGTATTTTCTCTACTGTGGCATTGCTCAGGGACCTCTGGAAAGGGCCAGTTCTTCATGGAGCCATATGCTGCTGGGGGACTCGGGTCTTGGCTTGTGTCTTTCCCCACCTGCAAGGAGGGCAGGACGCTTGGTAGGGCCATGGGGAAGCTGGTGGGGCACCGGAGGGAGCTTTGCGCTGCGGTGAGGAGCTTTCGGAGCTTCTGAGGCCACCGAAAGTGCTGGATGGAGAGTGAGGTTGGGTCTGCTTGCCACTGGTGTCACCTGGAGGATGCTCGTCCTGCTCCCATGTGCACGTAGTGGCACAGGCCATTCAAGGTAGCTGGCATTGAGACGGTGTCCATCACTCCGCATGCGGCTGCTGCACAGGTTCCACTTTCCTCCAGACAAAAGCCCAGCAGCGCCCAGTAAACCCCATGGTGGTGGTGGTTGGCGGGATGAGCGGGAGTGCTGCCGCTCCCCGTGACCCTGGTGTGATGCTTCTTGTTCCTCACCGCAAGGTTATGTTTTAATGATGAATTTTGGATGGAAAGGGCAGGAGGGTGAGGGAAGGAGAGGGCTGCCATAATCCTGCTACGGATTCAGCATGGCTTTTGCTGCACAAGACCACTCGACTTCAAGTAAGAAGGCGCTGGTACCCAGGTTGCCGGGGAGATGGAGACGTTCAGATGTGGCGGATGCTGCGGCCATGCCAGGCAGATTGCCATCCCACCCCTTCGCTGCCACCAGTGACAGCCCCAGTGGCTGTCCCTGATGCTGTTGCAGGGGACGCAGTGCTAAGCGGTGTGTGTGCTGCCTCATCCCGAGAGGCATTGGTGGTGGAGCCCCCATGCCAGTGGCTGCTGGTGGCTGTGGCCACACCAGTGCCCTGGATGGATGCCCTGAAGTCAGGGCAGGCTGGAGAGAGCTGGACGAACGTGGGTGCTTCTGGCATGGATGAGGGCCCCGCGCTCCAGAGCCATCTCCACGTGGGTCCCTTGTGCTGACCCCGGTGGGGTGATGCTGGTGGGAGGTGAGAGGCTGTCTGGGGTGGCAGGTGGCCTTGCCACCGCTCGGCTTGTCCACCTGGAGACTGAGATGGGCAGCCCCATCTCTTGGAAAGTCTAGACTTCTCTCCTCTTCTAGAAGGCACCCGTCACGGGCCACCTTCAGGTCCCTGAGGAGTGACCAGGGACTGGAGAGCAGAGGCACATGGTGCTGTGCCAGCCCGGGGGTGGGTGCAGCATGTTGGTGCTCTGCCAGGTCTACAGCCCTGCCTGCGTCCCCACATGGCTGTCACCCATCCAACACCTCTTCCAGGCAAGACCACCGTGCTTCTTCCTGCACACCCAGCCCTGGGCATCCTCTGGCAGCTGCCTGCGCTGTTCCCCCCATGCACCTTCCTCCCGGCTGCGGGACCGGTGTCCTGCCTGCTGTCAGGAGGCCGCAGTGGGAAGCAGCGAACCCGTTGGGGATGGCTGTCAGGTATAAGGGGCATCTCTGTCTTCTTCCCCTCGTGCTGCAGTGAGAGCGCTGGAGCCTCATGCTCACGGCAGCCGTGGTGTCACTGCTCCATGCCCGGCAGCCCTGCTGCCAGCTGGGCTGTGTGGGACAAACGGGTCAGGCTGGGATGGACCTGGCTGAGCCCAGATCCTCCTGCGAGCCGCCGCTGGCTTTGCGTCCCCGGTCCTGGCTGAGGCTGCCCCGGTTTAGCTGGTGGGGCAGGAGCTGTGCCAGCCTGTGCCCAGGTCTGCTTGGCACCAGTTGTATGCCAGGGAGTGCTGCCGCCTCTGCCAGCCACTTGTGTCCAGGACCTGCCGGACACAAACTTCTCCCTTGGGTTGTGCCGTGGTGGGGCCAGCTCGGCTGCAGTGATGGGGTCCCTGTGTTCAGGCTGGCTGCAGCACCCTCCAGTGCCGGGAGCAGGGTTTCGTGCCCGGGGTGCCTGGACTGGGACCTTCCTCTCCAAACAGGAGAGCAGGAGGCACTGGCGGTTACCATGGGGCTCTGCCCACCCTGGGGCTCTGCCCTTGGGTGTGGTGGGGAGGAGAGGCTTCATTCAGATTTGCTTTTTTTTTTCCCCGTTTTTTTTTTTTTTTTTTAAACTTCTCCTTCAGCCCTTCCTTCTGTTGTCATTTAATTGTCCGAGTTCCCTGAATACCCATCACCTCCCTGGGGGTAGAATTTGAGACACATCAAAGCTAGATGAGCTTCTGCAGGCGCTAAGCGTACATCCTCTGGGAACTGGAGAGAGATTAAATAGCCGAGAAAAACAACTGCTCAGGATTGTCCAAGAGGTAAAATGGAAGGGTTGGGGGAGAGTGAGGGAAAACCAGCAATATTTGCTTACCAGAAAATGTCTGCCTCTTGCCTGGGAGGCCGGCTGGCGTGGTGGGTCCCCCCTGGGGTGAGACCTGGATGATGCTGGATGGGGGAACACCAGGCTGGGGCAGTTCTGCAGTGGGAGCTGGGGGTCTCCGTGCATCTCTCCCAATTTTGACCCTGGCATGGGTTTGTACAGCTGTTTGTCAGGATTATATCTGTGCATCATCTAAATGACTCTGATTCCTGCCACCCCTCTTTGCAGGGTTGGCATCTGGTTGCATGGAAGTGGAGGAGCGGTGCCAAGGATGAAAAGGGTTAAAATTAAGTGGCAAACTTGGTGTCATACCCAGGCTGGGTGCCTACATGGGGTCTGCAGGCACAGCGTGGGCAGATGTGAGTCTGGGCAGTGGGAGCGGACCCGCACCCACCCAGCTGCCTGCGTGCAGTGGGGCTCTGCTGCCTGCGGCTGGCGGGGACCTGCCCGCGCCTCAGGGGTAAATCAGACATCAACTTTCAGTTGAAGGGGGGGGGAGAAGGAATTTTAAGCTTTGTATTTGGGAATAATACCAAGCCAATGGAATAAATCCCAAGCGGTGGCATTGTTTGTGGTCTCAGGACCAGATCAAGCCAGTGCTTGGAGGGGTGTCAGCGGCTGGGTCTCTAGCAGGAGCCGGCTGCCTGCGTGCATGCAGGAGCATGGCGTGGCCTTGGCAGAGCAGCCTGCTGTGGCTCCTGGTTGCTGCTCTGGCCCTGCTGGTACCTTTGACCAGTCCTCTGTGCCTTATCAAACCTGCATTCAAAAAAGAATGTTTTGGTTTTTTTTTTGGGGGGGGGGGCGGGAGAGGAGTTGTTTGTTTGTTTTTAAAAAACCTACAGTAGTAGTAATTTTGTTGCATGAAGTATCTCCCTCCCATATCTTAAAAAAAAAAACAAACAACAAACAAACAACCTACCTAAGATATTCTACACTGCTTCACTGGAAAACCTTTGTTTTTGATGATGCTGGTGAGCGAGCTGGGCATGGGATGCTGGGCCACACCAGCCGGTAGCATGTTCCCTGCCATCCAGCATGGCCCTGGGGAAGGTGGGGACCTTTGGGAGACCAGCCTCTGGAGACCCAGCTGCAGGTATCTTGGGCTACTTTAATGCACGGGGCCTTTGCCTCCTGTGGTGCCAAGCTGCAAGGAGGCTGTTACTGCAGGGTTGAAAGCTCATGGAAGCCCTTCAGCTTTTTTTAACGAGACTTTGGGGCAATGTGCTTGTGGTCGCATTGTTTTCTTGCAGCACTGATGATTAATTAGATTTTCAGGTGCCAAGTGGATGGAGAAGCTTGGTTTGCTCTCTAGCTCTGACCCATGAGAGGTCGGACCTCTGCTAGAGACACCAGTGCTGGGGATAATTTAAGGAAGCCCCAGAAGGTATATTTTCCAGTCTTGATTTTTCCATGGTTAATATAACAATTTCCTGCTCCTCTTTCCAGCCAGCTAATCTGGCTTCACTCAGAAGTGAGATGAACAGCAGCATAAATTGCAGGCAGTGTCCAAAAAGATGTTTGCAAGAACAATTCTCTTCCTTAAGCTCCAGCTCCTGGCTGTTTCACTTATTGATCTGCTGCTTTTCTTCCTGTGAACTTGTAGCATTTTTTTCCCTGCAAAGGAACTTTGAGATGTTTGGAGGGATTTTCCCAAGAACGTTGGCCTCTGTCAGTTGGGAAGCAACAGTGATGCTGAGGCTTGTGATTTGCCCTTTGCAGCTTGGGGACTTGCTAGGAGGGAGCCAAGCTGTGAAGGATGATGCTGACCAGAGCGCGGGGGGGCTTAGACCCATCGGTGTCCCTGGGAAAGCAGGTTGTGTGGTGCTGTGGGAGATGCTCGTTCCCAGTCAGCCGAGCTGGCTGCTTGAGATGGGCTCAGACAGCGTGAAGTGGTTTCCACTTGTCCTTTTTCTTTCCCTATCTAGCATTTATTAGCTTCTGGAGGCAGCAGCTGGACTTGGGGTGGGAGGTCTCTCTCATCTAAAGGTGCTCCCTTTCCTGTAGGCCTTGGGTCTGAGGCGAGGCTGGGGGCTGAGACGTGGGGGCCGATGGGGTGCAGAGACAGATTGCAGCGGAGCACGTCAGGCCCCAGTGCTTCAGTGGGAAGAGGGAAGCTGGCGGATACCAGGTGGAGGTTTCTGGTCTCACCTCTGCTGCCAGAGCTGTTGCAGCGGAGCTGGAGCTGCTGGCAGGGACGTGCGGGCGAGGTAGCTCCTGCGGGATGCTGGTCGCTAAGCAACCGGCAGAGGTGGAGCTTTCTGGGTACCGTCCCCTGCACCGCTGCCTGTCTGCTCTGGCATTGCCCGCATCCTCCCCAGGCAGCACAGTGGGAGGTCCTGCTGGCTGCACCACACTGTCCCGGCGCAGAAGGGCACCCCAGGGTGTCTCTGGGCATCTCTGAACCCTGATTTGGGGTTCCTCTGCCCAAGATCACTGACACTCTCACCCTGGGGAAAGAAGTTGTCTGGAAGCTCTGTTAACCCTTTTGTTTGGGGCTTCTGCCTCAGTGCTGCTTCCCTGCCTGGTTCTGCCATTTTGCACCGAAGCAGGGCAAAAGGTGGGGAGCCCCAAGGCTCCTGCACCCTGTGGCTCGCGTGCAGCCCCTTGGCTGGGCTGGGGGCTGTGGTTGCAGGGTGGGCTGGCTGTGAAACACTGGGGGAGCATGTTTCCCCTCTGGGACAGTTGTGCTAATAGAGCCTGGGCACCTTCGGTCCTCCTTCGGTGGTGGCTGTGTCGAGACAGGGGTGGTCAGGGTGGTATGGGAAGGCTGGGTGTGTGCAGAAGGGTTTGGGGAGGTGTCGGTGGCTGTACTGCTTAGGTGTCCCTACTCAGGACTGTCCCTCAGGGCGACTGCAACCCTGCCTGGGTAAATTGTGGCCTTGGGTCCCTTTTGTTTACGATGTTCCCAAGGCTGAGTGTTTCTAAGGTGCTTGGAAAGTCTTTGGATCAAATGACATCCTTCAGCATGGGAAGGAGCTGTGTCGATGACTGCTCGGGGGCTGGAGGATGGGGAAGTTGCTCTGGGTGGGGGCTTAAACCCTTCAGTGCGTCGACAGGGCTGGTTCACCATGTGCCATCGCATTGGAGGATGTTGTGTGCTGCATGTTAAGCAACCTGCTTTCTCCCCTGCCCTCTCGTGTAATATTCCTGTCCACAACCAGTGCTTCTTGCTGGACCTTTGCTGGAAGAGCTGAATGCCCTGGGTGCATTATCGTATCATAAATCTCCTGTCTCCCCACTCCTAGTGTGCTCTGAACTCTGCTGACACTGCAAGGGTGCCTTTTAAAAGGTATGCGTTTGCCTGGAAGAGGCACATTCCTGGCTTTACAGGGCTGCCTGACGTGATAGAGGCGGCAAGCTGGGCAGCCTTTGGTTTTGCAAGAAGCCTTAATGAACTTCCACACCGCCCTGCGCTCTTTCCTGGAGCAGTGGGCAGGATGCGGGCAGCTGGCGGAGGGTCATGCGGGGCATGGTTGCTGGTGGCTGTATGGTTTCTGGCACAGGGGCTGCCTGGTTCGCTGCTGGATCCTGGTGCGAGGATCTGTCCTCGCTGCTCCCTTTGCTCCCGAGTGGCTGAGCTGCCACGCTGCTGGTGGGAGCCTGTGCTCGGGGCTGGGTGTGGGCTGAGCTTTGGGGTCCCTGTAAGCCTGCGGGCTGGTGTGGCTGTACTGGCACGAAGGTGCTGCACGGCGGTGTGGCTGTCCCCAGGTAGGGAGGGGACCAGTGAGCCATTCCCTGCTGAGACATGCCCCTGTCCCTGAGAGCCAGCGACAGTGCTGGCATGGTGCCGCCTTGCCACCAGGCTCTCTTCCCGAGGAGGCAGCGTGGTGGCCATTGCCACCCTGCCTGCACCTGCCTGCTGAGCTGTTTTGGAGATGCTTTGGGGTGGGCGGCCGGTGGGCAGCAGGGATGGCTCTTGGGGAGCCACGGCAGTGGCTCTGCCTGGGAGCAGGGGATAGTTTTCAGCTGGCTGGTGCCAGGTCCTGCACTTGGATCACAACAACCCCAGGCAACGCTACAGGCTTGGGGAAGAGCGGCTGGAAAACTGCCCGGCAGAAAAGGACCTGGGGGTGCTGGCTGACAGCCGGCTGAACGTGAGCCGGCAGTGTGCCCAGGTGGCCGAGAAGGCCAACGGCATCCTGGCCTGTGTCAGGAATAGTGTGGCCAGCAGGAGTAGGGAGGTGATCGTGCCCCTGTACTCGGCACTGGTGAGGCCGCACCTCGAATAAAGTGTTCAGTTTTGGGCCCCTCACTACACGAAGGACATTGAGGTGCTGGAGCGTGTCCAAAGAAGGGCCACAAAGCTGGTGAAGGGTCTGGAGAACAAGTCCTGTGAGGAGCGGCTGAGGGAGCTGGGGTTGTTTAGCCTGGAGAAGAGGAGGCTGAGGGGAGACCTTATCGCTCTCTACAACTACCTGAAAGGAGGCTGTAGAGAGGTGGGGGTCGGTCTCTTCTCCCAAGTAACTAGHGATAGGACAAGAGGAAAYGGCCTCAAGTTGKGCCAGGGGAGGTTTAGATTGGATATTAGGAAAAATTTCTTCACCAAAAGGGTTGTCGAGCACTGGAACAGGCTGCCCGGGGAAGTGGTGGAGTCACCATCCCTGGAGGTATTTAAAAGACATGTGTATGTGGCGCTTCAGGATATGGTTTAGCGGACATGGTGGTGTTGGGTTGACGGTTGGACTTGATGATCTTAGAGGTCTTTTTCCAACCTTAATGGTTCTATGATTCTAGGTAGGCATTTCTGCTATCAAGCGGCTGTCATCAGGGGAGGGAGCTGAAGTGTGAGGGAGTTGGGCTGAAACCAGAGAGCTCTGGAATAGCATCGGCCCTTTGGCAGCTTAAAAGGCTGTGGGTCTGTGGAGCTGCTGCCCTGACCGGGCTGGGCAGGTGCAGGCAGAGCCCTGGCATGGCCAAGGGCATCGATTGGACTTGACTTTTGGAGGGGAAGACGGGTGAGACTGGAGGGACCCGTGGGTGCCAAGGAAAGCAAAGAAATCCCCAGAGCGCTAAGCAGGGGGGTCATGGTCTGCCAAGAAGACGATGCTGCGGTGTCTGGGCTCAGCGGTGGCACGTGGCATGCCATGGCTGGTGCTGCTGGTCCCATCCCACGTTCTCATGTGGGCCTCTGGGAGCGGGGAGAGCGAACCAGGGGACGAGGGGTGGCTGGGGGTTGCAGTCTGTGCCGGCTCTTTCATCTCACTGATGGGTGGTGTCTGAGCTGCATTTTCATCTGGAGAAGCACAGGGTGTTTTTGCAAGGGCTGAATCACTGCTCTCCTGACCCACCGGTTGAGAGATCTTCGTTTGCATGTTAATGACGTTGTGCGGAAGATGCTTCTTGGCTTCCCGAGCTGTCTGCTGCGAGGGGTCACAGCAATTTATTCCTGAACTTATTTATTCAGCTGGGAGGTGTCACTCGAAAGGGTAGGAGTGAAACCTTGTTTAAAATGGCCCGAAATTGCCCAGGTCTTGCAAAACGACCGTGTGCCGCTGTGCATGGCGGGAGCAGGGCAGCAGGGAGGAGGATGTGCTGCTTTTGCATCCTGGCAGGCTTGGAGGAGGAGGTGCCTCAGCCCCGTCCCCCCCACCGGGGACGCAGCAGAGGTCACGCTCCTCTTCCCTGGTTTTTGCTGGTGCCAAAAGGGCTGGGGCCAAAGCACAGAGGGAGCAAGCTGGAAGGAGGGTTTGGTCTCTCCGGATGGACTCTGCCCTGGCTGCTCTGGATGCCGGCAGCTGAGCCGCGGAGGCAATGAGTTGCCATCGCTGCCTAACTCAAGGCTGACTTGGGGGACAGCCCTGCCCTCTCCCTGTGAACTTGGTGCCTTCTTAACTTTGCCTTTTTTTTTTTTTTTTTTTCTTCCCCCTAACTTTCTCATGATTCATTTTTGACCCATGGCACAATGCCTTTGGAGCCGCAGGGGAGCTGAGCCTGGCTTCCAGAGTGTAGTTTGGTGAAATAAGCTCAGGCTGCTTTATTAACCCTGGAGCAGGGGGATGCCACCGTGGGCAGCAGGTCGCTGCCCATCTCCCGAAGGCAATGCCAGTGGAGCACCGTGTGGTTTGTGGCAGGGGAGGCACTTTTCTGCCTGTCAGCTGTGTTTGCAAAAGCCCAGCGTCCTGCTCGGGGGTCAAATGTCTCCACGCTGCCTGGCTCACGCATGATGAGCGAGCAGATGTCCAGGCTCTTGGCAACTGCTGACATAATATAAATACATAATTGCCCAAACACAGATTCAACACGTGTCAATTAAGTCTGAGCTCGCTGCAGGAGGGCAGCTTTGCCAGCCCCATTCAGAGAGGTTGGAGAGCCCCACGCCATGGGCTCCTTCCATGTGGTGGATCCCAAAGCTTGTGGAGGTGTTACGCAGGATCGCTGCCCTCACGTGAGTGTGTTGCCACAGGATAATCTCATCCTTGCTGCCTTTACTCTCATATTTTTCCCTACTTGACCCAATTCATTGCTTGGCAGCTCCAGCCTGGCCGTCGTGTGCCCTGTTGATGATGAGCCACCATCTGCTTCTCATTGTGGTGCTGGGCGGCTGCTTCAGCCCTGGGTTTGACTCCTTTCCCCCAGCTCAGCATCCCTCAGGAACTCCAGGTCAGGTCCGTGGTTGCAGAGCACGCCAACTCAACAGCCCAAGCTTGCCAGGCTTGCCTGGGGCTGGAAAGCAACCACCTCTCCTGACAAAGGTGTCTGTAGTAGCCATCAAAGCCCTACACTGATTTAAGGCCGGCTGATAGGGCAGGCTTGGGCCTGTCTTCAGGAAGGGACTGGTCCAGACAGCCTTGATGTCCTTCCTGCCCTCCATTGCTAGGCAGGCTCTGAGCGAGACCTGTCATCTCTGCTGGAGGGACAGGAGCTGACGTGTCCCTGCGGTTTCCCTGGGAGCAGCCTCTTGCAGTTAGTTGGTGGTGATCTCCTCCACCAGCAGGTTTAAACCTCATTGCTCTTCCCTACCTAAAGGCAGGAGCTGTGGCAGGGCCAGGTCCTCCTGATGCTGTGCTACTGTGTGGTGGGCCAGCCTTGGTCTGCTTAGCAGGACAAGGCAGCAGAGCTTAGTTGGGCCAGTGTGAGGTCTGCTCGCAGGCTGGTGAGAAAGGCATCTGAGGTGAAGAGGGAACGATCATGCTATCCTTCATGTTCCTAGTGTGACCTACTTGAGCTCATACCATCCTGCTGGGCAGGAGAACACATCCTGCTATGTTGGTCTGACATCTCCTTTCCATATGCTCCTGGCAAGTGGGTGGGAGGGAGCAGGCTTGGGGGTGATGGAAAAAGGGTGAGTTATGGGCAATGTGGCTGTGAGACTACACGTGTATGCATTACGTGGATGGACGTGTGGTGCAAGGCCCGTGGGTGGATGGAGGGACGATGCCTGCAAGCACCTCATGGTTGCAGGGAGGACTGGATGAGGTGGATGGTAGTGGCAGGGAATGGGTGAGCAATAATGTTTCTCCCAGCACCCCAGTGCCCTGCTGCATCCGCAGTAACTGAGTCCTGCTGCACAGGGTGCCCGTGGGATGCGGTGCCTGCGCTCTTGTGCTTTAGTCCTGCCTATTGCCTGCACATTTAAGTGCTTGCTGGGCAGAGGAGCCAGGTCATCGGGAATTGAAAGATGCCTTTGGTGTGAGGCGAAGGGGGAACTGCTTTACTGTAAATGGAGAACATCAGGAGGGATTGTGATTGTCTGGAAAAAGGCTTGGATGCTAAAACATCCATCTGTGACTGATCTGAGGAACAGAGAGAAAATAGCAGGACATGAGGAGGGAATATAGAGAGGGGGCTTGAGACAAGTATGCGGGCATGAGGGGTCTTAGAAAGCTGTAGTTGGGCACCAGATGGCAAATCTCAGTGCTGCGATCACAGAGCTTTGCTAACAGGGATCTGCAGGAGCCAGGCAGAGACGAGAGGTGAACCCCGAGGTCCATCCAGCTCCAGGCAGCAAGGGCATGTGGACTAGATCCTCACGGCACAGCCAAGACCCTGATGGCAGGAGGAGGAACCAAATGCTTTCAGTTTGGACCCAGCAGTGCTCAGTGTCCAGCTGCCCATGCCTCTGCCAGCTGTTTTCTGCTCTTCCAGGGTTGAGCAGAGAGGAGCTCCTGGGGTGGTCCTGCAGGGACCTCCCTGGGCAGCTGTCTTTGCCTTGGTTCAGTGGCTCTGTAGACCTCCTGGTCTCTGAGGGAATCCAGATCTTGGTCCTCTGGGAAGGACCAAGGCTGGAACCTGATGGACCTGTGGAGACACTTTCCTGTTGGGGTGGCTGCAGGTCCTGCTGGCTGAATGGTGGCCGCTGGGGGTTGCTGTCCCTGGGCTGAGTGAGCTACCACGGGTGTTGCCCTCTCCGTGCAGGGCTGAGCTGCTGCCGGCACTGGCTCTCTGCAGGGCTGCTCCTGTGGAGGGGCCACGGTGGCCTGGGGACGGTGGGGAGCTGCAGAGCTTGAAACAGTGGAAAAGCAGAAGGAGCTCTGCCCTGGCTCTGCGGGACAGAGACAAGCACAGCCCAAAACTACGGGGAAAGGAGGTTTGGTGAGATGCCGGAGAATACCCCTCTAATGTGATGAGGATAAAGCCCTGGCGCAGACAGCGGTGCAGGGAGAGGAGTTTCCACCACAGGAGACTATTAAAGGCTTGTCGGGCCGGTATGGATGGAGCTGCTCCCTGCGTTGAGCTGAGTGGGATTAAATGACCTCTTGAAGCATCATCTCCCCGCTGCAGCGGAGGGCTGCTGCGGCCTCCCTGGGGCTCGCAGAGGCGGTGTGGGGACCTGAAGGAGGGTTGTCAGGAGCGAGCTCGCAGGAGGCTGCGGGGACCAGGGCTCCCACGTCAGCTGCATCCGGAGCCTCACCTCTATGAGTCAGCGTTTCGCTGCCGGTGATTCACAGCGGCGCTGCAAGGCAGCCACGGGCTGGTGCAGGGCTGAAATTGTCTGGAAGGAGGGCAGTGCGAGAGAAGGGAGAGGAGATGTTTTCCCTCATCTTATCAGCATTTCCCAAGCCTGGCTGCAAGGTGTGCCAGCACCAAGCTGGAGAGAGATGTGCTCTGCCTGCAAAGGGAGCTTCACCTTTCAGTCCTCTCCCTGGCAGCAGCTGGGGCACAGGGTTTGGTGCCCTGGCACCTTGGCGAGCTGGTGGCTGCATCCAGCCATCATTGTCCTAACCTGAGACCACAGTCCCCTGCTTGGCTGGACCTCCTGGCATGCTGCTTCGGTCACAGGCAGCCCCTGCCCTCCTGCGACCCGGTGAGGAGGATGAGATGACCTCCCTCCTCCCCGTGCCTGCATGGGGAGGCATCTCTGGTCCCTGCAAACTGCGCTGCGGGGCTCCTTGCTGAGCAGATGTTTCTGTAATTCAGATTAAAAGTGGGGGTCACCTGCCTGCCTTTTCCTGGTGGGAGGCAGGTGACCCCCAGCACATCTGGTACAACTGTAAATCCATTGAGCTATTCTGAACCAATTCGAGGATGACGGACAAGTACCATTGTTACGCTTCAATAATATTATTTGGGCATCTTTCCGTGTCCTTTCTGGGCTCAGATACCCTAAACCTGAGATGTAAATTGTCAGAACTGCCCACAGGTGTAATCCTCTCACGAGGCTTGGCCCCATCCTTGGTGCTGTAGCTCACAGCTGGGTTGGAGGCTGAAGTACTGCATCCTCAGTGCATGCGTGTCCAGGTTGGTGCTTTCCAGCCTCTGATTACCTTTGGAAGGATTTTTGCAGACCAGGTGCCCTGCAGCAAGCTGAAGCCTGATGGCAGTGGTTTTTTTGGTTGCATTTTGCAAGTCATTGAGTTTTCCGTTTGTCCCCGGTTTGAATGTCCGTAGTGTCTGGGCACTGGGATGCCAAAGGACGGATTCTCCCTAGCTCTGCAGGGAGACAAATGCTGTTGCTTGCAAATACGTATTGAAGTGAGGCTAGTGAAGTATTTTCTTAGCAAAGTAGAATCAGAGCCAGGTAAGAAAGATTGTTCAAGGCTGTGAACCTCTTGCCATCCATCTCCACCAAGGCAGCCGTTTGAAGGTTGTTTTCTGCTGTGGGGCAGCCTGAATGGGGGGGGGGTGTCTGGCTGCCCATGCCATGGTCCTTCCCAGCGCATGTAACCCAGGCTCCTGATTGCTATTTCTGGCTCCTGCTCAGCCCTGTGACTTGTTCAAGCTCCTTTGACACCTTGTTGGTCCTTTCACATATCTGTGAAATGCTTCAGAGCATGGAAATTTCCAAGTTACAGTTTTCCCTGCAGCAGCTGGAATCCAGCTATGCCGCACGTATATTTTAGGACTCGGGGGTAGGAGCGGGCACTGCAGTGCTGGTCACTGCGGGCACGACTGGGGACCAGCGTCATGGTGGCTTTGGGACTCAGACCTTCCAAAGTGATGGTGCACGGCGTGTTTGACTGCGCGGTGATGACGCTGCATTAATGTATATAATACATACATTATATATACATCCTGAACATAAAACAGGCAGGAAAAGCAGCCCGGGCAGAGCTAATTGCTGCTGAAAGACAAACAGGGGATAAAGGGTATTAAGCAGGAGGGAATCGGAGTAAATCCCTTCTGGAGAACGGGTTGTCTGGTGTGCGGGCACTTCTCGCATTGTGCTGCAGTGAAGCTGGGGAAGGGCCGGGGGGGGGGAACGCGTCCCAGCTCCTGGGGGACGTGACCTGGTGGGGAGCCGATGGGAGAGGAGAGGGGGGCCAGGAGCATGTGGGGCTCGTGAAGGTGGGCATGGGGCAGTGCAGGGGCTGGGGCAGCTCTGCTCCTGCTCCTCCAGGCTTGGTGGCATGGTCTGTCCCCTCCCTGTCTCCTCCATGGTGGGTGGGGAGGGCTGGGGGCCCCTTTTCTCCTTGCCCTTGAGGCTTACCTTACGCAACTGAGCCCCGGTCAGGTGAAGTGGGGTGCTTCCCCCAGTGGCTGCCTGCCAGAGCCCTGGACCCGGCTAGCACATCTCCTGCTGAGCTTTGTGTCACCTCTGGGGGTGCCCAGGGGGGTCTTTGGGGATCCTGGACACTGGGGCACTGTCCTGGACAAACTGGAAAACGTGAGGATAGGCGGGAGCGAGCTTGGCTGGTGTGGGAGGCCCCTGGAGGCTTCCCGGACAAGCGGGGCACTGCACTGTCCCGTGGGACCCAGGAGCAGGGTCTGGGTTGGGGTGCACCTGGAGCAGGACTGAGGTACCTTCTCCTCAGCACCATTTTTTTGCTCTGCAGTAGCCCCAGGTCTGCCCACGTGACCTGAGTCCCTGCTGTCCCATGGTGTCCTCTATGTGGAAGGCCAGAGCCGATGAAGGAAGCCCATGTGCTGCTCCCCACCCCATTGCTGCTCCGACCCGACTTGCTTTTTCTTCTCCTCACCCTCTGTCATCCGTTTTCCATCCCTTCTGGCCTTTAAAACATTTGTCTCTTATCCTTGATAATTGCCTGGAAGGCTTGAACATCTCCGAGGCCTCAGAGCTGTCCTTGCCTTGCAAAAAGCTAAAGCGCTCTTATCTCCTGTGCCTGGGCACCCGCAGAGGGTGCGTGTCCTTCTCTGCAGCAGCCTGGGAAGCCGGTGCACCGTGGGGATGTGGGGGGGGATATTTCCATGCATAGCAGAGGGTTCCTCCTCTTCTGCCCTCCCACTCCTCGTTGGAGCTGCGGGTCTTCACCAGCAGACAGGCTGCTCCCTGGTTTGCTCCTGCGCCGGCTGCTCGCGCTGCCCCAGCGGAGCTGGGCTCGGCCGGTGGGTCGGTGCCCCCGACCCGGCTCGTTAGCGGGATGTTGAACCCTGGGATGGGCAGGGGGACCGTGCTGCGTGTGCTCTTGTTATTTAGTCTTATTTGGTGATGCTCTGGGATTTCTTAGGGTCCTGATCCCGCTTCAATCCATTGTCACCGGTGGGGATGTGATTCATGGCTGCGCAGCCACAGGGGTGCTGTTGCTCCCCTCTCCTGGACATATGTGCCTCGTGGTTGGGAGAGGGTCGGATGGGGAGAAACCAGAGTGAAGCCTGCGCTGGTGTCTTTAGGTATTCAGAAAGCATGAGCCAGGCATCCTGAAAGCAAGGGAATTGGGTTAAAACCCACAAATATTCTAACAACAGCCCCTCCAGTGCTTGCTTCAGCCTGTGCGAACCTCTGAGGTAGGTGCCAAACTCTTTTTTGCTAACGCAAGGACAGGGCTGAACAGACGGTGACAGGGACAAGTGGTTCAAGTGGGGTGTTTCAGGAAAAGACTCTTTCGGGCACGGAACAGGCATGCGGTGCCACAGCCCCTGGCTCCCTGAATCCTCCCTCCTGCTTGGGCTGTGGAGGGCAGCAGGGGCAGACACGGGCATGATGTCCCCGCACAGGGTGACCAGCCGCGGGGTGCCTGCGGCTGCCCCTGATGGCTGGAGGTTACAAGTAATGATTAGCCCTCCCCTGGATTTAAAGCACTCTGAGGATTAATGTCGTGTTTTCTCCCATGCCTACCCCTTCCTGCCCCTCTTGCGGGGGTGGCGGGCCTGAGTTGGCAGCTGGGTGCAGGCTTTGGGCAGGGGAATGGTTGCAGGATGAGGCCGGTCCCAAATGCTCACCCCCCAGGGTGGGAGGCAGGGAGAGAGCATGGCCGTGGCTGCTGTGTGACCAAGCCCCGTGTGCCTCAGTTTCCCCTGCCGGGAGCCGGGTGAGCTCCCAGCCTGTGGAGGGTGCTGGCGGTGCACGCACGAAGCCCAGCAGCAGGCACAGCTCTGCTGCCCTCCCCTCCTTGCCTGAGCTTCCTGGTGTGATGGGCGCCACGTTGCCCTGCTCCCGGTGTGCGGGCTCGGGGCGGGGGGGGACGGACCTCATGGCGGGGCGGCCCTGGGGGACACGGCACGGGGAGGAAGGTGCTTTCGCTCCAGCACGAGGCAAAGGGCTGGTGCTGCAGAAGCGCTTGGCAAGGCTCCTGATCCCTGCAGCACCTTGGCCCCACAATCCCCTTCCCGAGCGGGGAAAGCCATTGTGCCCCCACGGGCCACAGAGCCAGCCACGAGCGTGGGTTTGGTGCAGCCYAGGGCCCAGCACCGTGTTCCCGCTGCTCCGGACAGCCCTTCGCACCGGCCCCGAGCTATGCTGGCCCTTCTTCAACTCGGGGCTGCGAGGCGTCGCGGCAGACCCTTACCGGGTGGGCTGGTGGAACAGCGGCCCTGGGGCACCCCAGCTGCACCCCAGCACTCCCCTCCATCCCTGTGGGCAGGCATGTGTACGCCAGAATATGGGGAGGGTTGTCCTCTGCGAGGCTTCCTTACGTGAGAGATGTGCCCAGTGCTAGTGGTCATCAAAAGGTACTTGTTTTTTTAAAATGAAAGTTTGGGTGAAGTTTTTCAATGGATTTTCCAGCCTTTCCAGGGCAGGGATTGGCTTTGCCAGCCCTTCCCCCCGCACCCCAAGTTTAATATCTACCAAACTAATCAGAAACATTTTGATGCTCGAAATCAGAGGCTATATCTGGGATTGAAGGAAACCTTGAATCATCTTGTAGATAGAACTGCTCCATGCAGCAGCCACCTCCCTGTCTTGCTCCACGTTTACAAATGCCTCCAAAACGATGGTCGGCAGCCAGCTTTGCTAGGCTGGGGGATAAGACCGGTGCCCCTCCAACCCCACAGCGTTCTCCACAGGGATCTAAGGACTTACTGTGATGCTGAACTAAAACCTAAGCCCAGTTTAGCCCTGACCTCTTCTAAGAGTTGAGCTGTATCCCACCGTGGTCAGAGGGAGGTGGCTCCGCTTTGGTGCCTGAGTCACCAGATCGCGCTTCGGGTGGCAGTGGGTGGCAAATGGTCACCTCCTGTGACGGGTGGGATTGCAAGGACGTGGGGTAACTGTGTGGTGGGGTCAGCAGGGGTGGTGGTGGGAGCAAGGAGGGACTCACCAGCAACCATCACCTTTGCAGGAGCTTGGCTCAGTGGCATGGCTCTTGGGGGGGCACCTCTGGGGTAGGTGGGTCCTCAAGCTGCTCCCTCCCCCGGGAGGGATCTTGGTGTGTTTTTTTGGTGGGTGAGGAGGTGCAGGATCAGGCCCAGCTCGTGAGTCACATCTCCATAGGATGACTCAGGCATTAGCTGGGTCCTCGCTGAGCCCGGTGGCACCGTGGCAGTTAGGGATGCTCTTCTGTGGGGTGGTACCACAGCTGATGTCTTTCTGCTGGCCCAAACCCTGCGCTGAAACGGGGGTCTCTTGGGCTCTGCTGGGACTCTGCTAACCCTTTTAAAGGGAAAAATGTGCTATGCGAGTTGGCCTGTGCCACCCCATGGGGTTCATTTGCCTCTCCTTAGAGTGAAAAGTGGGGGAGCTCATCCATGGGGCAACCTCCCCGTGCTCCCAGCAGCACGTGCCATCCTCGGCCGCTGCCAGGGCTTCCTGCCAAGAGGATGGAGCCAGGCTCTGCTTGGTGGTGCCCAGGGACAGGACCAGAGGCCATGGGCACAAACTGACACACAGGAGGGTCCCTCTGAACATCAGGAAACACTTTTTCACTGTGAGGGTGACTGAGCACAGGTTGCCCAGAGAGGTGGTGGAGTCTCCATCCATGGAGATACTCAAAAGCCACCTGGACATGGTCCTGGGCAACCTCCAGAGGTGCCTCCGATCTCAACCAGCCTGTGATTCTGTGATTCAGTGCTGGAGCACAGCATGGTGGCCTCTAGCATGGGCAGCATGCGCAGGGTTCAGCAGAGCGCAGTGGGGTCCTCGATGGGGTGCAGTGCAGATGCCACAGAGACCAAGGCGCCAGCAGAACCCCGTTTGAAACCCATTGCTGTTCAGGTCTCCCCAATGCCTCATGCACCCCGTGGGTCTCACCAGTGGCAGATTTTGGAGCCAGGGAGAAGAGTGTTTCCACAGGCACCTCCATGCTGTTAGTGGGTAGTGGGTGCAGTGGGTCCCTTCCAGCCTGGCACCCTGGGGCCTGAGCACATCCGGTGGGTGCATCATTGCTTCTTGCCAGGGATGGAGGGAAGATCCTTTCTGCTCGTGTTTTCCCTAGGCTACCTTATGGACCCAGCACAGGGATGTTTTGTGGGGTTCAGCGCTGATCAGAGGGGGACATCCCATGGTCATTGCCTGCTCCCCCGGGGCAGGCAGGCACRGGACAGCGGCAGCTCCTGCTGCCTCCCTCCTGCTTTGGGCAGCTCACCCCAGGGCCGGGGAGTTTGGCTGAGCTGGGGGGTTGTGCACGACACGCTAAATTAGGTCTTTCCCATCACGTGTCAGGTCCCATCTGAGGCATGCCTTGGGTCTCGGGGTCTTTGTCTGCCGCTGTCTCTCCCTTTCCCCCTCCTTTTCCGGTCTGTGTTTCGTCTCCTCTCTCGGCTCTGGGCTGGCTCTTCCCTCCGCTTTCTGTGTCTCCTCCTCCTTCTTCATGCGGTGGCTCTGGACAAGGAGGTTTTACAGTTGTGGGTGCTCCGAGATGGGTGACACCAGCCCTGACCACGGTGGGGGAGGGGTGCAGAGCAGCCGAGAACTGGTGGCCCCCGGCCCTACACCCCCACGGCTGCGACCCCCCCGGGGTGAGGGTGAGAGGGGGGGGTTCAAGGATGGAAATGCCATTGAGAATGCTGAGACCCCCTTTTGCGTGGGGCTGCCTGAGTCCTGCTCCCATGGGAGCCGCGGGGGCCCGTGCCTGCGCTGCTGCCCCACCGGGAGCCGGGGAAGCTGTGAGCCCACCTGGTCCCTGGCCCAGCTAAACTCATGGGGGTTGCGCTGCCGAGGTCGGGGTACTGAGTTAGGGTGCAAAYGGACTGGGCAAGGATTTCAGAAGAGGAGGGCTTGCTGGGAAGTGTGGGATGACTGGTCCTCCCTTGCTGCAGGCTTCTGTGTTTTGCTCGAGCGAGACCCCCCCGGGCTGTCCCGCTCCAACGGCTGAGGAGTCCCTGTGCGAGGCCGAGCTCACCACCTGCCAGCATGGCACGTGCCAGCCTGGCTGAGCGGTGCCCGGCTCCGCAGGGGGCTCGTGGGGATGGGTGTCAGGGCTGGTCCGTGCCTTGCCGGTTCCCCCAGGGCTGATGTTCATGGGTGGGCGGGTGGTCCATGAGCATCCCAACCCATGGGTACCATTTGGAAAACTCATACTGGTGAGCAGCTAGGCAGTTGGGGCTGAGCAGGATTTTCTCCCTCTGCATCCAGCGCGGTCAGGCTCTGCGTGGCCAGACCACACGGGTGGGTGCCTGCACCCCGACAGCAGGAGCCTGCCGGGAGTCTGCCAGCAAATCGCCAGACTTTGCCCGGCTTGTGCTTCTTCCCCTGGAGCTCCTGATGGCTTGGCGTGCTCTGGAGTTTTCATCAGCATGTGTCGAAACCGGTGGGTGCTACTTGAGCACTGCTGCTCCCAGCAGGCTGCCTACACCTGGTAAATATTACCTATACCTAGCCCCTGCCTGCAGGCTGCCTGCCTGACCTGCAGCCTGCCTGGCCCCAGCCAGCCCTGCCCGCCCACCCCTGCGCTGCCCGGGTGTGGGGTGCTGGGCAGCACCCGCTGCCATCCTGCAGCTGCTCTGCCGGTGCCCCTGCCTGTGCCCTGGGATTTCCCACCGCTCCCTGAAGGCAGGATCTGTCCCTCTGCTGAGGCGATCTCAGCGCTGTGCTTTACGGGCACTTCGTGTTGTTGCGTTATAGGAGCACGAGGCGGTGTGGTACCTAGCCCCAGCATTTGCTCTGTGGTGTTGTCCCTCCCAGGGGACAAGGGGGGGACAAGGAGCCACGTGCCCTGTAGGCAGGGATGTGCTGGGTGTCACGCTCTGCACTTCACTGTGGACAGGGKCGACGAAAGAGCTTCTGTTCAGCTCTTGCTGCTGGTACATTTCCAAGCTGACTAGTGCAAGTGGGGTGCTTGGGTACGTGTTTTGGGTATGTGTTTGCTGCCCTAGGACCCATGGAAGAGGTTGGGGGGGGTGATGCAGGAAAGTGCCAGATTAATTTGGGATGAAGATGTAYAGTGGGTCCAGCTCCTTGCTGAACAGCCAGTGCAGGAGCTGAGCTCTCCTTCCCTGCCAGTGCGTGCACAGGGAAGGATCCTGGCAGGATCGCAGCCTGTGCCGGCTCTCTGGTGCCTGATCCGGGATGAGTCAGATGTTTGCAGGCAAGGGGGGCGGATGGGGCTGGCACCAGCACCCACGTGGGACCCTCCCGCCACGCCAAGGGGCTGCGGTGCGGGCACAGAGCTCCTGGTGAGGGGGGAGCCCAGCGATGGGGTGGGAAGGCAGCCGGGCTCCCAGCTCGGCTGCGGTACACATCAATCACTGCGCGGGGGTGTTGGGGAAGAGGCGGCTCTGCAGAAAGCGCTGCCTCGGACGCGGCGGCAGCCTGGCAGCGACGAGCTGTGCTGGAGGCATGGGGAGCTGGCACCAAGGTAGGGCCGGCCCCGCCATGGAGAAGGCAACTACATGGGATGCTCGGCAGTGCTGCTGGCTGCCCRCGGGATGCTCTGGGCTTTAGCCAGCAGTGGGTGCCCAGCATGGGGAGCACCAGCGTGGGTGGGATGCGGGTCGTGGAGCCCAGGTGGGGGGGTTGGGGCACTTTTCCAGCTGGGGAACGGTTAGGAGTAGTGCAGATCTCTGCCCCTGCCAGTCCCGCATGAGGAGGAGTGGTGTGCAGTCTCCAGGAGCTCGGGACACCCTGTGTTTCTGATCCCCCCCTTCACCATAAACAGGGAAGCTCATATGATTTTTTTGGCCTTGCTGCAGAGCAGCACAGGAGAGCTCTCTGGGCTGCCTGCTGCACTGCGGAGCGGCGTGGGGATTTGCATGTCCCCCGGTGCCAGGGGGTGAGGGCTGGGTGACAGCAGGGCTCGGGGTGCCGGGTGTTGCCRGGGTGTTAGGGACTGCTTTCCTTGTTCACTTTTTATGTGTCACTGGAGGATACCCAGGACTCCCCGCCGGGGCTCCTCTCATGTTTCCAGGATGGCTGCAAGGCACTGCCTATGCTGCCTGCGCTCTCATCCTGCCTGTCCCCTGCCAGCCCAGCCTCTGCCCCATGGCAGGGGTGCTGGGTGCCACAGCCCTGGTGACTTCCTCCGTTGTTCTTGGGGGCTGGCAAGTGCCTGGACCCCCTGCCTGGTGTCACGCAGCCACTGCCACCCCCACTGGGTGCTCCCTGYGCCCAGCTTGCTCCACATCTCCTTCTGTCTCTGCGGCAGCCATCTGGCCCGCAGCGTGGCAGTGGGCTTTGCTGCCAGGATCAGCCCCACGGGGCCCTCGGCAGCTGCCGAATGCGGCAGCAAGGGAGGAGGGCGCTTGGTTTTTACCCAGCACCTTGCACCCCAGTTGTGCTGGAGCCCTTGGAGACCTGTTCGGGAACTCAGCACAGGGCTTTGCACAGAGACTCAGGCCTGCCTGTGTCCGTGATGCTTCAGAAGTGAAGCATCATGGATGGGCAGYGTCCTCAGCAGGGAGCGAGGGGGGAAAGCAGAGTCTAGGAGCAAAGGGGGATGCTCAGCCTTGAAAACCAGCCCAGCAGTGGGGAGTGAATGGGCAGGGGGAAGGGGAAAGCAAGCTTGAGCAAAACCCCATTTGGAGGTGGCAGAAAAGGAAAGGCTCTGGGAGGGGAGTGCTGCGGAGGCTGGAGCCAGGATATGCTGGGGAAATGCGGGGGCAGAGTGTCTGGGAAAGCCGTGAATCCACACTCCAGCTTGAAGGGGGGAAGAGGAAAACACCAAGGGAAGGAGGAGCAGGCAGGGAGATGATGGGAGGAGATTATAGGCATGACAAGCAGATCTACCTCTGATCCTGCTAAGGCTTTCTTTGCAGTCACTGTTCCCACGTGCCTGTTTCAGTAGCCTGGAGCTCCAGCCGGCTCCAGCCATTTCATGTGATGTTTGCCCTGAGGAGAATATCCCCCAGCCCATTTTGGGTCCAGCTGCAGCAGAAGTGAGCCAGCCCTTGCTGAAAACCGGGGTTGTGCTTGGCACGTGGCACCGGGGACTGTGGTGACCTTCAGCCAATGCCTTGCACAGAGARAGGGTCTGGGGAGACGGTGCCCGCTGCCTCCTGCCTCTGCCAGCCGCTGCCTGGGCAGCTGCCAGCCTCAGCGCGGGAGCAGCTCTGGCCCTGGCTTTGCTCCCGAGGGAACATGCATGAGCAAGGCTAGGTGCTGGAAGGGCTGGGACAGCCCGGGTCAGCTGCCTGCCCTGCAGGATTGGGTCCTGCTCCCGCTGGGGGTCATATTTAGAAACAAATTATTTGGACAGCATTTCCACTGGTCTCAATCAAATTCACTGCAGTTGTGGTCTAAACCTCTTCTAAAGGTTTGTGATGGCAAATATGTTAATTGTCCCTTTGGCAGCATGCTGGGACCCATGTCCTTTCTCGACCCATGGCCCCCCACATCAGGGTCTCCTGGGGGGCTGTCCTGCGAGGCGGGGCAGCAGGAGCTGAGTTTTGCATCTGGAAAGTGCTGTGTGATGGCAAGTGCTCCGCACAACGGGCTTCTCGCTGTCTGAAAGTGTGCTTTCCGCCTTTAAGTCAGGGGTAGTTCCTGCTTAAGGCACAGAGATGCTCCCATAATAAACATCAGTTGCTTCTGAAGCTCTTGAGTGTTGTATGAAAGTCCRCGGGAAAAAATCTAGCTCCCTGAAGGGGAGAAGGGGCTGGGACAGGTCGCACTGKCTGCCTCACCGTGAGTGCTGCTCAGGCCCCTATGGAGTCCTGCGGAGTACCGGAGGGAACAGTCAGGGTGCTGGTGGTCATGCCAGCCTCAGTGGCCTTCTCCCACGGCTGGGCCTGCAGCAGCCCTGGGTGCAGGTGACCAGGCTGCGGTGCAGGGTGGCAGCACCCCACTGCTGCTATCCCCAGGGGCTTGGTGCTGCCAGGCTGAGGCCGACCCTCGGTGCCCAGCCGGCCCTGAGCCCCCCGGCCCCGCTGCCCGCGCTGCTGTGAGCAGCTTTGGGGTGAGCGGCTGGCTCCCTGCTCCCAGCCTTTCTGCTCAGCTCCACCGTGGGCAGGAAGAGGGTGGGCAGAGAACCCCAGGCAGCAGCACTGCCCACATGGACATGGCACCAACACCCCACCGGCTCCTGAATGTGGCCGTTGTGGCTGTGCCCGGGAGCGTGGCGGTGCCAGTGGCACTGTACCGGGACTGTGCGCATCTGCAGGGCGCAGCGGCAGCGGTGCTGTGTCCCTGGGGTCGCTGGCTTCCCTGCCAGCCCCATCTCCCTCGGGACATCTCCTGGACCATTTTACACCAGCAACATGTTTGCAGCCCTGTGCGGGGGACTGGAGCCTTCCCAGCACAGCTGCAAGCCAAGAGGCCAAGGGGCTTCCTGCTTCTCCCGGCGCCCGTCCTGCCCTGGGAGCATGGAGGGGCTYGTTCCTCCCTCCTCTGTGTCCCTGCTGGGGCAGGAGCAATGCCAAGGGATGGGCTCAATGGGCCCGTTGGTGCTCAGGTTTCCTCTGTGCCCACGCTGAGCCTCATCTCCCTGCTGGGGCACAGGGGCGGGTGGTGCTGGGGAGCCCACTGGCACCCGCAGCAGGTGGGGCTGAGTCATGCTGGGACCGGGCAAAGGGGGCAGTGGCCGGGATCCCAAAGCAGGGTGGCAGGAGAAGCCAGGCCACGATGGGAGCAGGGAGATGGTCTCTGGGAGCATGCCAGACCCCTTTGCCGGGGCTCCGCCACCCCGGCACTCCTGTGTCATGCTCTCACCTGCTTCAGCTGAAGGTTAGGGTCCCTGAATCAGGCTTTGAACTGGAGCTTAATATGCAAAAGTAGGGCTGGCTGGGAGAGGTGGGATGAATTCCCAGCCTGCCACCCTTAAACAAATGCCATCATTCCTCAGAGATTGGCACTTCCCGGTGCAGTGAAAAAATTGTTTGGAAGAAAGTTTAGAAACCTCGAGTGAAAAACTCAGCGTGTATTTGGCCCAAAGTGATTGTTGTCATTTTAGAGATTTCACATCGGTTAAAAAATTCACACACTGAGATCCAAACGAAAGCGGTTGGGAATGATCCACACAGGGATAGGAGCTGGGAGTGTGCAACTGTTTGAATGTGCAGTGGAAAAACAACAGCCCTGTTTCCTCTGCAGAAAAAATAAACCACTGGTGACCTTTGAAATCTTCTCGTGCCCTCGGCCGAGCACTGGGGTCTGTTAGGAGAAGCTGAGCTGATGTTTCTCAGGGGCTGGTGGCAGGTTGTCCTGCCTGTTCTGGCCAGGAGAGCGTGGCCGTGGGCAAGGGGGGTGAAATCCTGGCTCTTTTGGTGTGAACCAAGTCCCTCTGTGGTGAGCGCGCAGCGCTGGCAGAGCCAGYGTGGCCAGCAGCAGCGTCACTGCCGGCCGGGCCGCGGGAGCGGGCGGCTCCCGGGCAGGCTGAGCCCGGCGGCGGGGGGCACGGGCTGGCTCACTCTGTCTTCTCTGCCCGTCCCTTCCCTTGCCTCCCGTCTGTCCCCTCCCACCCCCGGGAGCCAGTTTTAGCAGATTTTCTGGGTAAGGTTTCACATCGCTCCATTGTGCTGAGGACACCTGAAAGGCAGAGGTGGGACATGAGCTGTGGTGTGAGATGTGTTTTCTTTGTAAAAGAAAGTCAGCGCGTTTGCGGGTGACGCCRGGCTGAGCGGTGCAGTCGATTCGCCGGAGGAGAGGGACGCCAGCCAGAGGGGCCTGGGCAGGCGGGAGGAGTGGGCCCGTGTGAACCTCGTGAAGTTCAACAAGGGCAAGTGCAGGGTCCTGCACAYGGGTCGGGGCAGCCCCTGGTACCAGCACAGACTGGGGGATGGACGGGTCGAGAGCAGCCCTGAGGAGAGGGACCTGGGGACACTGGTGGGTGACAAATTGGACATGACCCGGCAATGTGYGCTYGCAGCCCAGAAAGCCAACCGCATCCTGGGCGGCMTCACAGGCAGCATGGCCAGCAGGTCRAGGGAGGGGATTCTGCCCCTCTGCTCCGCTCTGGTGAGACCTCCCCTGCAGTMCTGCGTCCAGCTCTGGGGTCCCCAGCACAAGACAGRCATGGACCTGTTGGAGCGGGTCCAGAGGAGGCYGCGGAAATGGTCAGAGGGCTGGAACACCTCTGCTATGGAGAGAGGCTGAGAGAGTTGGGATTGTTCAGCCTGGAGAAGAGAAGGCTCCGAGGAGACCTTATTGCGGCCTTTCACTATATAAAGGGGGCTTATAAGAAAGACAGAGAGAGACTTTTTACCAGGCCTGTAGTGACAGGACAAGAGGCAAYGGTTTTAAACTGAAAGAGGGTAGGGTTAGACTGGACACAAGGAAGAAATGTTTTACGATGAGGGTGGTGAGACGTTACCCAGAGAAACTGTGGATGCCCCATCATTGGAAGTGTTTGAGGTCAGGCTGGGCAGGGCTTTGAGCAACCTGATCTAGTGAAAGATGTCCTTGCCCACRGCAGGGGTGGTGGACTAGATGGTCTTTGAAGGTCCCTTCCAACCCAAACCATTCTGTGATTCTAAAAGTGGTCTTTCCCTGCCTACCTTAGGTCGTGGTCCTGAATAGGCTCTTGTTCTCTCATACCTGCTAGAACAGCATTTAGGTCGTTGGGACTTACAGGAGGTGATGGTGGTGGGATGTCACGTCACCAAGCAACTCCTCCAGCCCCAGGGTGGCTGGGTCCATGGCCTGGAGCTGCGCTGGGACCTCCTCCCTGCGTTAGTGCTGCTGGGGCTGGGGCAAAGCCTGGGGTTTGGCAGCTCAGGGAGAAGCCAGCTCCCTGCCCATACCATGCGGGCTGTCATTCCAGAAACGGGGATCCAAAATATCCCGTATGGGCTTCCACACTCCAAAAAAGTGCAGTTTTTCTGGTGTTGCAGGCATTACTTGGGGCTGCTCGGGTGGCTGCTYGGGCAAAGTGGGTGATGCGACCGCGGGCAGATGCTGCGGACCGAGCCAGCTCGTCCAGCCGCAGCCACGGCCCTCAGCCACTCTGGTGGCGGCGATCCCAGCTGGTCCTGTGCGGCTGSACACAGCCCGGGGAGCCCAGCGGTGGGGAGCTGGCGGGGCCTGAGCAGCCCGAGTGGCAGATGGGTGACAGTCACAAAGGGTGCTCAATGACCTGTGCATGTGTGGACCGTCCCAGGAGCCCTCGCCAGCCCCACGCTGCATTTACGTAAAGCTTTCAAAAACATAAAGGTTGCAAAAACATGTTACTGAGCACCCCAGCACGGAAAGTGCCTTCCCCTCTTCTGTTCCTGGCCCTGGGTTTGTTTTTGCATCTTGCATGGGACAGGCAGCTGGAGCTGGAGGCAGGTTTTGTCCCACCGCCGCRCAGGGTCTGGCCACGCTGGCCGTGGGAACCCAGCGTGCTGCTGCTGCTGGGAAGTCCAGAGGGGAAAAAAACCAGCCATCCCGGATGCAATATGTGGAGTTGTCCATGTTTGCAATTTCCTGTGTCAGTGCAGCCTTTAACCTGACTCACAGCCTGGTTTTTCCTCACGGAATAAACCCTTCCACTCATAAAAAATACTAGTGAAGGTACCGACRGCCCCAGGGCTGGGGGGAGCAGGGGGTTATGGCCAACCCCGCTCCCTGCTGTGAGTGCGGGGATGAGGCGTGAGCCCTGTGCCCTGACCCCGCTGGGTCCCTGCGGCCGGTGTCCCTCCCCACACCGCTGGCTCTTCTCCCCCGGCTCAACCGAGTATGAAATCCTGACATCCTGTGCTGCGGCCACCGGCCCTTTGCAAAGCCACCTCCCGGCGCGGACAGGGAGCCGGGTGTCTGGCAGCGGATCTGCGCGTGCAGGCAGCGGAGCAGAGATGGGCAGGTCCCACGCCTGCCTGTGCGGCCGGGGCATCCCGGGCTGCTGGCTGCCCAGCCGGCATCCTCCATCCCCGTGTGCCTGGGTGACACCTCCTGTTTCTCCTTGTGGGTGGCGGTGGCAGAGCAGGGTGACCAGCGGCCATGACAACGGAGACGGGCCCTGGTTCGGAGGTGAAGAACGCGCAGGAGGAGGCTCCGCAGCAGCAGCTGGAGACGGCCGCGCACGGCCCCACCGCCGCAGCCGCCAACCCCGCCAGCCGGGACGCTGAGGCCAATGAGAAGCTCAGGGCACAGTCCGATGCCCGAAATACGGAGCCGGTGAGTGGGCGACGACTGGGTGCCATGAGGTGCGGCAGAGAGGAAGGCACAGCAGAGGAAGGGGACATGCCACCGCTCTCTGCTGCCCATCGCTGTGTCCTTGCTGCAGCGTGGGGGCTGCAGGGAGCCGGGTGAGGTGGGCACCTCCCCTGTGCTGTCGGCCCTGGGGGAACATCCCCGAGGGAGCCCGCTACAAGCAGGACAGTGGATGGGCTCTGCCGGCTGCCTCCCAGCTGCCTGCACGGGTCCTTGCGGGCAGGACAGGCAGAAGGAGCAGTACGGCAGGCCGAAGTGCTGACAGTGCTGGAAATGGCACTGGGGGGCCAGGGCGGGGGGAAGAAGTGGGTGGCCCCATGTCCCAGGACTGAGCTGGCCCTGGCAGGGCTGGGAGCAGTGGCTGCACCCCGATGTCAGCCTCGGAGCTGCCGGGGAGCTGTGCTGCTGCCAGCAGTATGGTGCTGCGCTGGCCCTGCCTGCTGCACCAGGCAGTTGGGCAGGGAGGTTTCGGGTGCTGAACTGACCCTGGGCTCACGGGCATCCATTTTTGAGGGACCCTGGTTGTGCCAGCGGCATGGGGTGGGGGAACTGGGCTTGACTGTGGACTCCCAAGAGGTCATCAGCCTCCCCCCCCTCTTCTGCCTGCTGTTGGAGGGCTTTCCCCATCTGTCCATCTGTCCATCCATCCTGGCAGTGGTGCCTGGTAACCCTGTGTGTCTCCCCACTCCAGGGCACAGAGATGGAGGAGAAGGACTACAGCGAGACGGACGGGCTCTCTGACAAAACAACCCCCAGCAAGACCCAGAAGTCACCCCAGAAAACCACCAAGAAAGTGAAGAGTGCCCTCTGCAGAGTGACCCTGCTCGATGCCTCTGAGTACGAATGCGAGGTGGAGGTGAGTCCCAGCTTCAGGGGGCTGCGCTGGCACCAAGGAGGGGACATCTCTCAGCCCTGGGACCCTGCCCAGCCCAGCAAGTTCCCCATGTCAGGGCTCTTTAAGTTGAAATTTAAGCTGTTTAAGTTGAAATTTCAAAATAAGGAAAAAATCTGGAAAGACAGACCCTAGCAGGGAATTTCAGCCCAGTGAATCCAAATTTGGCAGCTACTCACAATAGAAAACAGCATCTAAAAAGCAGAAGCTTAATAGATGGGGGATAGAGCTCTGCCTGACAATATGTGCACAACACATCCACGCGCCAGCCTGTCTGCCGACACCTCAAGAGCGCAGCATGTTGGCTGTCCTGCGTGCTGAGGCGAAGGATGTGTGTGCACGTGGTGGTGCGAAGAGGCTGGCACGCATAGACCCTCACAGCCGCCCCAGGCGGGTTTGCATTCCATCCTCTCCGTGTTCATCTTCTCATCCCTTGCTGTCCCTCCCCATAAAGCCGGCAGGCCAGGGACCGCATGGGGAGGTGCATGAGCTTGGCAGCGTCGTGCATGCATGTGTGCATGCGTTCGTAAGGGTGATATACACGTGCACATCCTCGTAGCTGCATCCCTGTGTGTGCAGGCAGGGCAGTGTGCCGGGGCAGGCGGTCCAGCAGCCTTCTCTTGGTGCACCCTATTTGTGCAGCATCGCAAACGCGTGGTGTGGGTGTGCATGAGTGCACGCGGGTGTGCGCCAGGGATTCCCTGCTAGTGGCTGTCACTGCAGGGAGGGACAGAGGGGACTGGCGCCTGCCAGTGGCTGCCTTGGCATTGGGAGATGCTGCAGGGCTGCTTCAGCCGCTGTCAGCACAGGGACCTCTCCCTTCTGGGACAAGCAGGGGGACACGCAGGATTAAATCGGGAGTTGAGGCTGTTTTTTGTGGAAGGGTCCTGTGGCCCTGCCGCAGGGGCAAAGGCAGCTGGGAGGAGAAGTACTTGCCGGGAGTGTCTGTTTGTCCCCAGAGCTCGCTGCTGTCTCCTGCCTGCAGGTTGGGGAAGGCAGCACTCCTCTACCTGTGGCATCATCCCGGTGGGACATTTTTAAGGACTGGCAACTGTGCTTAAAAATGCAAAAGCTGCGGTTGCTCAGGAGCAGAAATCCCGGAGCCTTTGCCAGGGAGACCTTTGCACTTGCTGCTGGCGAGTGGGCAAACGGGTTTTTGTTGGCAGCAGCTCGGAGCTGGCTGCACAGAGCGGCCCTGCATCTGTATGCAGGTCCTGCCTCCCCCGGGTCTCGGCTGCGCAGGATTGATGAACGTAAGGAGCGTGGCTGCCTGGGACGAGTGAGCACCCCGAGGCAGCCAGCGGTGGAGGGGTCTGGTCCCCTGCCCTTGGCACAGGCAGCAGGGCCTTTGATCTCTGAGCTCCAGCAGCCCTGCCTGTCGCTTTGGCAGTAAAATTTGTCACAAAGCTGTGGAAAGAGGGCTTGTCACAAAGATGAAAGCCCTCCCGAAGAAGAATGGGAGTGGAGCACCCCAGGGACTGGGCTCATGGGACACAGGAATGGCTTGTGTGAGCCCTGGCACGGTCATCCTTCCCCTGGCTCTCCCTGTAGCATTGGCCAAGCAAAACCAGCATGCAAGCAGAAACCCGGGTTGCAGGTTCGCTGGCAGCATCATGAGCAGAGCAATGGCCCTCGCCGGGCGTGGGTTGTTGCAGTGCAGAGGATGGGGTCGACTTTTTAGAGAGCTGCTGCTCTCTAGAAAAGCCAACTGGGGTATAGGGGAGAGTGGTTTAGTACACTAAACTGGAAGGCTGGTGCTGCATTTCTTCTTGCTTTCTCGCAGGCCCCATGGGAATAGTTGTGCCTTGCCTGCATGCTTAATTAAAGCTTAATTCAGTAAAAATCAAAAAGGGGAGTCAAACCGTTCAGTGTGACACCCCGGCCCATGCCATGGGTGAGCCCCTGCCTTCAAAACCCAGGTCAGCAGGAGGGAGGAGACCCAGACTGCAACTGCTGGAAAGGCTTTGGAGGGCAGCAGGAGCCCAGGATTGCAGTTGGGGGCAGCGAGCTGGGGCTGTGCCGCTTGGTGCCCTGGGCTGCCGTCCCTGGGGTGCATGGTGAAGGTGCTCCGGAGAGGGGAGATGGGAGCTGCCACGCTGGAAGGCTGTAGATAGGGGAGAAACACACATGGGAGGGGTTGTTCTTCCATCTCCATGAGCGAGCCTGGGCCTCACTGCTACCGGTAACGAAGGGAAATTCAGGGGAATTCAAAGGACCAGATAACGAGGGTGCCCTCCATCCTTGCGTGTGGCTCGGGCTCTTCGTGGCTCTCACTTGCCATGCTGCGCTGCAGGACCCAGCTGCCACTGCCACGAGCGGGGAGGGTGTTGGGAAGGAGCTTGTCCCACGGGCAGCACTGGCTGCCACGAGCTCTGCGTTGCATTTGTCCCAGCTTGCTGGTCTGGAGTGGAGGTGCCCGGGCAGGCTAGACCCCTCTCTGGTTTCGCATCACTGTCTCCTGGTGTGATAGGGGATGAGCTGGGTGGGCACAGGGTCCCCCTGGCCTGAGGGACCTGCTGCTGGACCACACTGGCTGGGCTTGACCGTGCCCCATCCCCGCAGCCCCAGGACCTCCTGGGTGTCCCCAGAGCGGTGCTGCTGGGTGAGAGGGCTGCTCTCAAAGGCAGCCCAGCACCTTTTGGTGGTCACCGGGAGGGCCAGGGCTGCCCTGACCCTCCCCAGTGCTCCCTGCCTGCACCCAGCGGGTGCTGCCCACGCCTGCCGGCTCTCCAGGAGCGCAAGGGAGCTGGCTCACCATCAGCTCCTCCATGTCTCCGACAGAAGCATGCCCGAGGCCAGGTCCTCTTCGACATGGTGTGCGAGCACCTCAACCTCCTGGAGAAGGACTACTTTGGCCTCACCTTCTGCGACTCGGACAGCCAGAAGGTGAGCATGGGGGGTCCCTCTGCGGCCGCCCCCTCCGTGGTGGGGGGCCCGCCTGACCTGCTGTCTCCTTGTTGCAGAACTGGCTGGACCCCTCCAAGGAGATCAAGAAGCAGATCCGCAGTAAGTGCCCAGTGAGGGTCCATCCTCCCCAGCCCTGGGGCATCCCGCGGGGCTCCTGGATGGCTCAGCTGTGGCTGTCCTCCAGCGAGTCCCCTCCCCGCCTGCCCTGGAGGGGACCTTTGGCAGCTGGCCTGGGGACAGGGATGCTGTTGCTCATTTGGCTGCCTGTTACTCACCCCTGCTCTTACTCATGACAGGCGTGGGGAGCAAAGGACCCCGTCTATGCCACCGGAGAGCTGGCTGAGACCTGGTCCCTCTCTGGGCACCATCCCCACCTGCCCTGAGCAGGGAGGACAGGGATGGGAGAAGAGTGGGAGGCTTGCTGGGACAGGTCCTGGGGTGCCTTTGCCCATGATGTTGCCTTGCTGGGGCGGCAGAAGGGCTGTTGCCCAAGGTGTCACCTTCTGGGACATGTGAGGCTTTTGCTGTGACATTGGAAGTCACGCTGAGCTTGATGGCTTCCTGAAGTTGTGATGCTTTTCTCTCCCCAGCTGTCTGGGGAGGATTAACCAAGTCGTGCTGGTGTCCCGATAGCTGTTCTCCCGGCAGCTTCTGGAGCCCCCTTGTCCCTGCCCTGTGCCGGGCTTGGCGGGAGGCGTGGGACCCTTAGTGGATGCGCGGATGGTCCTGCATGCCTACGTTCAGCCAGCGTGGGTGCTGCTCTTACTGCTCTCTCCCCTCCCTAGGCGGGCCCTGGAATTTTGCTTTCACCGTGAAGTTTTACCCTCCAGACCCTGCCCAGCTCACGGAGGACATCACAAGGTGAGGACCACCCCTCCATGGGCGCAGCTGCCGGGGCAGCTCCCAGGGGACCGGCTGGGAGCGCATGGAGGGGCAGGGCTCAGGCAGGACGTGGGCAGCCAGCAGATGTCTGGGGGCTCGCTGCCCTCCCGCTGCATGTGGCATGTCTAAATCATGCAGAGCGGGGCCAGGAAGGTGGCCGTGGGAGGTGGCAGTCCCCGTGGAGAGTAGTGCAAGGTGGGGTGCAYGCTGCCGCTTCCTGGGGAGCCCCAGCCTGCTCTGGAGGGCACGCGCCTCTGCCCCGCTCTCACCCTCTGCCCCCTCCTGCAGATACTACTTGTGCCTGCAGCTCCGTGCAGACATCATCACGGGGCGCCTGCCCTGCTCCTTTGTCACGCATGCCCTGCTGGGCTCCTACGCCGTGCAGGCCGAGCTGGGTGACTATGATGCTGAGGAGCACGTGGGCAACTACGTCAGCGAGCTCCGCTTCGCCCCCAACCAGACGCGGGAGCTGGAGGAGCGCATCATGGAGTTGCACAAGACCTACCGGTGAGCCCCAGGAGAGGACGGGCTGGTGGCGAGGAAGGCACCAGACAGCTGGCCCATGCCCGGTGGGGCGCCCGGCCACGTGTCCCCCTCTTTGTCTCCCTGCAGGGGAATGACCCCTGGCGAAGCAGAGATCCACTTCCTGGAGAACGCCAAGAAGCTCTCCATGTACGGGGTGGACCTGCACCACGCCAAGGTACGGGGCCGTGGGGCTGCCAGAGCGATGGCCAGTGCCACCCCATCCTGCCCTGCTGCCTGCACACCCCTCCCTGCCCAGCCCCTTCCTCCCACAATGAAGATTCAACAAGGACATGGTCCTGGGCAGCCGGCTCTGGGTGGCCCTGCGTTGGACCAGAGGACCTCCAGAGATCCAGCCTCAACTAGTCTGTGATTCAGCGACCTCTCTGTCAGCCGCTCCCCCGTAACAAAGCACCGAGCAGGAGGGAGTGTGGCACTGCTGGCTGGACTGGTTCCTACTGGGCAGCTGAGCAGTCCCCTCCTGTTCCTCTTGCCTCCTCCAGGACTCGGAGGGCATCGACATCATGCTGGGCGTCTGCGCCAACGGCCTCCTCATCTACAGGGACCGGCTGAGGATCAACCGCTTCGCCTGGCCCAAGATCCTCAAAATTTCCTACAAGAGGAGCAACTTCTACATCAAGATCCGCCCGGGTGAGGTGGGTGCCATGCRCCAGGGCAGCCCCAGGGCACGGCAGGGTGCCTGCTTGGCTGGACGAGGGCTGCCTGGCAGGGAGGTCCTTGCCTGGCTCCAGCCTCTGCCCCAAGGGTCCCAAGTTAATGACCACACTGGCCAAGAGAGCACATCTCCTGGAGCATATGGAGGCTTTCGGCAAGTGCTTTCTTGTTCGTGCTCTCATTTTCTCACTGGCAAAGTGACTTCAGCAGGCTGAGGGCACCCCAGGCTCCTTTCCCCTCCAGCCAGATGCCGTGACCCTGCTGGTGTAGGGAGGTTGCCCAGGAAGGGGGGTTCAGGGCCACTTTTGATGTGTCTTCCATGCTTCACAAAAAAACATCAGGAGGCTTTTTCATTCCTTTTCCAACTTTATTTTTACTCTTTTCACTTTTATGTGCACTGATGAGAGAATGCATTTCCACCCACGTTTTCCAGCAGGCAGGAGGGCAAGGACAGTGCATATAAAATAGAGAGTGATGCCCTCTCGCCAAAATGAGCTGTAAAAGGTTTTTGTTTCTTGAGGGAATTTATCTTGCACTGAAAAACCATTTCAGCTGAGGAAAGTGCTTAGGCCAAAAGTGTGGGGGCGTGATCCCACCACCCAGTGGGGCTGGGCATGGATCTTTCCAGCACTGCTTTGAAGAAGACTTTTTTTCGCATGGTCATGGCTCCTGCCAGGGGAACCTGAGGGCCTTGGCAAGGCAGGTCCCATCCCATCATATCCTCTAGGGCAGGATCTGCCTGTAACTGCGTGTCTCTGTCTCCCCCAAGTACGAACAGTTTGAGAGCACCATTGGCTTCAAGCTGCCCAACCACCGCTCTGCCAAGCGTCTCTGGAAGGTCTGCATAGAGCATCACACCTTCTTCAGGTGAGGAGACCTTCTCCCGATCTTCTCCAGGCCTCCCTTCTCGGAGGCAGACATGCTCCTGCCTCTGCCGCAGTGGGTACATGTGGGGGGCAGCACCAGGGGGGCACGGCTGGGGCTCGCTGATGGCACTCCACCTCTCACCCCTAGGCTGGTGTCCCCGGAGCCACCCCCCAAGGGCTTCCTGGTGATGGGCTCCAAGTTTCGCTACAGTGGGCGGACGCAGGCGCAGACACGGCAGGCCAGCGCCCTCATCGACCGCCCAGCTCCCTTCTTCGAGCGCTCCTCCAGCAAACGGTACACCATGTCTCGCAGCCTTGACGGAGGTATGCCCCAAATTGGGGAGGGGGAGGGAGATTGGTCCGCTGGCGGGAGCGAGGGGGATGCTGTTCGGCTCATCTCTGCGAGCTGTTCGGCTCATTTGACAGTGTTACAGCAACCATCAGGCTTCCTTCTGGAGGCTGTCCCCAACCGCATCCCCATGGCAGAGGGTCTGTGCTCACCCCAAGTGATAGCTCAGACTGCGCACGAGCAGGGGGATGTGGCAGGGCTGGGGTCAGGCAGCTTGGGGATGGGGCTTCCCCCAGCTCCCTGTGCCCTGGGGCCCCTGGGGCTGCCAGGAAGCCCTGGGACCCCTGGGACCAGCCGTCCCTGCTGCAGGGTGTTCGGGGCTCCTCGGCCCCCCTGTCTGAGCTGGCAGGGAGGGGGACAGGGGATGGGGGGCTGGGGTGGGTGTTGGGGGTGGCAGGGCTGGGGTGACCTGGGCTCTCCCCCACGGGCAGAGTTCTCGCGCCCAGCCTCCGTCAGCGAGAACCACGATGCCGGAACAGAGGGCGAGAAGCGGGATGAGGACGGTGAGTTTGGCAGCAGGAGACGGTCTGAGACAGAGGATGAGGAGGTGACCACCCCAACGAAAATCAAGGAGCTGAAGGTATGGACGAGGCGGGCAGGGGAGGGTGGAGGTGGAGGGGTAGGCTGGCTCACACCTAGAGAGGGCAGGCAGGGGAGCGGGCACAGGCAGCAGGGCTGGGCTGCAGGCTGGAAGGGTCACCTTGGGGCATGGTCCCCTGCAGCCCTTTCACCGCCAGCTGTGCCCCAGGCTGGTGGGACCCTTGGGACATGGCTTTTGGCCTCACTGGTTGAAATGGGGCTGTGACAGGGGCTCGGCTCAACTCTGATTCCCCAGCGTCCTCCAGGTGGTCTCAAGGCTCGTCCCCAGGCAGGGCTGGACCTGGGAGCAGCCCTGCTCCGGGACAGGGATGGGGATGGGGACAGGCCAGGCACACCAGTGCCCACTTGTGCCTGCCACCGCCCGGGCACAGCCCACCCACTCCCTGCCCCGGCCCCTGGGCTGGCCCAGGGACACCCCAGCCCATTTCAGCCCCATGCTACAAGGGGAGGGAGGGTCCGGTCCTTCTGCACCCTACCAGCCCATCAACTTAACTGATGTTTGTGACAAGTTCCCTCGACTGACCCTGCTGGTTACTTTTAACCCTCTCTTTGCTGCCAGCCGGAGCACGAAACAACCCCCAGGCACAAGCAGGAGGTATTCTTTCTCTGGAGTATCTTAGTCCTCATCGGTGCATCATATTGTCCATCCTTTCCAAAGCAACACTGTGTGTCACCCTATTTACTGGAATACAAGATGCACTGGGCGGGGGGTTGGATGCTAGAGAAGCCCGACGAGCAGACAGCTGGGGATCTGCCCCAGCGCGCACATGGCATCTTCTATCCCACTAAGTAAGGTAGTCCTAATCGTACGTGTAAGCAAGAGCCCTCCCAAGGCGCAACGGCCAGGCCCCCGCGCCCAGTCCTTGGCCCGTTGGGAAGACCTGGCTTCTGCTTGTGTTACTGACTCCGTCATGTCCTCGCCTCGTGTCTCCTCTCCGTCCAGCCCTGCGGCCCTAGCTCTCCTGTGGAGGCTGGTCCCATCCCTCCCGCTGGCACCCCGACCCGTGCTCTGCTTTTACCTGACGTGAACCACCTYTGTCACCTGCCCTGCCCGGCGGCTCTGCTCTCCTGCAGCCCCCCACTCCCGCAGCGGGGCTCGCCTCCGCGGAGAGCCGGGCTGGAGCTCCCTGCAGCGCTGCGGCTGCCGTCCCACCTCGCCGRGGGCAAATGGGTCTCTGAGCTTCCTCCAGCGCCCGCTCAGCTGCCTGTGGGGGCAGGCMCTGGCACCCACCCCCTGTGCCAGAGGGCAGCTGCCTGCATCTGCCCGGCCCAAGAGCGGGCTGTCACAGAGAAGAGGGAGGCTGTACCCTCCCCTGCACAAACTCCCAGGTCCATGGTGGCCCCCCATCAGGAGCGATTCATCCCAGCCTAAAATCCATGGCTGCTCCCCGGGGGTTTCCCCTCCGCTCGCAGTGGGACGTAGATCCTCGCTGGAGCTGTCAACGGGGGCAAACGTGGCCAGGCGATGGGGTTTGCCGCGCTGGCACCACACAGCCCTCGCCGTCCCACTCGGCACCACTGGGCAGACCCCGCCGGGGTGGTGGGCACCGGTCCCGGTCCCTCCCCTGCCCGCCTCATTGCTTACCCCACTGCATGTGCATGTGCTGCTCCCCCGGCCCCCGGCACACTCCGAGCCCAGAGGTGGGCAAACCATGAAGCACTTCTCCACGGCTCAGACACGCGGGTCCATGGGGGGAGTTTTTTCATGAGTTGCGCTGAGCCTTCAGGATCTGGAAAATTTGGTAGGGTTTTTCATGGGACTTGCTTGGGTCTCTGGGCTGTTGCTGAGGAGAAATACCAGGGAGGTATTTTAGGTGACTCCTTTCGAACCTCAAAAGAGGTTTGAGTTTGAGTTTGAAGCAGAAGCCAGGGTTCTTGCTCTTGCTGGTTCTTGCTCTGAGCCAGTTTGCCCACCTCTGCGGCAGGACGAGGGGAGCCACCCTGGTGCCTGTACCGTCACAAAACGGTGCTCTAACGCCTACACCCCACCTTGCACTTGAGCGCTCTGAGCTGTCCTCTCTCCACAGCAGGCCAGACCCCACCCCACCCCAGGCTGCCATTGGGCCCGGGCTGGTCCGTGGTGGTCCAGGCTTGGATCCATGCTGGACATCTCTGACCAGCCCTTGACCTCCTGCCCTTTGGCAGAAGCCCACTTCGAAGGAGCTCTGTTGGAAATGCCGGTTTCCTGCCCTGCTGGGACAGAGGCTCGGGCTGCCTTTGTGCCTGGCACAAGAGAGCAGCAGAGGAGGCTGCTGGTATTTCCAGTAGGGCCCAATTCCTTGCTGGTCCCAAGGGAGAGCCCACTCTTTTCCTCCAGGTGGCTTAGCTTGTCCTCAACAGGCCGTGCTGGAGATGGTGAAGGGGCATGCTGTGGCCTTCACGGAGGGAAGCCTGCCACGCATGTTCGGCCACGTGCTACCTTTTTGCTGCTCCCTGCAACGGTCCTAGTGAGAACTGCAGACCAGGGTGCTCTGACACGCTGTTCATTTGGCTCTTGAGACCCTAAATTCAAGCCCAGTGTGAAGCAAACCCTGCCAGTGCCCCTGCTCATCTCTTTTGCCTTGGCTGGTGCTTTAATCATAGTTATCTTCCTCTCTCCTTCCCCAAGTTTTTAGACAAGCCAGAAGATGTTTTGCTGAAGCATCAGGCCAGCATCAATGAGCTAAAACGGACCCTGAAGGAGCCCAACAGCAAGCTGGTTCACAGGGACCGGGACAGGAGGCTGCCTTCCTCACCAGCCTCTTCCTCACCCAAGCATGAGGATGAAACACCAAAGGGAACCCCAGAAAAGGCCAGCGAGGTTTGTTCCACTGCTTCTCTTATGGAGGGGATCAGGTTGTTTGTGGAGAGGTGTTCCTCAGCTGTTGGGCTCTGGGTCTCTGCCTCCTGTGCTACCCTGGGGGAGCATGGTGGAAATTACGTGGTGGGGACGTGGGGTGGAGGGAGGGGGCCTTTGGCCAGGCCGTTGTCTCTAAGTTTTGTAATGAGCTAACCATTTTCACACTGCTGGTAGTGATCTCCCCTTGTGCCCAGGCACTGCATGGGGTTGAACTTCTCATCCTTCTCCAAAGGACTGTGTTTTGGGGGTACCTGAGAGTTGGGCTGTGGCTTTGTTGACCCATGAGATGGGGCTTTCCTCACCCCTCGTACCAGCAGGGCTGCTGCGTGGCAGTGCCCGGTGCGGCTCTTGCCCAAGGGGTGTCCTCAGCAGAGCAGGACCAGGCGCCTGTGCAAAGGTGCCCCGTGGTGCTCTCACCAGCCGGGACCTGGATGATGGGAGTAGGCGGAGGGGTGAGCGGTGCTGCACTGGCATCCCGCGCATACGTCCTCCCCTCCTGGTGCTGGCTTTGCAGTGGGACCGTGAGTGTGAAAGGAGGGTGCCTGGGGAGCTGGAATTGGGGRTGCCAGGACATGCGGAGCCCCCGGTGCTGTGTGAGGGGCACGGATGTGGCGCAGCCGGGTGCTCTGTGGCGCTGGGTTCCTGCTTGGCTCAGTGCAGCTGGCAGGGGCATCCCCGATGTTCTCTCCCCCACGGGGGCTCTGGAGCCAGGCCTGTGCCCGCACCAGTGGGGATGGCTCCAGGCAGGGTGGACGCAACACGCGGGGCCTGCTTTGCCCTGGCTCCTTCCCGGGACAGTCTTGCAGAGCGAGTGAGGACGTGGGGCTGGGCTGCGAGGAGGGTGCGGGGTGCTGTGGGGCGGCCGGGCCAGGCGCTCTCTGCAAGAGATTCGTGATGTGCACGTGTGCCTGCTGGTCCCCAGCACTGACCGGAGAGCCAGGGCTGCAGGGTGACCCGGGCAGAGGTGAGCTCACAGCCCCTCATCAAAGCACTGAGCTGGGAAGAGGAAGAGGGACTTCACCCCACGTCTCTTTTACAAGCAAATATATAAACTGCAGAGATGTAAATGGAGCATCTAGAGCTGGCATAGCTGTGACCTCTGTTCATCCACCCATCCATCCACCCACCCACCCATCCATCCATCTACCCATCCACCCATGCACCTACCCACCATTTGTTCCTTCATTCCTTCTCATGTGCTCTCTCTCTGTGTCTCTGTCTGTCTCTCTCTCTCTCTTTCCCTGTGGGTGCTGGGGTTTCCGTGCTGGCACAGACGATGGAAGAGGACACCTTAGACGATTTTGCATCCGAGCACGGAGCTTCCCTAAGCATGGAGTCTTTCACGCAGAAAAGCCTTGTCTCCTCTCCTGAGGTTATCACCATCCTCCTTCTCTCCCCACCCCTTGCTCTCACAGTTTGCCCCCCGTGGTGGGGGGGGCCTGCCGAGGTGGCTCCTGCCCTCTGAGCAGAGCTTGAGCCATTTACTGGCCCCCCTGGGTGGGTCCCCTCTCCAGCGATGGGCAGGATCCCTTGCCAGGACAGGGCTGTTGGTGAAATCTGCTCCCCTGACTCTTTCTTCTGGGCTGTGAGACAGGGTCCTGGGAGAGACCTTCCAGTGGGGCCCTGCTGTGCACTCCCAGGGCTGGCTGTGTGGGTGAAGGGACAATGCTGGAGGCCAGTGCTGGGGGTCCCGAGGCCGTGCTGACCCTTTGGCACAGGCACTCTGCGGGTGTCCGCTCCAGGTGTAAGCAGGCAGGCAGCTGCAAGCTGTCTTTAGCAATCCCTTGTGCTTTTCTTCCGCTTTGGCTACAGCTACAATTCCCCGGGCTGAGGTGCCCTGAAATAGGGTATCTCTGGAGGCATCAGAAATGTTGGACTTATGCCTGTGTAAAGCAGGGTCATGCTGCCTTTGATGTCCTCGCGCAGTGCCCGCGGATGAGGAATGTGGGCTCTCGGCACTGCTTGCGCACAGGGTTTGTCTCACGTGATGGTGGTTGTTTCCCAGGACAGCCAAGAGAAGATACACTGAGCAGAAGAAAACTGGTCTTTGAGACTTGGTTCTGGTGTGGCTGGACCCAGCGGTGCTGGGGTGCACGTCCTGCCCGAGTGGCCCCAGGGAAGACAGCGAGGCAGGAGCGGCGTCGGGCAGGGGGGCAGCTGAGGCAGGGGCAGGGGCAGGGGCGAGGCTGGTCCCACTCTCGCTCCCTGTCACCTCCCTTAGTGCAGAAGTTGCCAACGTCAGCAGGCTGTTCACGGGGCTGAACCTGGGCTGGCTGGAGCACTTGTCCCCGGGAGGCACTATGGGTGTGACTGAGGGCTTGGGCACAGCCTCGGGCTTCAACAAGGGTACAGGCACCTTCAGTGAAGCTTGGGCTCTGCAGCAGCATCTCCTGGTCCACGCTGGGGCCGTCTACGTGCCAGTATTTAGGAGCTGGTGGACAGAAACAGCAGAAGTGAGGTGCGCACACATCTCTTGATTCAGAGAGTCTTCCCCTCCGCCCTCTGGAGACCTTTGGGGTGCCAGGTGCCAAGGTGGCCTCACTGGTGACTTCTCTCCAGGTGTTAGTGGCTGAGTCTCAGCAGTTGATATGTGGGAACTTGTCTTCTCCTGGTCTGTGGTCACCATGAGGAATTCGTGGCCCCAAGAGGGTGATGACATGAGGACAGCACATCTGCAGAGCTTGGAGCTCTCATCACGCTCAGCCAGAAAGTCCCTCGGTGCCCGTGGGCTTCAGACCCGCTGACATTGGGTTATCTGTCACCCCCAGCTACACTCTCCACACTCCCCTCCATCCCTCAGTCCTCAGTCCTCACTCCTGCTGGAGGACCAGAATGCTGGGCTGGGAGGTGCTAGGAGTCTCTTCAGCTTTGGGTGACAAAGCAACCCAGTGTGTTGTCTCAATGTCTCAGATTCACTCATTCTCCCCTCCTTGGCGTGAGTCTCGTGCTTTCCTCTCAGGTGAGCTGGGTCTTGCTGAGGAGCAAAGAAGGATGGCGGGGACATTGCAGGATGCCAAAGGGAGAAGCCTCCTGCCTGCCCTGGGCTCTGCTGAGGTTATGGGCCTTGTTGGCAGGGGCAGAAGGCTGTCTCTGCTCCATGCCGGCGTTTCTTTCCTTTCTGCCAGCTTTCTCTCTCTTGTGATGTGTAGGCCACAGTGAGAATGGCCTTCCCAAATGCTCCTGTTCCTAGAGCAGATGCGTTGGGGGTGGGGGGGAGTGTGAAAGTAATTTATCCCTTGGGAAGTCAAGGTTGATCTACGGACAGACCCTTCCCAAGCATCATCACTTCTGTGAGCTCCTGCCTTGGCACACACTCTGTCCTGCCAGCCTACTGACCTCCAAAGCTCCAGAAATTCTCTTCTTTCCTGGAGGACATACCCAAGTATCCAGATATTTGCTCCGAACATCCTTGAGAGTCCTCAGGCTCTGGAGACATAAGGGCTGCCATGAGCTGTGGAACCAGAGCTGTGGCCAGAGCTGGCACAGAGTGCTCCGGAGCAGAGTTCAGATCACACCACAGAAGAATGGGCTGTGCTCATCCCAGTGAAGTTTGAGGAGAAGGAAGCTGGTTCGGAAATAAATCTGCAGCTTTTGGGTTTTCCTTACTGGATAAGAGGTGCTGCCATGGATGAACACATTGATCCAGGCTTCAGAAGACTTGTCTTAAGGCTTTTTGAACTATAACGTATATCTCAAGCCTTAACTCAGAGAAGGAGCCTGAAGAAACTCATCATCTTTGTCCATGAAAGGTCTCCTCTAAAGGACTCTGGTTTGCAGCCAGAGAAGGGGGATGAGAGGGCTTCACTGAAGAGATTTGTACACGAGCTCACAACCTGTCCATCCTTGCCTTGGCTGCAGAAAGGGTTCAGCAATGAAACCGCAGTGCAGGAGCAGAAGAGAAGCTGCTGTACCCGCAGGGAAGTAAGCAGTCTTCTGGCTGAATTGCCCACGAGCATCGCTACTGAACGGGAAGACTGGTAYTGAGGCAATGCCAGAGACCAACCTGGGCTTCCCGGCAGGCCCAATGCAGCCCCCGTTAGTGATAATTTTGCTTTCATGGGTCAAACCCAACTGTGAAAGACCTAGGTGCAACCTGGTGCTCCTGGCATTCACTGACTGCCTCTGTTGCGATTTCCATGGATTAGGAAGAAATAAAACCTGCATTGGAGGCAGGTGTGGAAGAAGGGACCTGGAGAGCAGACGGTGCTTGGGAGCGCAGGGTAAAAGGATATCGGAGAGGCTTGTGTGAGCGATGCTGTAGGGAGCTGGTGTGGGACAGGTCTCCTGAAGACCTGGCTCCTCCAGCATGGGTGCACAGGGCTGTCTGGCTGTGGCAGGGTGCAGGTGCCATGGCAGAGTCCCTGGCAAGGATCCGTCTTCCAGCTGTGGAGGAGGATGCCTTTACTGCCATGTGTGCGGCACGGCTTGCAATGCAGGTGTACCATCCCAGCGGCTGTCCTGGCAGTGCGAAGAGCCCGCACCCGCCTCTGCCCGCGGGTGGCCGTACCCGCGCACGGCCCCCGGGGTGCCTCCCACCCAGGCACAGCCCTGCTGGCACTCGTGGGGGATTTTCAAGGGGCAGCCATGCTCTTGCCAGAGCCCGGGGCAGGGGGGCAGGCCTGAGGGCACTGTGCCTAGGGAGCTTTGCTTTCTTTGGCAATCTGGTGAAGAAGGCAGGAGCTGGGAGGTGGCATTTTTCCGTCGGGGGCTTTCACCAATTTCTGATTCCCCTCCTTGTGGAAGCCCTTCCACTAGTAATTGGTTTTCCTTCTTTCTCTCTCTCCTCTAATCTCGTCTTCTTTTCCCTTCCCTCTCGCTCTGCTTCCCTCTGCCCCCCTGTTTCCCCTTATTCAATATCAGTTATTAGGTTTCCATTTCGGATGCAACTGCTCCAAACATTCACTTTGACACCCCTGCGTGAGGCATGGCTCCCATTTTCATGGATTATTTTTCCTAGTTTGAGCGGGGAGCGGGCAGCCAGACCCCGACTCACTGGGCTGGAGCGCGTCCTGGTGCCACAGCGGGTCAGTCTTGCCCAGCCTGCTGAAGGGACGCTGGCTCTGCCCGCAGGCTGGTGCCCCGGCAGCCTGTGTCATGGGCAGAGCCAGCCCCATGGTGAACTCCGCAGGACCGTGCCCGCAGCATCGCCGTTCGCACGTGTGCTGCCTACAGCAGGATGGCTGGGGAGGCCGCTGGGCTTCCTCATCGGTGCAAATGTTCTCCTGCTGCTGTCTTCTTGTGGGTTGTTTTCTACCTTCTGTTCCAGAAGTGGTTGAATTTTAGCAGTGCTTTGTTCTTGGCACTTATGAAGTCGTTAGCTATCTTGCAGGACAAACAGGTGAATGTACAAAGTGTACGTAGTAACAGTAAGTAGCATCCTCCCCTGCGCAGCAGCACAGATACACTGTGTGGTATATCACATACCCACTGTGTCCTTGCTGCGGGATGCTCCACAACCTTTGGTTGGTCCTTGCTGCAGTACCCGTCGCTGTCTCAGCTGCCAAGCCCATGGTTGTCTTTTACATTTCACAGGTAACCTTTTACGGGTTACATTTTCTGAACTGCTTGGTTTCAGCATGGCTAGAAACCTCTGCTAAATAATTGCTGCAGCATCTAGTAGGAAGGGGAAAGGGCCTTACTGATGCCTGAAGGTGGTTTCTTTTCTTGCTCATGCTCCTGGCAGTCTGACATAGTCTTAGGGCACGTGGATGAAGCTGAGAGTGAAGCTACTCAAAACACAGACTACTGTTGCCTACAATGAAGTCTCACCCTTTGCTCATGGAGATTGCTAGAGCCAGCTGAAAACAGGAGTCAGATGGGGAGTCCCAGTTGGGTTTATCCAGCTGTGATCCCCTGCCTCATGAGAGATGCCTCGATGGCTGTTAATGTGTCTGCTGGGAGCATTGCTCCCACTTCTGTACTTCCAACAAAGCTGCAGATATTGCAGGTATGTCAGTGAGCCACCGCCCAGAGCAAAACATGGTCCCTGGAGAGGATAGAGGGGCTCAGTCCCTATCACGGCATCAGCCCCCTTATTTTCAGTCCCTTCTCTCCATCAGCGAGTTGCCAGAGTCTTTGTATAGACCCTGCCTCAACTCTTGCATGAATAATAATAATAGTTCAGTCAGCCCTGTCCAAGGCAGATCAGCTTTCTGTTACTCATGACAGCAGTCATCAGCAGTTAGATAAACTATGTTTGATGCTAACTCTTCTTGCTCCGATTGCAATGCAGGGCTCGGAGCATTGGGTATTTATAGAGAGAGAAACTCCTAGGCTGGAAGCGGTAGCTCTAAAGAAAGCTCTGGGAGTCAAGAAAGAAGAAGCACATGCAGGTACCTCAGAGGTGAAAATGAGTACGAGCATATCGGAAGTGGAGATGGCGGTAGGGAAAGCCAAGGAAGTGGCAGGCCAGGAAGAGACAGCAGATGCAGCCCTGGATACCCGGACGAGAGCAAAAATGATCGCTAGTCCAGAGGATTTTGAGTCTGTCTGGGAGGATGAGGTCTATGAGAAGGAAACCAGGGGGAAGCCCAGCCAGGAGGCAGAGCGCCTGCCAGCTGAGAGCGCAGAGGAGGAGCCCCAGGAGCAGGGCAAGGAAGCAACCACCAGTGGGCCAGGTCTGCCCAAGCCATGTCAGCAGCCTGAAGAGAGGCAAAGGGCCAAGATTTTGGGGCCAGAGCCTTCCCAGGGAGAAAGCGAGGTGGTCTCCAAGGAGCATGCTTCTCCAGCCTCCAGGAAGCAGGAGGCCAGAGTGCCGGCCACAGCCACAGAGCTCGTTAAAATTAAAGTGAAGGCTAGTGATGACAGCTCGGAGACTTCTGCAACCCAGAGGATCATCTACTTAGGAGATCCAGAGGGAGAGGACAAGGGCAGTAAAACACACCTGCTCTTGGGGACTGGTGGATGGCTTGGCTTGGAGGAGAGACCAGAAGCCAGTGTGAACACGTCCAGGGAGAGATCCGGGCACACGGCACCTCCGGCAGAAGGGTTCCAACCCCCTTCCTCAGCAAGTCAGCAACACAGGGCAGTGTCTGGAAAACCTGCTGAAGCACCGGAGCAGCCCCGGACAGGCTGTGATGGGACCACCTTGGCAGGACGTCCCACCTCGGGGCGGGAGGAAGGGCTGCTCCTACAGCAAGAGAAAGCATCTGCTGGGCTGACAGGCTGTGAAGCACCCAGGGGAGGTGAAGCCCTACCATGTTCCCAAGAGGTGGGACCAGAGCAGACAGATCTGCAAAGCCCAGTGAGAGTCTTGAAGACGTGTGGCCTGGGAGGCCGTGGGGCTGAGGAGCACAGAGGGAGCCCAGTACAGAGCCTGGACATCTGCACGGCAGCGGAGGGGCTCTCAGGAAGGATTGGAGCAGACGGCAACAAGGAGGAAAGTGCCAGAGTGGTTCTTCAGATGGAAGAGATAGAGACCAAGTCGCCTCCGTCAGCTGTGCTTTGGCAGGGCCACCCTCACACAACTGCAGGGTCGGAAGGGGATAAACCCGGCACTCCTGCCCCTACACCCTTTCTCCAGCAATCCAGCCCTGTCCCTGCAGAGCCAGCCCCAGGCCCTGAGCCTGAGGGCAGAGACCTGTCCCAGGGTACCAGCCCTGTAAGAGGTGTGGGCATACCCAAGGATGTGAACCCCTCAGCGGAGGTGGCACGCAAGGAGGCAAGCCCTGTAGTAGGCAAAGGAGCACCCAAGGACGTTAGCCCTGTAGCAGAGGTGGCAATACCCAGGGGCGCTAGTCCTGAATCTGAAGAACAGCCCCAAGACATGGGCTTTGCTACATGGAAACCACACCGAGGTGCATGTCCTGTTGCAGGAGGACTACCCCAAAACACAGACACTGCAGCAGAACCAATCCAGGTCAGAGACCCAGCCACAGGGGAGGTGGCCCAGGACATGGACCCTGTCACAGTGAGGGCAACCCAGAGCAAAGTCCTTGCCACAGAAGAGCCGCTCCAGGAGGAGAAGCCCATGATAAAAGAGCTCTCCCAGGACATAGGGCCCACATCAGGGAAGCTGACCAGAGATGAAAGTTGTGGGATGCAAGACTTGTCCCATGACAAAAGCCCTTGCATGGAAGAGCTGCCTCCCAAGGCAGAAGAACTAGAACAACAGACTGAGGCCATAATAAGAGACCTGCCCCAAGAGGGTCCTGTGGCTGGAGGGCTGCTGCACACTGCAGGTCCCAAAGCACAAGAGCCACCCTTGGACTTAGAGTTTAATGTGGGACAAGATCTGCAGGGCAGGAGCCCTACAGTAGGAGAAACCACCAGGGACAGTGACCTTGCTCCAGGGCAGCCACCGCAGGATAAGTCTCCTCCCAAAGAAGCTGCTGATGTCCCACACTCCCACTCCCCTGTAGCAGGATTGTGTCAAGGAAGCAAGACGTACCAGCTCTCTACCTTGATCTATGAAGGACGGGGAGAGCTGCAAGTGAGCAGTGGGACACATCAAACAGAGTCTGGGTCCTTGATGTGTGTGGCTGGGAGGACAGGAGCTGTGTCCCAGGAGCATGGAGATATCACTGTGGCCCCAGGTAGCTGGCAGGAGAGTGAGAGCTACAGGAAAACCTCAGTGGCCTCTAAGATTAAGATGTTTGAGCAAAACGAAGCTGAGCGAAGGGCAGCCCAGGAGGGACAAGAGTGTGTGCCTGAAGCTGAGACATCAGCAAAAGCAAAGGGGAAGACGGGTCTGGCCCAGGACATGCTTTTGAACATAGACCTTGCCTCACTGCCGGCAGTGCCGGTCACTCCGGTGGGACCTGCGTCCAGTGTGGGCTCCTTGGCCTTCGGGCAAGGGGCTGGTTCAGGAGACACCTCCCAGCCTCTCTCTCCGAAGAAGGATGTTTCTGTTGATCTGGAGCATGAAGGAGAAGACAGTGCTGACCTGGCCTCCCCCGACTCTGGCTGCGAACTCACACTGGCAGAAGCCGTGGTAACTCTTCCAATGAACTGTCCGGACGGAAAGTTCATGCGCATGTTGTGTGGCTCTTTATTATCATGTTCAGTGGCTCCTCACACATCCATTGACTGACAGCAGTTGCTTTGCATCCCCTGTCCTTTTATGTATGTGTGTGTGGTCAGGCTTATTTGCTGAATGCAGACCCGCTGGCCAGTTGGTTCATCAGCTTTTGGTTTGTGACCCCCCCCAACATTTTGGCTCCCTGGAGAATGCCACTCGCTAAACCCGAGAGCGGGCACCCAAGCTTCATGTCCAGGAGCAAGAAAGGGAGATGGGGGGTGGCTGAAGGAGCTGTGACTCTGTCACGGACGCGCACACACACCTGGCAGCAGCGTGCCCACGCTTCCAGCTTCACCCTTGCATTTCTTACGTTGATATCCCTTCTTGCTTAGCTCGCCGGCCTCACCCACCCTCCCCTGTCTTCAGCAAGCTGGTGGCTGGATGATGAAATAGCTTTCTTCGCTCTTGTAAGCGCTAGATCAGCTCCTGTAGAGTTCATTTCCTTACAACTAACCATTTTCTCTAATCCAGAGCAAATCTCAGGAACCAAGTGGGGAAGAAAAGGATTTATCTGACCCGTCAGTAATATCCAGCCTGAAAGAAGAGAATTTAAAGACTGCTGTTCCAGTGGTCTTCCAGGTCTCAGTGCTGTTTTACTAACTGCTTCTTACCATAGTATGAAAGCTCTCCTTAAACAGCTGAGGGCTGTGTGCTTCCAGCTCCTCTCCCATTGCAGAGCTGTTATGTATGTATTTATACTTACACACACACACGAATACATGTATGCAGGTGTGTTCCTCTTGAGTTTGTTTGACACCCTGTTTCTCATACCTCTCAACCTCCCAGCAGTGCCAAGGGAAGGTTGTGCCGGCACAGCCTGGCCCGTTGCGGGGATGGCTCTGGCTGCAAACACTTGGACCAGAGTCCAGGAGGTGGGTTTCCTCTGGCATCAGTGGGCTTAGAGCTGTTCCTAAGGGAGAACCGTCTAGAGTGAGATGCAAAGTCCAGCATGGGTCTAGATTTCCCATGGTTTCATGGCAAAGCGTGGCGAGGGGAAATGTACCCTCTGATGGTGGAGTTGAGAGGTATGTCCATGGCTGGAGAAGAGCTAACGGAGGGAGGTCATCCCTTGGCTCTGATAGTGCTGTCAATTACACTGACCAAACACTCAACCAGGTCATCCCTAAGACTCACCCCCAGCTGCGTGAGGTCTCTGGAGCRGGAGCGTTGTGTCGCTGGGGCAGATCCACCCCCCGGCGCAGGCAGCCGCCCGGCGTGCAGGGCTGGTGGGCGGCCCCGGCGGGGCTGGTCCTCCTCCCCCTGGGGCGATGCTCCACAGGGCCCACRCGGATGCTCAGTGGAATTGGCACACTCCTTCGCTTCTCCTTCACTGTGCGTGGCTGATGGGGCCCTTTTCTTTCAAACTCTTCTCTCTTTCTTTCCCTTTGTTTGTTTTTTTTTGAGTGCCCAACCTTACTGACATATGATAGCACTGGYGTCTGAGCTGTTTCTGAATGTCTCTTAACAGACCTGTTGTTTTGCATACATCTGCTTCCACCGGGTGCACTGGTGTGCCTCCAAGCTGACCCTTTTATGAGATGATTAATTACCAATGAACTTTTGGCAAAATCAGATTGAATAGCCCTTCTCCCCCCACCCCACCCCTGCAAAGTCGCTGCTGTCAGAAAGGTTTCAGTCTCCATGCTTGAGTTGTGTTTACTCTGCGATGTTTGCTGCAGCTTTCTTTCTTCTCTTCCTCCTCCCCTCTCCCCCGTCGGCACCACCAGCGCTGCCACGTCATGCGGTGCTCACTGTCTCCGTCTCTCTCCGCCATTGTGTCTCATTCAGAGAGCAGGCTTGAGGGAGGGCGCCGAGGAGAAAGCTAAGCCGCCTCGGCACAGGGCTCCCGAGAGTGACACCGGTGATGAGGAGCAGGACCAGGAGAAGGACTCGGTCTTTCTGAAGGACAACCACCTGGCCATCGAGCGCAAGTGCTCCAGCATCACAGTCAGTTCAACCTCCAGCCTGGAAGCAGAGGTGGACTTCACAGTGATCGGTGACTTCCATGGCACAGCCTTTGAGGACATCTCCCGGAGCCTGCCCGAGCTGGACAAGGACAAGAGTGAAACGGAAGACGAAGGCCTGGTTTCCTTCCAGCACACTGACAAAGTAGTTCCCAGACTGGAAGAGGATGTCAAAGGCGGGGAGAAGGTCTCCCAGCCCATCCCAGATGTCTCCCAGCTAGAGGTACACAGGGATGCCATTCCACCGAGAGTGTCTCAGTGCCATCAYGCCTCCATGTTCCTTGTCCTGGTGGCTGGTATTGCCTCGCTGGTGTGCACTCCCACGTTGTTTTGGAAGAGCATGCTAGCTTTCAAACATCCCCAGGTTCCTGGCTGGTGTAGCTGTTTTCCCCCGATGCATGCTGTCGTCTGTGTTGCATGGCTCTGTCGTGCGTTTTGTGCATCTGCTAACCAGGAGAAGTCGTCGTCATCTCTTAATCCCCTGTGTTTGGCTGCCTACCCTGTCCCTCGCACCACTACAGCATGTCAGGGGCTGGGAAGGGCACGTGTCACTAACCAACGGCTCTGTCCTTGTGTTTTGCATGAAGTCAGTGACCAGTTTGTGCAGTGAAGAGAAATGTGCTGCCAACTAACTTCTCTGGTCATGCCGGGGCTGGGAGGGATTTGCAGAGTGCGGTGTGGGAGCTGCACTCGTGGAGGGTCACTCCTGTGCCGGGAGTGATTATAACGGGGCTAAGAAAAATGCATGCGGCATGCGTGTGGAAGTTGAGTGTACGCCACAGCGAGAGAACGGTAGAGCCAGACCCAGCTCGGACGAAACAGCCTTGCCTCTGTGCCGGGCCAGGGCCATCTCCTGCCCAGTCAGCGCCRGGGCAGCCTCCAGCCCTGGCAGGTAAGTCCCCAACACTGCCTGGAGCTGCCAGGGTGAGTCCAGACCTGGAGCCAGGAAAAAGCTGCAGAATKAAAGGGAGCTTTCTCTGAGCCAGCGTGGAAACCCTTGTGCGGAGCATCCGATGCTGTGGACTCCAGGATCACAGTGGGGTCGTGGGTGATCAGCCCCGTGGTGCCCCGTAGCYGGCGCTGGGCAGGGGAGGCCATTGGCTTGGGAATGCTGAGCACTGGCTAAGCATCCCCTGGGCAAGGAGCCCTTGGCAGCTCCAGTTTCCTGTAGCAGGGGAGTGCTGGAAACCTGTCTCCATTSCCCCGAGGTTCTGACACCCCAGGTGTAACCACAGCTGCTGGGAGCCGGTGCAGGTCATAAACCTGCTGCGGGCATGAGTGAAATGGATTTGGTGGGTCTCACCCACCTTCTGAAAACCAGTTTGACCTAACCCATGGTGTCTCTAAATCTATCCAAAAAATCCCTGAAAAACCCAGGGATAGAGCATCAGGTCTGATTTGGGGTGTCAGTCACACATGGCACTTTGCACAGTGCCAGGGCAGCAGCCTGGCCTCTGCTCTTTGCCCAGGTAGGGCTCGGTGTGACGAGCAGGACATCATACGTGTGTGGCACTTGCAGAGGAGCGGGGCAGGGATGCTCTGCACGTGGGAGCCGGTGCACAAGGAGCACGCAGGGCTGTTGGCATCGTGCCCCAGTGCCTGACTTGCTGTGTTTCTTCTGCAGTCATCAGCCCCAAAAACAGATGCTGTGACTGTTGGCCTGGGGCTGGGCATGAAGAAGCCTGAAGCAGACGGCTCCGCTCCCCACCGGGTCAGCACTACAGATGCAGCCCAGGTGACATGGTGGCTCCGTCCTCCTGTGGCCTTGCTCCCTGATGGCTCTGCTGAGCCTCAGTCAAGCAAAACCTGTCCCCAGACAGCAGCTCTGGGAGGGCAGGTGGCTGAGTGGGGTGGTCGGGGGCCTCTGCTCACCCTTGTCTTGCTGGAGTGCCCAAAACATCAAACCAAAACCCACCCAGAGATATTCTGCATGCATTCCTGGCCCCGTCTGCCGTGCCACTGGGCAGCGCTGGCATGTGGGGACGTCTCCAGAGGGTGACGGCCACCATACATCTGCACCATGCATGTCTGTGGCCTCATGGCCCTCCCTGGCTTCCTCTGGGAGCAAGGATGGCCGCACCATCCCRGCAAGTTTCACCCCCTCCTTGGCACCTCCAGGCTCACTGGGTTTCCTTTGCCCTGGCAGGTGGAAGGAGGCACCCCGGGCAGCAGGGACACCACAGCCACTGCTCACGCTGGCACCGCAGAGATGGCACTGGCGACCTCAGTAAGCGGGGCTGGCCCCTTGAGAGGTGGGGGAGCTGCTGTCCCCTGCGGTGCCTATGCTCCAGCAAGGGCAACTGGGGCCGGCTGTGCTGGGGGGGGACCCTGCTCCACCGGGGATGTCTGCGGAGGGCAACTTGCCGTGTTTGCCCCCGCGTTGCGTCTAAGCCAATGCGTCCGTCTGCTCTTCTTTCAGGATCACAGCACCAAGGCTGGGAAAGGGGCTGTTCCCACGACAGACCTTCGCTCCCTCTCACCGGTGAGGGCGGGGGGACGTGGTGCCACCAACCAGGCCAAGTGGTGGGGAGGGAGCGAGGCAGCCCTGCGAGACTGGGGGCAGGCTGGGGTTGGTCCCACAGGGCCCCCTCTGGTGTTCCCAGCACTGGCACCCTTGGCTGGTGTGTCAGTACTGGGCAGAGCAGAAGGATGCTCAGAAGGTTGGGGAGCGAGATGCCTGTGGCCTTTCTCCTGTGCCAGATAGGCACCTTGAGCATCTGCTGGAGAAGGATAATTCCTAAAAAATAGCCCAGTCCCTGGTGAATTCTCTTAGCGGCTGAGATATCTTCAGCCCTGGGTGTCCTGCCTGGCCACCCAAGGCCACAAGCAAAGTCTCCTGGCTCCCAGTGGAGGTGATGGCCATCAACAACCCTGCCCAGCAGCAGGCCTTCCTGTGTAAGGTGTTTTCCTACTTGATTGCCTCGTTTCGATGGAGTCAAGCCCGGCCAAGTGCCACGTGCTGCCCCAGACTCGTCACTTTGTGTAGCGGGGAGAACGTACCCGGCACTGTGTAGCTGGGACACCAGCGCAGCCTTCCCAGCCCTCGCCACGCAAAGCGGGACGGACACAGCTAGAGGTAGCCTGAGAGCTCTGCACTTAGGGTGGCCCTGAGGATGGATGGGGAAGAACAAAAGGCCGCCATGAAATCATCTCCCCACTGGAGAGGTCCTTTCCTGCAGCTCTGGGCTGGGGGTAGCTGTGGAAACCTCTCCCTGCCCCCCCCCCCCCCCCCCCCCCCCCCCCCCCCCCCCCCCCCCCAAAAAAATAAACTAGGTCCAGTTGGAAGCACAGTGCAGTGTCTATTTTTCCCTTGCCACTCTCTCTCCTCCCCTGCTTGGCTGAGTAGGTGCATCCTGGTGGGAAGGTCCCAGCTTTTTGGGAGCCAGCACTGGGGGCTCCCCTGTGGCGGCCCCACTGATGCCGCTGCTCTCTGTCCTGCAGATCACCAGCGGCTCCGCTGGGAAAGAAGTGCTCACCAGCATATTCAGTGCCACTGCGGAAACCCTYTCCACTTCCACCACTACCCACGTTACCAAGGTAAGAGCAGCTCCAAAGGAGACAGCTGGGGAGTTCCTGATGCAAGCCACCGGAATTTGAGGCTGGGTAGATTTATATTGTGGTTGGTACAGCAGAAAATGCCCCTCTCCTTCTTACAAGCTGAAAAAGTGTATGCTGTCCCRTGGGGGCTGGCGAGCCAGCAGAGCACCCCATGCCTCGCCCTGAGCGCCCCATGCCTGGTTCAGCCGTGCTGTGCTGCCTGTCCCAGCCAGCCAGGCGTGAYTGCGGGGGACTGCAGGCAAGGACAGCCAGGCATCGGGTGTTCATCACCTGCGTACCACCCACGRCGACTGTGAACAGATGCTGTGCCCACCTCTACTCGTTGGTAGATTGGGAGGGCAGGGAGTCGTTGGGGCGAGAAGGAAGAGCAGCGCACGGTGTCGCTGACCTCCTGAAGCCAGCAGCAGGGGTGGAAGGGACTCCGAATTAGGTTGCCAAGCAGCGTGCGTGCGAGTCCCTGCCTGTGTAACTGGGGTGAGTGTTCCCAGGTGTACCTAGAGCCAGATCCCAGGTCCCCCTGGCTCAAAAAGCCCACAGCAGCAGTGCTGGAGCATCTCGCTTTGTGTCAGCTATGGGAGCCATGTTAGTGTGGGGTGTATTGGGTTTATTAGAGCTGGAGTGGCGCAGGCAAGGGGGAGTGATGGTAGGAAACGAAGGAGATGAGGCTGCATCAGAGGGCCTCACCCGTGGCCATTTCATTCCCAAATTATGTGCACATAAATGAAAGCAAAAGCTCAGTGAGGGACCTGAGCAGGAAGGAGGGGTGCTCGGTACCTGCCACCCGGCCCTTTTCCTTTCCTCCCTGCCTGTGGCCAGCTGTGTCTTGCCGGTTCTAACCATGCACCGAGTCCAGGGTAGTGGGAGATACTGGGGAGTTCCTAAGGTGATGCTGGCATTGTCCCTYCTCCTGTGGGCAGAGCTACATCCGCCAGGAGCTGGCTTGTCGGACAGCTGTGGGTGAGTGCTTTCTTTCTTGTTGTGCAGACTGTGAAAGGAGGGTTTTCTGAGACCCGAATAGAGAAGCGCATCATTATCACAGGAGATGAAGACGTGGACCAGGACCAGGTAGGAGCAGGATGCCCTGGCTTTGCCTGGCTCTGGCTGCCCCCAGCTGCAGCACCGCATGCTTCTGGTTCTGGCTCATACCTGTTTACTCTTTCTCTCCAAAAACTGACCCCTGGAGGCCCCAAGCCTACTGGCTCTGTCCGGCAGTGCAGGTCCCCACGGGGTGCAGTGGCACCCACGTGAAGCCTCAGCCCAGCTCCCACCAGCACCCGCTGCAGCAGTGAAGCAGCGGTAAAGGTTACCTCCCAGCACAGAGCCCAGTGACGGCATCACCTTTTTATTTTCCTATAACACATTTCCAGTTGCCCTTTCTCTGTTTAAATACTCCAGAGTGACCCAGGTTCTTCCTCTCTTTCCAGCACAGTCTCACTACAGGTTGACTCAGTCCTCCATGATAGACGAACAAAAAGTGACAAAATTTTATGATGAAATAACAGAGATTGACACAAATCTCTAGGGCCACAGGGTCATTTTCCTGTGGCCTAACCCTTTGGGATTTGTTGCCTAAGAAGAAAAATTAAAGAGCTAAAGTATTTAAGAGGCTCTAAAATAATTTTTAGATTTTTTTTAGAATTATAATAATAAATTTAACTAGATTAYTAATGTAGATTCAGCTAGCGTTTTGCTGCAGAGAGAATTGCTGCTGTTCCTTTGCTTGGGTCTCAGTAGGGAGCCTGGGACATAGCGCATCTCTACAGAAGAAAACAGCAAGGGAAAGGCAGTGCATGAGGCATCCCAATGGTGTACGAATTCCCGATTCGATGTGGGCCTCTTCTGCCAGGCTGCTGTGGGTTCAGCTTTGAACTTCTGCATCCGTGTCCTCCTGGAATCCCACTCAGCTCCAGCTGCTTTCTGTCCGCTGGTTCTGTCTAGCTGAGAGCAATACACCACATTTCAGGGAAGTGACAATAAATGCTTTCATCCTTCTGGTTTCTAGGCACTGGCTTTAGCAATCAAAGAGGCAAAACTACAGCATCCCGACATGCTGGTAACCAAAGCTGTGGTATACAGAGAAACAGAACCTTCTCCAGAGGAAAGGGACAAGAAACCTCAGGTAGGTGGAGAAGGGCATGGTCACCTGGTTGYGGTCAGAAAGCCAGTGCCATGCCACCAAAAGCAGTTCTGCAGTTGTCACCTTGCTGTCCTGCTCAACAGAGGGGTCAGAGTCATTTGCATGTAAAGAAGAAAGGACCTGCTTGCCCCCTGGGGTGGGAAGGGAAAGAGGTGATACCAGTTTTGTGGATGGGCTGAGAAACTTGGCTACAGGTTCTGCAAAGCCAGTCCAAAGTATCAGACCAGTGTCTGCAAAAAAGATTTCTTTAGTCCCATTCACATCCCCGTGTTCTGACCTGCACATGCAGGTGCAAGCAGCAGCCCACAGGGTTTGCACCTGCCCACAGATGCCCCAAAGCAGTCACAGCCCCAGACATTTTTCTTCAGGGCAAAGCTTGCTTGAGGAGTCCTGCCCCACTCTTGACCCCCTACTCTGACCCCCTTGCTCCCCCATCAGCCGGGTTGCTGCAGGTCTTTGCTGGTGGCATAGCCCAACAGACCTCTGTGTCAGAGCAGCCGAGGGGCAGAGGAGCATGGTGGAAAGGAGGGGGGGAGCTTCTGAAGGCAGCTTCACTGCTGAAAAATGTATGAGGAGCTGTCACCAGCCAGGCTGCAGGTGCATTTCAAGAGGCCTCTTTAGAAATGTGATTTTGTGTTTCTTTATCATGAAGATTTTGATTGGCAGCTTTTAAGCATGGAAAAGCGCCCAGCTCCGTTGCAGCTTGGAAGAAGAGGCTCTTGCATCTGCCTAATCTTACCTCCTATCRCACAGTACAAACAAGCAAGCCCAGACACTTCTGCATCGCTTAGAGAGCCACCCAGTTTTAACTGACTGGCTTAAAGTAAGGGAGCAGTCACTCACCGTTATCTCCCCCATACACTAACACCAGCCCAGTGAATTAAGAGTTCCTGCTAATTACCAGAGGGCCTAGTAATTAAGTGCAAACTGTGGCCCCAAGTGTTCGCAAATTTACTGTCCGGTGCACCCATACAAAGAGGAGCCCTTCTGTAGCCAAAGAAATCAGCACCCCATGACTGGTCATTTCCATCTGCCTTGTACAGGAATCTTGACCAACATGTTCATGGAAGTCGGTATCTGTATTCAAACCTGGAGAACAGCGGAGAAGGAGCCTTCATGCTGGATTTGTCAGCAAGACATAAACATCCTGGCTGCAATGTTCATGGCGAGAGACAAAAATTTTTAAAAAAGGAATAGCAAATATATTATATATATACATACATACATATATATATATATATATATAAAAACAGGAAACAAAATGCATCCTTGCACTGCTGCTATATGCTGGAAATGAATAGCAAACAACACCACCAACAAACAAAGCCAACCCTCTGCAGATAAATTGAAGAATTTACTGGATTGGTGATAAAGTAAGATTTAAAGAATCATCATAATAATAACAATAATATTGTTAACAATACAATAAGCCACCATCTTGCATGTTACATTAAAGGATACACAATCATGAGTTCATTTGTTGCACACTGAATGAAAAGGAAAACTGCTTTGCAACAAAGCAAGAAATAAGCAAACTGAAGTTAAAAACCACAAGCAGAAGCAAAACCATTCCCCACCTCTGGAAAGAAGAGAGAAAAACATTGACTTTATTACCTTAGAGTTATTTTCTGATTTGCAAGTGTCTTTTCGCCCTTCTCCTCATTCCATGCTGGTTCTTTTGCATCTTTTGGGGTTCTGTTAACTCTTCCCCTTCCATTCCTTCTTCTCTGTGCACTTGTCCACCCTCTTGTTCTCTGAAGGTATTTAACAATGGATTTCATTTCAAACAAAACAAATGATATGTATATGGTTTCTCATTTATAAAAAAGCAGCTTGTAGGGGTTTCATATGGATGTGCATTTAAGTTATGTATATTATTATATATAACGAGGGGGGAGGGAGGGAACAATACTGAAATAATTCAACAGTGCTGGTAAATATGACGATGACATTTTTAAATTATTAACTCTTTGATTGACTGTGGTTGGTGTATTTTGAGACTCTTAGATCACATGTGGGACTCTCAGTCCTGCAAGAAGAGAACAGGGAAGGTTTCAGCCGCTGCTGTTTTGGGGGGGAAGAGGAGAGGGCGAGAGACAAGAGATGTCCCGCCGGCTGATCTGCAGTGTATGTGGTTGGATTTGGAGGGTCGGTGGTGACTTGGAGGGGCAGGGAAGGAGGTTGAGGCTGCGGCTCCGGCAGCTGTAGGCAGGATCGTCTCCCCGGCCCCCATCCAGAGCCACGGGAGTCAGCTGGGAGCAAGGTGGCAGCCACAGAACTGCATTTGTCGCTCCTCTCCAGCCCACTGAGCCGTGCCGGTGGTTGGGGTGGTTTTGCTTTGTCTCTGGATCCCAGTAATGAAGTTACTTGAGCTTTGTAGTAGGGTCGAAGGCAGAGGGCTTGTTTCTGCCCTGCCTCCCTCGCTGCCCCGAGGTGTGATTGCAAGGGGTGCCCGAAGCGCTGCAGGCTGGTGACAGCGATGGCGGGGCGATGGCAGTCCTTCYCCCGACCTGCCTAGAGATGGGCAGYGGAGAGACTGTGCTGTCTCCATCACTGCAGAGTGTCCCCAGCATCCCAGGCTGGACGAGAGAGCCCAAGGCCCTCAGCATAAGAATGCGTGTCAAGGAGGTGTCAGCGGAGCTGCCTTCCCCCAACTCATCTCAGCTCGGCCTTTAGCCACAGGCTTCCTCTACGGCTGCCTTTGGAAGGGGATCATGGGCCAAGCCCAGGGCCTCGTACACTGTGAACCAGGCAGTTAGGGTAGACTTGGAACCAAAATCAGAAAGGAAAGGAAATAAACGTGTTTCCTTCCTGGAATCGTCTCTAGCTCCTGCGGAAACAGAAGGGCCCACGATTCTGCACCATTTTGCCTTTAGTCTCCCACCCCTCACGCAGACTRCCCAGAAATAGGTGTGGTTTGCCAGGTCCTGCAATAGCTCGGAGGATGACAGCGAGCAGGAGAGCCTGCGGTGTGAGGATGTTGTGGGCAGACCCCGCTCACCGCCTTTGCTGTCCTAGGAGAGAGCCTGCTCCCTGGCAGCTGCGGTTCACCAGTTGCTTGCTAGTATGTCCCCATGAAGTCTGTTCTCCTTCTGGCAGAGAGGTGTCTCCTGCAAGCGTGACAGGCATGAGCACAAGCTGCTTGGGAAGCAGACAGAACTGCTGGCTGGTGCCAGTGCTGCTAGGTCGTGAGGGTCTTCCCAGCTTCCATCCGAGCGCCTTCAGCTACCTTTATAGAGACCAGACCCCTAACTAAAAAAGAGTTAAGGCAGTTGCAAAGAGGCTACTTTTCCCTCTTTTCAATACACCCAAACCAGTCACGAGCAGTGGCACTTTCAGAGAGAGAGTCGGGGTGGCGGAGAACTTGCAGTCTGCACACGGTGCTGGTGTTCATCAGCACACTGCGTGTTTCATACGTGGAGGAGCCCACCTGGCTTTCACACCCTTACAACCCACCAGAGGCTACTGTGAAACTAGATACTTGCTTCTGACATTGTGTACAGTTATAAAATCAAAGGTTACCGTAAAAATTAGTGGCCTTACAGAGTTAGACTTGATGTGCGCTTGGACTGAAATGAGTTACGTTTGGAGTGAACAGATCCAGTCCCTGGCTTCTGCAGCGTGTTTAATGGGTGGCAGTGTTTAAAAGCATTGGGGGGAAAAAAAAAAAAGAAAAAAAGGAAAGAAAAAAGCTCACTGCTTGTTGACCTGGCGAGGTGTGGGTTTCTGCTGCTCAGCAACAACTGAGGCCCCTGTGGGCTCAGCTCCCCCAGCCTGCCCATCACCTCGCTCCATTTCAGACAGCTGATCACTGCTTGTTTTATTCCAGGGGCCTTTCTGTTCGAAGGGGTGGGAGACACGAGTGCCTGTTTTTACCTGATCCCACAAATTCATTCCAAACCTGGCCTGCGATTGCATGAGTAATAATAACAGTAACAATAATAATAATATTTATTTTTGAGAAGCACCTTACCAACCAACTGCAAAGCTCTGTTGTTCCTTCACTAACTCTCCTTTTCTCTTCCCTTGTTCTCCCTCTCCCCCCTTCAGTCATACTCCTTTTCAGTGCTCGGTGGTGTATGCGTGTGTGCTCACTGTTCTTGTATTCAACAAAAGTGAAATAAATGTGTTTGATGCTAAATCAGCTTGGGGCCTCAGTGGACTCCTTCCTACCAAGAGGATGAAGAAGTGAAGGGGGGACCTTGCAACTGGGGTCTCTGCACATGGAAGTACTGGACTCTGCTCTGTCTAAAGCGAGGATGCCRCCAGGTTGGGTATTGCGGCCGGTGGAGCTGGGAGCGGCTTCATGCGGCAGCTGGCGACCCTTGTACCCACGCGTGGGGCAGCGAAGGTGGTTCTGAGGATGCCCAAAAGGCAGCAAGAGGAGGTGGCAGCTCTCCTTGAGGAGCCCAACTCTGTCTGCCGTCCTGGGAGGGAGGACGTGATGCTGTGAGGGCATCTGTCCCGCTGCGGGGTCTGGTGTCGCCGAGAGGGTCTCTGTGTGTCTGTCCCCCTGGGAGGCTCTTGGTCCATCTGTCCCCACGGCAGGGCTCTTGTCCGTCTGTCCTGCTGCAGGGCTCTCAGTCCCCGGCTGGGATGACTGGGGGCCCAGGGGAATGGCTGGGGGGATCTGGGGGGGTGAGACCGTCTTTGGGGGATGTTGGGTCAGAGCGGAGCAGCCGCCAGCTGTTGAGGGCTCCGGGAGGGCAAAGGGGAACAACTGCCGGGTTTGGGGTCTTGGGAGCCAGAGGGGATGAGCGGGGAGCCAGGAGACCCCTGCCCGCCGGGGGCCGTGGGCACGACCGCCTGCAGTGAGGGCCCAGGGCCCGCGGAACCCACCTCGGACCCGGGGCGGGGSGGGGCAGTGCCCGGAACGGCCGCGCCCGGAACGGCTGTGCCGCCCGGGCGCTTTTCGGGTAGGACCGCGCGGGCTCGGCGGCGGTTCCGGGCGGTGAGGAGCGGGCCGGGGGCGCCGGTAGCGGCCTCCCCTGCCCTGCCATGGCGGGCCCGCGGCTGGAGCCCGAGCTGGCCAGGCAGCTCTTCTTCGAGGGCGCCGCGGTGGTGGTGCTGGGCGTGCCCGAGGGCACCGAGTTCGGCATCGACTACAGCACCTGGGCCGTGGGGCCCAGGTTCCGCGGGGTCAAGATGATCCCGCCGGGCGTCCACTTCCTGCACTGCAGCGCGGGGCGGGCGGGCGGCGGGCGGGAGACGGGCCCGCGCACCGGCTTCTTCCTCAGCCTGCAGCGGCGGGAGGTGCGGGTGCTGCGGTGGGACGCCGCCAGCGAGGCGGTGGGCCTGGCGCCCCCGGCCGCGGGGGAAGCCGAGGCCTTCAGGGAGAACCTGCGGGAGATGGACCGGTTCCTCGGGCCCTATCCCTACGAGACCCTGAAGAAGTGGGTCTCCCTCACCAGCTTCGTCAGCGAAGCGGCGATGAAGAAACTGCAGCCGGAGAGCGGGCAGATCTGCGCCTTCTCGGAGGTGCTGCCGGTCGTGGCCGGGAGGCACACCAGAGACCGGGCGGAGCAGCGCCTGCCCCGCTTCGACGCCGAGTGCCGGAGCTACGCCGAAGGCATGGCGCGGCTGCCCCAGATGAAGCCGAAAGCCGGCACCGAGATCAGGTTCACGGAGCTGCCGAAGCAGATGTACCCCGATGGTGCTACTCCGGAGGAGATAACCAGGCACAGCATGGACCTCAGCTACGCTCTGGAGAAGGTGATTAACCAGCGGTACGCCAGCCAGCCTCTGGATCTGCTTGGTGAGTACCGCCTATCGCCCGGTAGAGTCCTCGGGTGCTTTGGGAGAATAAAGTCATTTCTCTGTAAAACGAGAGCTCCGGGATGAAACCTGCACCTCTCCTGCGGGCCCTGTTCCCTGGTGCCCTGAGGCATCTCTCCTAATTGCAGGACAGAAGTTTGTGGAGTTTTTAGCAGCTATAGGGCCTCTTCCAGTTGCACTGGTGTGAGGACGTGGTGCTCTGTGGCCGGAGCTGCCAGCCTGCCACAGTTGCCCCTCTCGCTCCTGGGTGCTGTGCTTGGAGCCCAGATTGCCTCAAATTAAGTCAAAAGCAGCAATCGCAGGCGGCCGCGAGGTGCATCTCCTGCAAAGGGGGCCTGTCGTCTGGCACCAGTCTGGCAATTTGCCTGTTAAGTGAACTTTTGAGGACGGAGGTTAGAGAGTCCTGGGAGCATTGGATGGGGCTGAGCATTGTGATTTTCACATTCTTGTTCCCGTTTGGGTGGTGAGGTGGTACCAGGTCTCCCAGCAGGTAGTTCCCAAGGCAGTGGCCGGTCCCCTCCCTGGCTGGAGCGGTGGCAGCTCTGCTGTGTGCTGCTGGCGGCTCTCTGTGGCAGCACTTGGGGTTTGCCAGCCCTGCTGCAGGAGACATTCTGTATCAAAAYTATCAAAGACAACTCTAGGATATACAAAGAATGAATTACCATAGGAAATGGTGACGCCATCATTCTGGCAAAATAGCTGATGCTAAGCATCCGGTGAGATGAACCCTGGCTCTTAATTCAACGAGGAAAAAACAGCTGTTAATGAACTGCTCACCTCTCCCAGTGTTCCCACAACCCTTGCATTCAAGGGCAGCAGCATTTGCATTCCTGTGTGGCTCTGGAAACCCGGACACAGGCAGAGTGAATGCTTGCAGAGTAACAGGAATGTCTGATTTCTTATTTGAGTGTCGTTTTGAGAACACGGATGCCACTGGAAGTTCTTAGGAGGCTGTGTACTCTGATTGCCAGTAAAGTCACTCTCCAAAGGTGATAATTACGGTTACAGGTGGACCTGCCCGATTATGCTTTGCCTTTTCTCCAGCTGAAGAGCATTAGGAAATAGTCAGTGTTTAGCGTATTGATTGCTATTAGCAGAATCGCTGGAAGGGCAGAATGTATGTGCAAAAGTCAAACCCAGAGTTTTATGCAATCATTTAGAGGTTTTGAAAGGACATGTGGCTTGGATGTATTTTTAGTCTTACGTGTGTTTTCTTTTGTTTTCCTTTGTTGAATATGCGCAGCTGAGTTGCAGTTTGCTTTCATCTGCTTCCTGATCGGGAATGTGTATGATGCATTTGAGCACTGGAAAAGACTCTTAAACATCCTGTGCCGATCTGAAGATGCCATAGGGAAGTATCAAGACCTTTACATCAATCTCATCTCTGTGCTGTATCACCAGCTCAGTGAAATCCCAGCTGATTTTTTTGTGGACATTATCTCCCAGGACAACTTTTTAACCAGCACCTTACAGGTACGTTTGCGGCTATCTCTTGAAAAATGGGAGTGGGAGGACAGGGCGTACAGGACACCAGAGCAAATTCGGGGAGATGCTGCAAAAGGAATTAAGCTACTGTTGAGCTGYGTGGGAGATAGTGAGCCTATCTAAGCGCGCGCGTATTTTCTTTTACTTTTTCCCTGTGTTATTTGCGAAGAAATGCCATTTGCTTTTCATCTCAGAGTTTGATCTGCTCCAGCTATGCCTAGAAGAGTCTAACGCAGTATAAAATTGAGTTAGTCCGCATGCAGAGAGGCCAGCAAAGTGAGGCAACGAGAGGAAGGGCTAATGAAGATGGCTGCAACAACGAATGGGGACTGTGTCTTTTTTATCATCTTTTCCTTGCAAATAGCGCTGAAAGTAGCCTGCTACATTGGCATGGTTTTAGAGTTCTGGAGTGGCGCATCTAGTGCATCTGGACTGTACCAGCATACTTTTTCTAAAAATTTTTAAGGCCTTCAACTACATTAAGCTGAACAGCTATGAGAGAGGCTGAGCAAGTGCAAAATGATGTCTGCTTGTTTATTTTTTTCCCAAATGCCATTCATACTTAAAAAAAAAAAAAAAAAAAAAAAAAAAAAAAAACCCAAACAAAACTTTGGCATAAAAGACTGATGATGCTGATTCTCGGTCCGCTTGAATGGTATGCTTAGTATGCAGAGAAGTGAAACCTTATTGAGCTTAGGGCATTGATAGTATTTAAGAAGCTTTTCCATTCCAGTTAGCCTTAAGCAAAGCTGAAGATTTCCTATAATCAAGTTCTTATCTAGAGGGAATTTATGGTTAGTCCAAAATGCAGAAAACGCTGCTTCTACTGAGACAGGCGTGGGCAAATCTGTAGTTCAGCACTAGTAAAACCAGTTACTCCCACTGATTGTAACCGCGCTAACAGCTCAGCAAACAGACTAATCAAAACTTGGTTTAAAAAAAAAAAAAGGCCAAAACCAGATACACTGGTGAAGCTCAGTAATGGAAACTTAATCCCAGCAGAAACAGTAGTAAGTTATGTTGCAGGTGCTTGATGCAAATTGGTAATGCCTTCTTGTTCTTCAGGGAGTGGTTGCATCTCTCTACTTGTAACTCCAAGTTCTTAGTGTAGATTTGGGGAGGGGGAAGGTGCTTGCTATTAATTTACCGGGTAAAATGTTATGGGAAGCACTGCTTTAATCAAGTGACTTTCTTCACTTTTTTGGAATTTGGATTCATAAAAGTCTTGATTTTTTTGTTTGTTTTTGGTTTTTTTCTTGGTGGTTTTTTTCCATCCCATTACAGGACTGGAAAACCTAGCTCTATTTGCAGCACACTCACAGAGCAACACTTTGCACTGTCAATTTACAGCAGTACAAAGAATGTGTCAGCCAGCCATTCTTTCCATCTGATGGGAATTTTGGAAGCACCCCATCTTGCTGGTTGTCTTTCCTTTTCAGATACCTGAGTCTTGTACATCCTTGGATTTCATCAGTCTGTGTTTTTTACTTAAGCAGTAGAAGCTGATGCCTTTAGGTGGCTGTGCTGGCTTCAGCGATCACTGTTAAGCCCTAGCAGGAGTCACCACATTCCTAGCAACAAAGAAGAAATTTGCCTTATGGTTGAGCTGAGCCTCTCCTTGCTAAAAGTTCTCTGTTTCTCTGCTCCTGTGGGATTTCCCTGAGGCGCTGAAATAGTGCCAGGGAACTTCTGGGACTTGCCTTACCCAGTCACTTTATGTACGCAGCCATCAGAGTTAACAGTCTTAACTGGATGTGGGCAGGTGGATTGAAGAAGTGCAAAATGGGGGTGGGGGGGAGTTTATTGTCTGTGTTAGCTTTTGCTCAGCTTTGAATACAGCAACTTTATTTTTGGAGTTTGATTTAAGGCAAGAAGAGTACAGCATAACCTCCATTGAATATGCACCTGTAACAATGTTTAAAGAAAAAAAAATGTCGATGAAATAACTAGTTTAATGTGCAATTCATTGAGGAGAAGTGGGAAGTAAAATCTTTTTAATTTTTTTTTTTTTAATAGCAGCCTTGCTGTGTAAGGGAGTTCTGTTTTAAAGAGGCAGTTTCACAGTAGAATGAACAAGGAAAAGGCAAATGGTCATAAACAAAGCAACAAACTTTGCTGTTCACTGTCAGTGTTTTATCCAGCTGTCAGTAGGTCTCTCCCAAATAAGAGCCTGCTTTTTCCTCAGAGGGCTTTCCCTTCACTTCCATCGTGCAATGATTTTTTTTTCCTTTGGCTTTGAAATATAAGTTTCTTCCTATGGAACTGAATTCTGGATCACGAGTTCAGAAGAGGAGCAGAAGCAGCCTGTTGAGAGATGGGCTCTGAGGCTAAATGCCATGTTTAATCACACACAGGTGCTTTAACTCTCAAAGTGCTAACAGAAGCTGTGAATTTGTGAAAAGTTAAGTGTGTATTTGGATGATGGAGGGGAGCCACCCTTAGAGGTTAGTCCAGATTTCAGTGCCCTGTGTTCAAGGGAATGACTGTGCTGGGGATAACTGGACTTTTTCCAGAGAGCTCCCATTCTTCTCTTACCTTCAAGGTCATTTTATTAAGTTTCCTCTGTATCCTAAGGTATTGGTGATACCATATTACAAAAATACTTTGGAGAATCTCCTGGTCCATCCAACCATGAAAAAGATGGGTGTAATTACTTGTTGGACTTTTTGACCCATGCTGTAAAATTGGCTATGTGGCAAATGAAAACTGCTAGTCCTCTTTTTTTTTTTTTTTTTTTTTACTTTCTGCTCAGACATTTTTCTTTGCTCACACTTAAGAGTATTTCAGAATTTCATAGTACGTATTTAATTACATATATACTCCTGCTTGAAACAAAGTTATTACCTTAGTGCAAATATTTCTAACACTGACTCAGTGGAGTGAAGGCAGGATGTCTGTCTTGGCTGTGGGATGAGAGCAGAAGTGCAGGCTTTGTTTAGGTAGCCCCAAAGCTGGAGTGGTTTCCAGGTTGGTAGATCCCTTACCAGTGGCCTAACCTGAAGCTTTTCCTGGGGCACCCTGTTGATGACGTCTTTGTAGGAAAGAGATGCACATCTTGCGCAACGGCTGAGTTCTTACTGACCTCTACTCTTATTTTAGGTGTTTTTTTCCTGCACGTGCAGTGGTGCTGTTGATGGGACCCTAAGGAAGAAGGCTGAAAAATTCAAGGCTCACCTAACGAAGAAATTTAAATGGGACTTTGAGGCAGAACCTGATGACTGCGCTCCTGTAGTGGTAGAACTTCCTGAGGGCGTGCAGGTGGACTGAGAAAAATGGTCACTTAGAAACAAACAGCTTTTTAAAATAACTCTTTCTCCACATCTTCTCTGACCTTGCCAGCTTCCTGAATTCTGTTTCTGAAGCTGACTCCTCTTTCTGCTGTAGAAGCAGATGTGGAAGACCCAGGAGGATTCCTAACTTTGCAAGGAGACCAGAATTACTGGAGGAGTTTGAGTATTGTCATGCGGCTACTTTGGACACCTTGGGTTTTTTTCCCTAGCTCTTCTGCAGYATCTCCTCATTCTGTACTCAGCTGACCTCTAGATCCCTGGTCCCTTCCGTCCTCCTGGGCTGGAGGTGACACCCTGTTTGGAGAGCATCTGTGGTTTACACTTGAAGCTTTTGCTGCTCCGATTTGATACACCTGAGCGAGGAGTGTAAGCCCACATGACTGGTCATTGCAGCTTTTGACAGCCTGAACCCAGACTATGAACTGAGAAGTTCTGTTCTTGCAATACAGGGATGTAACCACAACTGTTTCAAAACTGTGTTGGATGCTTATGCTGCTTACTGTGATTTACTGCAATGATCTGTGGTGGAGGAGGACTCAAAGCCACAGCAAATTTCCTCCCATTTCTTACCCCTAATACTGAGGTATCTTATTCTTCCCATTCTGATAAAGCTTTTTGTATTTACTGCTGACACTCTGTTTAGCCTGACGTAAAAGAAAGTTAACAGTTTGGTAACAAGAAATAGAGTTATTGGACATGAGTCACCCAGGTCTTGAAGAGATAGCTAGCATGAGATAAAAGGTCAGACTTCCACATGAACTGTTTTGTTATAATTGGAAATCTTTACGTATTTTCACTGGTGACAGTCTCTTCTTTCTCCCCATTTCCCACAGGTAGGCTGTAAGAAAACTTGTGGTGCTCGTTCAGAGCTGCATGGGGACTGACTCCAACCACTGGCTTGTTACTTTCTCGTCTGTTAGACTCCTTCAGGAATTTGTCTGTATGCATGTCTAACAAGATAACGCTGTTAGTCTTTTATAGTTCAAAATAAATCTCAGAGCCTTGCCTACAGAAAACATCTGTATGAATAGTTTTTTAGTTATTTAGCCAAAGCTTACGGCACAGTGACACTGCCCTCTCTTTCTCGTTGGGATATCCAGTGTCCCCAGAAGTAACATCACAATGGTATCTGTGACATCCAAGGACAACTCATAGTAAAAATGGTACATGGCGTGGCACAAAGTGCAGCATGTTCTGGGAGGAAGGTATGTGATGAGGTGTTTCCAGATAATCAGGAACTTACCACGGAATCGGCTGTCAAAAGCCCTTGTCTATTGCTCGGTGCTGTTTCCTCGCTTTCCTCAAGGACTCTGCAATCCATTACTCTGGTGTCTTGGTTTGTCCATTTTAAATGCACTCCGTATTGACCACAGGCCCTTAGGGGAGGTTACTCCGATTTGGCAAGTGTTCTATTCTTAAATCTTTCTTTCCATGCTTTCTTGCCCTTAACACTCTTGAGACATTTTGTACAGTACTTTGTGCTCTCCTCTTGTCTTCTTGCTCTTTGTACCCACAGGCAGTGCTGTCTTTGCAGTTGCCAATTGGACAAATCATTTGTAGTGAATGGTCCCAGCTTTGATGAAAGATGCTTTTTTGGATTGTTGGCTCTTTGCACCAACCTGATGACTGGTTCTGTTGCTTTGGAGCAGAACACCAATCACTGTTGTAAGTAGTAAGTAGCGAAGGTAGCATGGAGCCTGAGGACCTGCCTGGAAGGGAGAAAGGAACCATGCTCGGTGGCTGCAGACCGGGCTGGGCAGGCAGTGTCAGTGCTTTGCAGGCTGTCCTGGCAATGCTCCCACTTGTTTGATGAATAGGTTAATTTGAGTGTGTCTTTGTTAAATCTCAAAAACAATAACTGAAAATTAGCTTCCAAAGTGCATAACAGTCAGGTTCCCATAATGAACTACACTTTTAGCAACTGAGAAAAGAGAATATAATTGTACATCCATTGTGCTTTTTTTCTTTTTGCAAGGTTGTAATAGGGAGAGGTAATATCCCTTATTAGACCCACAAAATAGGKGGGGAAGAAACAGGCTTTTGGGGACACGGTCCCTTTGTTAGATGTGAAACAGAAGCAGCAAACTTTCAGCTAAATACAGGTTGAGATGTTCAGAATTCAACTCCATTATATGAATCAATTGCACACTTTGAGGGAAAAGGGAAGCTGGCTCATATGAAGCAACATGTTGGATGTTTGCAAGGGGGGGAGTTATAAATTTTGGGAGGGAAAAGAGTGTTGTTATTCCTGTTGAAGTCAGCAGGAAGGAGGGTATAAAAGGAAAGTGGTAACATGTAATAGAAGGAATATTTTCTTGCCCTTATATAGCCTTAGGCCAGCTGTGGCTACGATAACACTACCCCTTCTTCCAGCTAAGATGAATATAATGATCTGAAAGCAAAAGAAAGATTGTGTGTGTGTATGTAAATTTGCATTACTGCAAGGTAATGAAGTGTAATATGTCATGTGTTTGCAACACTGATTCAGTGATGAATGAGGGTCAGGACAAGCAGCTTTCGGTGCGTTGTGAAGTGGCACTGAAGCATGAGGTACATTGGCCTCCTGCTTATGTGGAGAATTGTCCAGCTGCCAGAGTTGTGCAAGTGAGGCAAATTGGCATCATTCCTGTCCTGCAACATGCTTTCACTGCAAATTGTGTTGAAGCATGGGCCCTGCCTAGCCCTGGGTGAGGCTAATCACTTGTGGATCAGCAGTGGCATGAGCCGAACACTGGATACCCCCAAAGATGCACAGCACACTGCATTTACAGTGCAAAGCCTGGTGTGAGTGTATTCAACCCTGAGAGCTGCTATTCCACTTTTTTTCACTTTCCCCATAGGCTCAGTAACATTAGTCAAACCAGAGTTGTGAGACTCAGTGATACTTATCCTGTATGGGGCCTCCGTGTTGTCCTGCACCACACCGAAGAGAGTTGCTTCTTGTTTCATCGACCTTGCAAATTCAAAGATGTGAATGTGTGCCGCCTGAGGCTGTAAAAAGCTGCCTTCCTGTCCCAGTGTTGTAGTAAATCCTTTTTTTATTGGGAAGAGAAATGGCACATCTTGCTCTGATAGTTCATGTGGCTTGCTTTGCCATTTCCACCACCTCCTCCCCAGCTGCCAAAAAAGCAGACAGACCACTTCCATCTTTTTTCAGGTGGATTGCTGCCGATGACTTCATTGTGTCACTGATGAACATCCACAGTGTAGTTTTGCAGTTCAGATTGGTTTTGTGTGGCAGCTGTCTCAGCAATGCTTGCAGACCTTGAAGCACCAACTTCGTATAGTGTTAGATGCTACCCAGGCATGTAGAGGTGTTCTTCTTGTCCCACAGCTCTTGTCCTCTAAATGCAAACTAAAGATGAAAGGGAGCAGGTGGGGAAGCTGTAGAAAGCGATCCAGTGACTCTGTGTAGCTTGTTAGTGCTGTGGTTTTAAATCTGAAGTGAGCTCAGGGTTAATTATTATTTGAACTAGCAACTCTTTCTTGGTGCTTTCACTGTTACTGCTTAACAGTAAGTTGAATTTTTGGTTATTTGCTTAGTGTTTTCCTATGGTCACCCTGGCCTTTCTGTGTTTCTTGTTTCAGTTCAAGACCTTTTCTATTTTTATTTGGCTTTTCTAGTGTTTGTTAGTATTGTACCCTTATTTTTCTAATCCAGAAATAACAAATGATGGATATCCATTTACCATTTGTGCCTCTAACAACTAACAGGAGTGAGAGATTTTTCAGGGTCTCTTAGACATGCACCAGCTTTGTTTGGAGCAACGTTTATTTCTGCTACTGCTTTGACAGCTGGACATAGATTATGCTGCAGATGGAGCAGCTGGCACTGAGCTCCTGGAATATGGAAAAAGATGAAATGGAACGTCTTGATCTCTTTCTCTGAAAAAGGAAATAATCTTCCCCTGATATTGCTGTTCATTGTCCAGCGAACCTATGACAGTGGCTTGTTCTGCAGCTCTTTTACTATAAAAGGGATGTGCTGTGGTCATTCCTTCCCAATGTGGTCAGCTATTTCATAGCTATTTCTGCTCCCCCTCCGAGAACGTGCACCTCCTGTCCCGCTGCAGGCGGTGGGGCTGCAGTCTGCTGGGCAGACCAGGGCTGGGATTTGGCAGTGCAGGAGCCTGTCCCACGGAGGCAAGTGTACAAACCACAGAGTGGAGCTGGAGCATGGGTGGGAGGATGCTCCATAAAGCATGGGCTGTGCTGGAGCCTGTAATTAATGAACAGGAGGCATAGACTCTGCAGGGACCTCATTAAGAGAGTGTAAATGAGCTGCAAGGCAGCCTTACTACAAATAAACAAACTCCAAACGGGTTAATCAATAGGAGGAAAAATCCATATACACAGACTGTCAGAGCCGCTGCTTTGGAGGTGTTGGTCCAGCTCACTCCCCCGCCTGCCTCGGTGGGTGTGTTTCAGCTCGCTCGGAGGGCTTTGTGTTTTCCTGAGGAAGGAGCTGCTGTCAGGGCGCAGCAGCAATGGGTCGCRCGGCTGCAGCCTGGCAGCGAGGTGCCAGGTCTGCACCTTGCCTGCTTCCAGCAGAGCTGAGCTCGTGCTCCAGCAGCGCTTGTCCGCCTCAGCTTGAGGGGCTCCACGGATTTGAAACAAAAAGGCTGTGCTCATGCTCGTCATGGCGTGGTTGCAAGCCGAGGCAGCCCCTGAGAGGTCTCAACTTTGGGCAGGCAAGAAGTGAGAGGGAGAAGGAAACAACAAGAGGGTTAACTTCTCATCTCATGCAGCCATCAGGAGGGCTGCGTCAGTGGCCTGGYGGGCAGGCGGTAACTCCCGTGTCCTGCATGGGATCAAATGGGATGCTTAGCTGAAGCGCAGAGAAGTTTCCCAGACTCCAAATGCCTGAAGCCGGAACACTCGAATGTTTTCCCCCTCTGTGAGGGAGTTTGCAGCTCAGTCACTATCAAACAGATGCCGTGCAAGGCTGACCTGGTAAGAGAAAGGTGCCAGCAACCAGGAGTGCTCCTGCAGTGTCCCTTTGCAATTTACTTATTGTCTCTTTGCCTATAAAAATTATGTCTCTTCCCACCATAGTCACTAAATAGTTCAGGAAATCAACTGGTATTTGTAAAGGAGGAGTGGTGAAAAATACAGGCATTGAGCAGTGAGCGGGGAGATGATGGGCAGGGAGCAGAAGGGAGAGCGGCTCTCGGCTGCGCTGGCTACTGGAGCTGCTCGAAGCCCCTGGGTTGGGCTGGAGGTCCGGGGCCAGTGTTTGCCTGGGGCATGTGCAGGACTCGCTGGAAGGGGGGTTAGTTTTATCCTGTGCTGCAGGTTTCAATACTCCCCCCCCCCCCCCCCCCCCCCCAAGGCAGGTTTAACCATATTTGATTTATTTTGGAAGAAGTTGATTTTTTAAAAGCAAAAATTGCTCTTCCTGCCCAGCTCTGATCACTGTGCCTGAATTCATTATGATGAGAGGGCAGCATAAAGGTAATTACTATGATATTTATACATTACAGTAAATTTAAACCCTAATAACAATGACAAGTTTTAAGTTTAAAGGTATTTCTAAAAAAAAAAAAATTAAAAGGAAATGGTCATTGTTTTATATTCAGAAATCCCTGATTTCTCCCTCAGCTGGGGAGCAGCTGGAAGCGTGAGCAAGAGCAGGTGGCATCCAGGGAGGCTTAACCCAGGGGTAGCTGTGGTCTCACAGGAGGCTGCTGAGGTTTGGAAATGAGGGACATCAAGGATGTTGTTATTGAAAAAGCTAGGTTTGGAAAAGACATTCTATCTCAGCATTGAAGTAGGCACGGTTTTGTCCTTGCTTTGGAGGTATCGGATGTTGCATGAAATGAGCTGTTTCTTTTGACTGGACAGAATTTGGGATTCTTGCACTTGAGCAGGCAAAGAGGTGACCATGTCTGTTGGGAAAGGATCTCCAAAGGACATGAATTTCCTTGATAATCTGACCTGTTTCATCCTGTGGGTTTCTTCTTTTTTTTTTTTTTTATTAAATGAAGCTATCTTTGTTTCAACAGTGGAAGTTCCTATTAATTGTTTTTCAGGAGCCTGTGTTGGGTATCCCAAGCTAATTCTGTAGCTGGAAGGTTAGCAGTGGCACAAGTTACCTTTGGGACTCTTCCCTTACTGTGAAAGTTGCTCATAACTTTACTGAACTGGTAAGAAGCTTGTGAGTTAATGTTCCAGGAGCAGTCCTGTTAATAGTGTGAGTTTTTACAGCTTTCTCCCAAAAATATCTTTACTTGTGTTCTGGGAGGGAGGAGCTACTTGCTCTGCCTGTTCTGTGAAGGTTCCTGTGAGGAGAGCATCACTGGCAGGAGCACAGGCTTCATCATGTGTTTTAAAACAAACTTTACTGTTAACATTTGTTTGGCTCGAGAAAGCTGCTCCTCTGCAGAGAAGGGGTTTTCAGTGAAGGAGAAGGACCTCTGGGTGGCTCCATCTTCACAGGTTTGGCATTGGATATTGTAATTTCTGTTCTGCATGTGTACTACATGAACAACTTTATTTTCCTGATCCATCCTTATGTTTTAAGTACTCAGCAGCAGTGCATATTCATGCCTGGCTAATGCAGCTAGCTGGAGACAGTCTTACTCCAGACAGTCCAAGGAATTGTTTATAGCAGGCGATTATCCCTGGGAGCGCTGCCTCATCACTGAACGCTGGTGACGTATCCCAAGTCTGTACTGGATGTCCCGGCTGGGAAGGTGGTGCTTCACTTGTGTGCTGAGGCCCTGCAGTCACACATTGGTCTAGAAAGGGGCTGGCTGCGCCAGCACCCAGTATTGCCTACTCCACAGAGCAACAACACAGGCTTTGCACCATGTAGTTCTGCAACAACCTGCATTTCAGGGGCGGTTGTTCCCTCCAAGCAGAGGTCGACTGTTCCCAGTAACAGGAAGGCGAACTGTTCTTTTAGTAAGGTTTGCTGGAGGATTTTATGTAGCTACATTAATAAGTATTCACTCAATGCTGCTTGTTCCTTCTCTGCGTAAGTTCTTGTGTCCTTCACACTGCTGTGAGCTGCTCAAACAGGTTAAATGGTGGGTGACCTGAACCCATGTATGCGCTGAGAGGACCCTGAGCTGGGCCACAGTCGGCCGTTCTGCCGATGGAGACCTGCCGTTAGCGGGTCCCGGGCAGGGCAGCAACGCGGGGTACAGCCCGGCTCCTGCCGCAGGACCGCCTGTTTGCACCGTGCATGCCTGACCACATCTGTGAGATTCACAAGTCTTGCTGAAGTGAATTCCTGGCGTCTGGGCAGGAGGTGATGGAGCAGGGATGAGCTCACAGACCTCGCAGCAACTGGGGTGAGGAGACTATTCAGGCAGGAGAAGTGCTGGGTGGCCCCGTGGGCTCAATTCTTCCATTTGTGCTAAGCACGGCCTCTTGTCTGGTGGTATTTTTGTTTTGTTTTTCAAACAGCCACTTCAGGATTTAAAAAGCATCACTTGAGAGTCTGCTGATCGTTGCTGCGAGCTTTACAGAATTCTGAGAGACCTTCCATGTGCAATCCAGCAGGGTTGTGTTAAAGACCTCACCCAGCTGTGGTGTGTGGTCACTCAGGGCCTCTAATGGCTTTATTTCATTAGCAGGAGTTCACTGGGGAGGGCTGTGCACGTTCACTGTTGCTGGAAGTTCACGCAGCCCAACTGTGTTCATTTAATGGACTTATTTTCTTAACAAGACCAATAACCAGTGTGATCTAATGTTCCTTCTGGGGCTCTCATTCACTTTATTCCTCAGCAGAAGCGGGCAGGTCAAGAGCTCTCCTGCATTAGCAAGAAGATGTTCCACCTTCCTTATTATACACCATTCCCTGCAAAGATTCTTTTAAACTCCCAAAGAAAATGTTACCTTTGATTTACAATTTTTTCTCCCTCTTCCTTTGCTTCTTCAGTGACAAAACATTTATTGCTGCTTCAAAAGACCAGACAACTACTCTTGTTGTGTCAGGGGTCCTAGTCCAATTCTAACGTGACTTAACTCCATTACCCTTCCCATGTTTCAGTACTGAAAGGAAATGGCAGGTTTTGGCTTGAGTCAGCAATAAACCAATTATTTTTCCGTGTTCCTCTCAGGTCACCAATCAGTAAAAGCATCTTTTGGCTGGCTTTACCAGTGCCACCAGGTAGGGTCCCTCAGAGCTGGCTGACCAGCTTGTGTATGCGAAGTCGTAGGTGTGCGGATGCAGGCGGAGCTGAGCTACCAGTATGTGGATCACGCAGCTGGGTGGGTTTGGGCCCTCAAGTAACAGCTCTGCTTCTTCCCCTGGTTACTGCCAATGCCTCTCAAACCCTTCTCTCTCCCTCTTGTCACATGGTGGGTGATGGGGGGGCTCAGGCCTGTGCTGTTTCTGCTCTTGCAGTGCAGGACRGGAGGTGCTGAAGAGAGGCGTGCCTGGGAAAGGGCGCTCAGTCTGCAGCCAGCCCTCGGTCCTCTGAATGCGCACCAAACGTGCTGAGCGTGCATCGGTGCAAAGCAGGTGTAAAGTGCTCCATGCAATAAGGAGCAAGTGAGACTGAGGCCTGGGATGTCCTGAGGATGTCTTGGTAATCAAAGCGCTGTTACAAGGCAATGAAATCGGTTTGTTTGACATGTGAGCAGAGGGTTGCTGCATCCAACTTAGCTGCTGGAACAGGACCTGTGTAGCCTTGACTGTGGTGCCTGTGTCAAAGGCTTGTGTCCGTGAAATTAAGCCAGCAGCATCTATGCTTGTTCTGCAGTTAGCGGAGGTGAGGGAAGAGCCCAGGAACAGGATCTCCTGCTCAGCTGCTGCCTGATGAAGCCTGACGACTGCTCTTCACCAATAGTCCTGTGTCTGTACCCTGGGTTTCAAAGCTGTTTCTCCTCCTCCCCACCCCACTGATTTTCCCCTTTGCTACTTATCCTGGGCTCTCATGATTCTACTATGAATCAGTGGGAAAATGCAGTGGAGGAGAGCTCTGCATGCCTTTTCTGCATCCCTGACCTAGTTGCTTCCCAAAGGAAATGGGGATGAGTGGGTGGATGAGTGCCCGAGGCACCTGCCCTCGAGCACTGGCTGCCTGCACCAGCAGCAGGGCAGCCCTTCCTCTGGCTGTGAGCTGGCCCCTGCTTGATGTGGTGGCTGTCCAGATCTGTAACACGAGATTCAACAGGAACCTGTCCTGTATGACTGGACATCAGATGTGTAAGCAAAGTGCCCAGGATGGTGGGACTGGTCCTACAATGACACAGTGTGTGGTGGAAGAGCTCTTTGCCCTGAAGAACCAGCAGGGTCAAAGGCAGGAATGGAGGCTGTGCTTGGGCTGGTTCGCTAGTGATGAGGGCACCAATTAGATCTGGCAAGATGTGGCTCATTGGAGGTGTGGAGATGCTGAGCAGGCTACTGGTCAGGTGAGGTGCGTGGGGCTGAGGATTGGAGGGGCCACGGGCTGGGCTGAGACAGTGCTGGAAGTAATCCTGGTCCCTCCCAGCTTTGGAGTCCCTGTGTGGCACCAGCAACCCTGCTGGATCTCAGAAAACACAYGGTGGGATCTCCATGAGAGCACTGTGTTGGTTGAACCCCTGCAGATTTAGGGAGGAGAGCAGTGGTTTGCTCTGAAGGTCTTCCCCTGTGTGGATGGTGGCCTGTGTCATCAGGAGGTGAGTCAGTAGTGGGTTTTAGGAGATGGAAATGTGAATGCTTGCTTGGATTTGGCAGGAAGACACTAGGAACACAGTTTTGGGAGACATTTGAATAAGACGAGGTAGGATGGAGAGCTGACCGTGTGATTTGGGGGAAGCGAGACAGGTTGTGTCTGGTATGATGAGGAAGGACAGCAAAATCTGACAGAGCTGGAGGACTGGGGAGATGGGACGGAGGAAGAAGATCTCCACCACACCCGCCCCCGCCGCAGCTCTTCCTCCCTGTGATGTGCTGGGCCCCACGGCTGTGAGTGCTCCTCGGCCGCGCATGGCTGCACGGGCGGGCTCCGGCCCGCTCCCTGTGGGAGAGTGCAGGCAGATGGCAGCACCCCCCTCCGGTGGGCACCGGCCCCGGGAGCTGAGGGAGCCCGGGACTTCCCTGGGGGGACCTCGGCAGGGGCCAGACCCAGGAGAAGGTCTCTGCAGCTCACAGCAGGGATGGAGATGCGTGGGTGCCCACGGCAGGTCCCCCTTCTACAGCGAGTGACTCAGCCAGCATCTGGCAGTCACTATTTGACATGGGTTGGAAATGTGCTGGTGGGAAGATGACTTCGAGTAGCAGGATTTCCCCCTGAAGGACAGTAGGATGGGGGGTGGCTGGGAACCTGTGCTGCTGCGTATGCAGCCCTGCCCGGAGTTAGGGCAGAGCTGCAGGGACATCCCTCTTCCAGCCCCTGCAGCCTGATGTGCTCCTGAGGGGCCTGGCTGGAGAGTAAGACGGAGTGACCTGCCCGAGGGGCAGCACCGGGCACCTCGGTATTGCGCTGAACTCCACTATCTACTGCAGAGGGGATGGATGCAAAAGCAAGAATACCCCATTTGTCCTGCAGGCTGATGGCTGTGCTGCGTCTGAGGAGTGCAGTCTTCCATGGGATGAGCACCTCCTGGTAGCATATGGGGGGCATCGATGCTTCCCTATGCCCTTCTGTCGGTTGATCACCCTTTTGCTGGGTGGCAAAGTCCCCAGGCAGTGCTCTGCCCGTCAGTTCCCCATGCAGCTGACATGTGCTACGAAGGCTTCAGGAAATAATCCTTCTCCCTGTGTCCTTCCAAGCAAGGAAAGCTAGTGTGGAGGACAACAGGAGGAGCTTTTCCTTGAGGTCACCTTTCCTGGAACGGTTCTGCTTTCCTTCTGATCCTGCCTGGGCAACATCTGTCAGGTTTTCTGTTCTCTTGCAGCAGAGACAGGACCTGAAGATGCACACTGGAGGAGAGCTGCACTCTCTTGTTGTGATCGAAGCCAACTCTAATATTAGTGCGGTGTAAGGCACAGCGTGAATTGTGTGCTGTCCTCAGCCTGGTCCCCTTCCCAAAGGACAGCACAGCTTGTGAACAGCGCCGCTTCCGACAGCCTTTTCAGCAAGTGCCTTCACATGTTCATTTATCTGTCCCTGAACCCTGGTACCAGGCAAGGCAGCATCCAGCACACTGAGGCCTGGCAGAGCTGGAAGGAGATGGTGGCCACCTCTGCATGGGTAGGACTGAGGTCCTGCAGAGCCTGGTGAGGGGTGCTTCCCTTTACGGGCCACAGGTAGATCTATTGAGCTGGCACCAGCTGTGGTGGGCTCTGTTAGGTCCCTGGAAAGTGTTTTGAAGTGGCCCAAGCACTAGAAGTACTGTTTGTCTGTAGCTGGTAAAGACTTACGGTTGCATTTCACCAGGGGAAACTGGGTGGCGTGATCTCAGCTTGCACAGCGAGTGTGACAGAGCCGGGAGGACACCCAAGGCTTCTTCGAATATCTTCTCRACTTTTCTGCTTCTCCAGCTTCTCTGCCACCATCTGCCTCAGCCAAGGCTGCATCTGACTATTGAGGCAACCTAGGTACCCAACTGTCTGCCGCAGCCGGTGCAGTGGTTGATAGTGCTGATGTGCAGCAGAGGCATGWTGAGAGCACCCACATGCACTCAGGACTGGGGTGGCATTGGGGGTGCAGATGGGAGCGGCTCGTGGCTGAGGGGTGAGGCTGGGTGGTCAAGCCCTGACCCCTCAGTGTCACATCGGTCCCGGGAGGAGCTCCCGGCCCTGGCTGCATGTTGTACTGCCATCCGTGTCTGCCCGCCTGGCACAGCGGGAGGAACGGCAAGTGTCCCCACATGGAGCAGCCCCAGGTGCGGAGGAGTTGAGGAGCAGCTAATTGCTGTGCTCCRTAAGAAGAAATAAATAAAAAGGACTTCTGCAAAGAATATAATCTCCCAGGGAAGAAATTGCTGCTCTGCTCCACCCACACCGTGCATGAGTGGCCTTCATGCACTGACTCATCCCTTCCTTTCCAGTGRCGGTGGGCAGGGCTGGCTGAGCCTGCTGCTGGGAATGCTCCACTGGCCTTTCCACTGTGGGGCAGGACCAGGGCTCCCTGCCCCTCTTATCCCTGTGCTGGGCTGCCAGGGCTGGGCAGCTGGGACAGCTATCCTCCATGGGGCCTTCAAGAGACCTCAGTGCTTGGAGGATTTCAGCTCTGGGTGACAGTGGTCCTCCAGGAGCTCTCGTGACTGCACCTGGCCATCCAACCCACGTGGCCCTGCCRGTGCTTTCCCTTTGCTCTGTGCTGTCAGTCTTCTGCTCAGCCAGCACGTCCTTGTGATCCCAGGGGACCCAATAGGTGTCAGTGTCCATGCACCTGCTCTGCAGTGACTGGTGGGGCTGTGGGATGGTGATGGGATGATGTTTGGGGATGGTGGGGGTGTGCCTGTGTCTCAGGTACAACAGCCACCACTGAACACGCTCTCTGAGAAACCAGAGAGGTGGGACCTGGGACAGCTTCCATAGAGCTGCTGGGAAGTGCCTGATGAACTTGAAAGCATCCTTCCACCCAGCACCCAATTTGCTTGTGAAGTGGTTTCTCACAGGGTGTTTTAAAGACCAGAACTATGAAATGATATTTGAAAGACAATTGGGCAAATATCTGCAACCTCTRGCTGAGGAACACCCCAAATGTGGCTGGCCAGGAGAGTGTAACATCTGTCTCATTCCCATGCTGTGGGTCCTGGTGGAGAGGAGTCTGTGAGGTTTGCAGGTTTCACTGAYGAGTCCTTGAACCTCCCTACTAGGTGTGCTCATGGGAGCTGGTGGAACAGGAGGGCTGTTTCTCAAAGGTGGCTTGTCCACTATGGACTAAACAGGTTCTTCTAGATGCCTCAGTCCCACACAATGTCTTCTTTCCTCTTTGCATTTTCTGCTTCTTAATCATCTCTTGATATCCTTCACCACAGACACCTGTGTGAAGCATCTGGAAACATGACGCTGAGGTTGGAGACTGACTCTTGGCTGAAGGACTTGTGCTCAAAGTGTGGCACTTGGCGCTGACTCAGGGATTTGGGGTGAGTGGTGGAGGACAAGCTGTGGCTCTTGGCGTGGTCCCTCCCTGCTCGGCGCTGACACAGCCCATGAGAGGCTGCTCCTCCTTAGCCGTGAAGACCTTTCTGTCTATGCCTCCATCCTCGTTGCAGGTCAAGTAATGAGGGAGCTCCAGGGCCCYGATGTGGCCTCCTCACCACATGGGGCAGGGGGTGCCCCTGCGATGTTTTGCTCTCCATGTAACATGTCCTGGTTCTGGTCCCTCACCCACAAGGTGCCTTGTGGGTGCCCCTCAGGCACACAATCACAGTGATGATGGGAACAGGAAGGAGCAGAGTTCCCTTTGCTGCTCCCAGCTGCTCGGCAARCTCAGCAGCACAGCACTGGTAGTTTGGGCTGAGGCTCTGCGGTGGTGTGTGGGACACGTAGCGGAGGAGCAGCCCCTGGCAGCTTGCCTGGAGCTGCTAACTGCAGTAAATCTGTGTTTGTGACTTGAGAGTGAAGGCTCGAMGTGGCCAGTCCAGACACCCGTCCGCACACGTGCGTGGTGCTGTGCAGGGTGTTGGAAAGCATGTGGCAGATGACAGATAAGAGTTAGTTTTGCTTTGCTCATTGCAACACAATTTGTCTGGCTAGTACTGAATGAAGCACAGAGCTGCCTCCTGATGAGGACACAGTGTACCAGAAAATCAGGTGCATGGCTTGATAATGATATGATGATACAATTTGGGCTCATACAAGCAGTAACAAGAGACAGGAGCAGAATTCAAGGAGCCAAACATCACGTGAGAAAAGAGCTAGAGAGAGAGATGTGGGGAAGAGACAGGGAAGACTAGATCTAGGATTGTTGCTTCAAGCTTAGGTCTACGGATCTATCGGGAGGGGATGGGTGGGCAGAAGATGRCCCTTTTCTTTACTCTCCACCTGGTAGAGGGATCCTACCTTTGGCTACTCTGTCACATGTGCAGGAAGGTGACAGTGTTGGTTTGCCCCTCTTGTCTGAAGTCTGCTCTCTGTAGGCAGGAAGGGGTCGGCTCCCCATGCCAGGCTGTTTTCATTTTTGCTTTGAGTTTTGTTTTCTTAATAGAATAAAGCATTTCGACATGCAGCCACCAATTCTGTGAGCAGGCTGCTGGTGCTCAGGGGAAGGCTGGCTAACAGTGCAGGAAGCATCACTGGGGGATGCTTCATGCAAATGCATGATATGCATAATTTACCAAGACATTAATATTAATGATCAACCTAGCCTAACCCCTTGTAAAAACAACCGGCAAGAAAACTGCTCCTGCAGCTGTGTGGAGGTCTCGTTTTTCCACCGGCAGCAGCAGGGCTTTCTTCCTGCCTCYGTCTCGTGCTCGCTCGGGTTCCCAGCTCCTCCCTCAGCGTCGGGTGAGGCGATGAAAGGCAGCTCTTAACAGCTCCTTGCTGCTCTCCGGGGCCATACAGGAGCTTGTCCTGTACCTCTGAAGCTCAGCGCAGCCACAGGACTCCTTGCCCTAGCTTTCCTTCCAGACACAGGGTAGATTTTCACAGAAGTGGCTTTGTGACTAAGTTTGGTTGTTGGGTTTTTTTTCCTCCATCTTGGGCCCAGCTTATCCTGATGCCTCTTTTCCACCCTGCTGCTCTGTAGCAGCTGTATATAACTTTATAGTCACCATGCAAGTTGTCTCAGCTGGCACAATACAGTGTAAAAATCAATGCTGTGGCACTAGGAGTAGGTTGATGTCTCCTGAACGAACCTCCATTCCCCCGATCAGCTCCATTCAGACCTTCATGGGTTACTGCCCTGAGTCCATCCCAAAGGAGCTGGTTCAAGGAAGTATAGCCCAGATCTGACCCCAGAGCCAGTGGCTGTGCCACCAAGGGGGCAATACCCTTTTGGAAACTGCTTCAAATGGTGGCCACTTCTGGAGGCAAAAACACCTGAGAACTTCTCTGAGAGCATCTCTAGGGAGCCTGGTCCGCTGAATAGCCACAGCCTCATGCACTGACCTCCCTGCCTTTGCCTGTTGAGCAGCAGCCTGGTGTTTTGGAAACATTCCCCCAGTTCTGGCTCCCTCATCCCCAGTGACGTGGGCTCCCAGCAGCCTCAGGTTGTGGCACCATCAAAGTTTAGGAGCGGTTGGCAGTGTGGAAGGAGATGGCTGGGAGGGAGAGATTGAGGGAAGGATAATGCACCAGCATCTTTCCAGCCTGCCCTCATACCAAGAAAGCAGGAGGCCAGCCCAGACTGATGCTCAGATGCCTCTTCCAATGTATTTACGTACCTGCACGTAAGCTGGTAGGAAGGCACGGAGAGGGCTCTACAGTGCATGAGGTTGGGTGTGAGCAGGTCCCTGTGCACAGAGCAACGTTTTGCCTCTGTCAGAGGGACTAAAGGTGAAGCAGTCATGTCCCCTTGGCACTCCTGCTCTGACCTTCCCTGTCTTTTCCGCTCTGCAGACACCTTGGCCTTTTTTTCTAGAAACTCTTGAATTGTTTAAACTTGAGTAAGCCTTCCAGTTTTGGGGTTGGAATGCAGGAACTGCCTTCTTCTTTAATGGCTGCACTTGAGCAATCTTTCCTCCCAGAAAATGGGAGACTGAATGAGGAGCATCAACCCATAATGCAGCCTTCCTTTCTTCTGCTAATGCTCGGTTGTTAGTGAGGAGGGAAGCTCTCAGCTCCTGCCAACCAAGTGATGCACTATCATTAAAGCTCTGAAGCAGCAAAATGCTTAAGAATTTCTTTGAAGTGCTTTCCAGASCCTGGAGTGAAATCTCACAGCTGCAGTGCACGGCTGAGCCCCACCAGATGCTTGGAGGAGCTCTCCTTCCCCAGCTCTGTGCCAGCAGATGGGACAGCCAGGACTCCTCCTCTCCAGGCCCCGGACAGTCAGGCCCAACATCCAGCCCCTTCCCTGGGGCTCTCATGCTGCTCACGGGGACAGGAGATGTCCCTGGAGGACCCTTGGGAAGTGAGTGGGGAGGTGTCTGTGTGTTGCAGTCAGGTTTGTGTCTCCCTGGCAAAGCTGACCATGCACTTGCGTTTCTCCATTTATCTCCTGATGTTTTGAACCAGGGTGAGGGACACATTTGGACTGTGATGGTCCAACTTGGTGGTCTTGCAGAGAATTCTTACCTTTCGTTGAGAAAATAAGGACTGCCACATGCAGGATGTGCATGGGGCGTGCTGGGGTCCTGGTTCCCATTTCTGGTGGCGTTTGAAACTCCCTAGGAGTCAGAGACACAGCACAGGGCTGGCAGACTGGCACAGGACCTGGGGGGCTGTGGCTGCTGGCGGTCTGGCAGGGTGTGCTGGGGAGCCTGGGGGGCTGCACCGATCCCTGGCTGAAGTGACTCAAGGACCCTGTCTCAGAGCCGTGGGTCTGTACTCAAACAACCCTGCTCTGCCCGCCTGGGCACAGCCCTGCTGCCCTTCTCCCTGCACGCCACAGCTCCCATTCCCCACACATCCCTCGCTGTCACGGAGCAGGGCAGGACAGGAGGGGGAGCAGASATGGGGTCAGCGGGGCACCCCCTTTCTAGCCACGTGCTGTGCCAGGAAGGGGGTGAGAGCTCTGTGGAGCACAGAGGCATTGCCTCTCTGCCTCACGGACGCATTGCATTGCTCATCTCTCCTCCTCCCTGCTGCTGCCCTCATTTGGCTGCTTTTTGTAGATGARAAGTGGCCTTTAAAATATAGGACAAGGTCACCCTTCCCTCCCCAGGCAGCAATCGCAGCCCTGTGCGGCTGTGCCGTGGTGCTTGGTGACACCAGCTTTGCAGAGACACTACCTGCAGGTGCTGAGGGCTGCCCCACGGGGATGCAGCACCAGCCATGACATGTGTGCCCCTCGGATGGGCAGCGGCAAAGGTGCAAGTTGGTGCCCTGCTCCAATGCCACCTCACTGCCCAGGCAGGGTGGCACTGGGCTGGTGGCCAGAGGGCTGGAGCTGGCACCCAGCTGTGCCACTGCCGCTCTGGAGCGGGCTTCTTTGCAACGTGTGTCTCCTACACACTCCCCTTCGGTCATACTGCTGGCTGTCCCTTCATGCCCTGCCAAAGTCCTGCTGCCCACCTTGCAGGAGAGATGCCCAGTCCCACCTGGMTGTCTCCAGAGCAACGGGACTCGGGTGGTTGGGTTTGCAGTCACTCCTGGCCCAGCATGAGCCACTGCGGGTGAAAGTTTGTTTCCACATGAGCAGGAAATGTTCCTCTTGCTCACCACCGGACTTGCTTGCTCCTCCTGGCACTTCCAGTGCTACTGACAGCTTTATTCCTCTGTGGTGTGAGTTGGTGGGGGAACCGGCGTGCCAGCAGCCCAGCGAGTGTTTGTAGAGTTGACGCCTTGCAGACCAGTATCAGGTGGGCACATTCCAGTGTTCTTGCAAGGTGCCAGAGTGGGACCCAAGGGTGCTGTCTGGAAGGAGTCATCCACATCAGAATAGCCTGAGTCCATTTTATTGCACCTTTCTGCTCCTTTCATTGCCCCTAGACATTGTCCTCTGAGTGCCTAAGGCCTCTGCGGTCCGGACTGTCACTGCTCCAGCCTGACCGAGCTAAGGCGAAGTGTGCAAATGAAATTCCTTGGGAGCAGTCCAAGCCTGAAAGTCCTCTGCCCTCCTTCCAAGCATAGAGATATTGAATATAAACAGGCTTGTAATCTCAAGGGGTAACAGGGGTCTAAGGCAAAGCCTCCCAGAAGCAAATGCTGAGCAGTGGCAGCCCTTCTTGATGAGAAKTTTCCTCGTGCCTGTCCCTGATGGCTTTCCAGGTGGATGCCAGCACTCCCATAGTGCTTTTAGTTAATGGAGAAAGATAATCCTGATGTCCTGGCCAGCACTGTGTCTGTGCAGTGCCCAAGGCTGTCCAAGCTGCTGATGACTGTTCTTTGCGATGCTGTGTGCTGCCAGGATCTAGCTCTCTGGCTGGAGTTCCTGGTGTCCCCAGGAGAGGACAAGCTGCTGCCCCAGGCCTGGGGACCATCCTTTTCTCAGGGGTGCCGCAGCATGCAGGTGGGGCTGAGCCAGAGGTGGAGGGACAGGAGGCCAAGGGCAGCACTGGCCTGGGCACCGAGCACACTTCTCCACCGAGGTGTTGGCTGGGTGCCTTCTACCTGCAGCCCTTCCATTGCAATCTCTTGGCAAAGAGATGCTATTACTGAAGAGAGGAGGCAGGTGGTCAACCCAAAATAACCAGATGGTGCTGTGCCTTTGAATGTAGGACAGGGTGGACCTGTAGCTCCCAGTGGTCTTGAATAGTGTCTGAAGGCCTCCTTTCAGATCTCTGAATAGAAGTGCAAGGCTCAGATTGATGCTGCCAGCTCCTGCCCCAGGAGAGGATCCAAAGGACCACAAGAGCCATGTGGGTCCACAGTCATGCCTGTGGGTGCTGTGCTGGAGGCATGCTGGTGCTGCTGCAGGGGTGAACTTGGCCCCSTGGAGTCAAGGAGCTATTCCTGTCACAGCGGCACAGCAGACGATGATTTTGCTATCTGGGCTGAGATTATTTCCAACCTGGTATCTGAGAGACAGAGTTGCCAGTGCAGCAGACGCTAGTGCAGTGTCTGCACATCCCAGAGCTCAGGAAGAAGGGGGAGGTGGGCTCCAGCCCTGCTACTGCGGGAGGAGCAGCCTGTGCGTGCTGACGGCAGTGCATACCTGTGGGCAGGGTCCTTCCTGCACGTGCAAGTCAGATTGGCTGTAGCAAAAGCACTGGCTCTGCACACCCAGTGCGCATGTCCCTATCATGGACCTGGGCCTCCAAGTGGTACCAGGTGAAGCATCTGAAACATTGATCGTTCTTTAGCAGGGACCTCCTATGTGTGTCTCTGGCTGAGGCTGGGAGATACGCCCTTTGAGAAGAGTCTATCTGGGAGATAATGGAAAAGTCCTAGGGGTGACTGCCCTTGACAAAGAGGTGTCTAGCTGGTTCTTTGCCTTGTGCATTTCTCAAGGATGCCTTTTGGTGCTGCAGCCCAGAGGCATTTGCTATTTATATCTTTCAAAGCAAGAGCTCTGGATTCAAGATTTATAACCCCATTAGGATATTTTGTTTATTCACTTGCTATATTATACTGAGGTGTGACAGACATCCTTCCACCTTTCCTCTAAGGAGATAAGCCCACTAGAAAATGTGCCCATGATTAACTGCTAGGCTGTTCGCTCCCTTGACAGTGCACAAAGCTGACTCCTGTTCATTTGCATCCKGATGGGTACTGACAAGCGAAGCAGCGGTCCTGGGTTTGTCCCTCACCTGGGGCTGTGATTCCAGCTGTGGAAGGGAAATGATTGTCTTGACCCTTCCCCACCCTCCTGCTATCATCTGGCTTGATCCATCTGAATTTGAAAATAACAAGCTTGGTGTCATACCAGAGCCCTGGGTGGTATTTGTTATCCCAGTGGCTTCCAATCTCCTGAACWTGCAAGATCTGAGATCCCATTTCACTCTCAGATCTCAGACTGGTGGCTCTCAGATCTCAAACTTGTGGTGCCCAGAAAGGCTTGTCTCCTTAGATCCTATCAAACTGGGAGTCTTACATGTATTAGTCAAAAGAGCAGTCCAGCCCTTCAGACTGGGTTTGGGCTAGTCTCCAAAAGCATTATGGATATGCTAGGAACAACKTTTGCGTGCTTATGGAGCATTATGTATGGATACTCTGGTACTTGACACAGAGTTGATGTGAACTGGCTCTCTTAAAGGCTTAAGCCCCTCTTAAAGACTTAAGCAGCTTGTTGATGCATTTGGCTCCAGGCTGGGCTATGTGGGCTTACAGCACAAAACTGCAGGCAAGGTTCAGATTGGGATCCTGCCATCACTGTGCTGGAAGCTCTACTCAGGCAGTCCCAAGGGTGCTGAACAAATCTGTAATGGCGGTGCAGTTGTTTGGTCTTTCAGGCATGCACTGACAGAGGCTGTTGTAAGATCACACTGGGTCTGTGTCTGTCCAGTTATAATGGCCTTACCCCCGTCTGCTTGGACCAGCCACCTCCAGATGTTTTCTCTGAGTGATAGTAAGAGCATTTTGCTGGCTGAACTCTCTAACCCAGACTATCTTGGTTCAGAATAAAACCCAAAGGTGTTTGGTTTTAATACCTAGAAAGTATATTTTGACCATGCTGACTCATTTACACAAAATATCCACAACTGCATGATGTTTTCTCAGCTGTCTCATAAACACAAATGCCACATGGCTCACAATAGCTTGTTCTTCGTGCTGACAAGTCAAGTGAAGAAGACACAGTGGGGATRAACTCTTCCACACTCCCTCTACCAGGGAGTCTGCGAAAGAACTCCGCTGTGAAGTTCAGGCACCATCAACCTTTATTAAACATTGTTAAACTTGTCCCAGCAGACTGGCAACATGAAAATTTCATGTGGCKTTTAGTAAGGCTGGGCAGAGCTTTTTAAGTATCTACATCTTGAGAAAGATGCAGGAAGAAATCTGTGCCAGGCTAGGCAGTCAGGAAGAAGTACAYTGAAACTACCCCAGTATGATTTCAGGATGGGCGATGACCTGTAGTGGACCTCCAATGACTCTGTCAAAACCACGCTTATTTTTTAAGCRTGTACCTGATCTTGGGGCAGGGATTATAGGAAGTAGCTGCTTGTGGCAGAAGATCTTAGAAACTCTGACCCAAGATGACCCTTTTATTCCTGCACCTGTGAGGGTAGGGAATGAATGAAAAGAGTTTAAAGGAGACTTGATGTCCTGGTCTCACTGCTGCTCACAGCAACAGTTGGAAATAGGAGCAAGCCCATGGCAGACATTGGCTGCAGCCTGCTGTAATTCGGTTACTATGGGCAGCATCGAAGAAACTGGTCCCTCTGCATCAGTCTGTCGATAACTGTCAATTCAGTGAAACTGGAAAGACCAAAACTTGCAGCAGAACAGAGTTTTTGTTACACAGACCAGCCATGGTCTGTAAGACTTGCTTCTGAAGAGGTCAAGAGCTGAGAGGGTGCGGGATTTCTCCAAACCCCACTTCTGATTTCACAGCTCCCACTGGCACTGCCATSCCTACACTCTTTCTTGGAGAAAGAGCCAAAAGCTGCCATTCCTCAAAACCATTATCCTCGTGCAAAATACCCGAATACAGGGATGTTCTCAGTACTCCTTGGGTAGGAAGGGTTTACATCCAGAAAGTCTGGCCCACAGTCAGTGATGCAGTGCTGTATGGCAACAGGACCATCACGGTACAAGTGGGAACRCAGTGAACTAAACCCAATATAGTCATGGGGGAGCTGGATGAGCTTAACTACAGCCTGGGAGGAGGGYGGACCGGCACAGTGTGGATACAGGTAGGGAAACGTGGCACAGGCTGTGTCCGGGACCACCTTGGTCCTGGTAGCCTGGATGAAGGCAGTTCTGCAGCTGCTCCATCTCACTACCATCTCCTGCTCTCCAAGGCCTCCCTAATTTTGTGAGGGTATGCTGGGTTGGCATTTGCCATGGTCCTGCTGGTCCTGAGCCCGCTGGTAGGTCTATGGGGTTCGTTCCCCCACCATTTGCACCATGCTTTTTGGCCTTGTTTCCTGTCACAGCTGTGATGTACTGGGCTCTCGCTCAGAACTTGGCGGGGGTGGGACAGAGGCACCTGGAGAAGAGAAGCTGTCTGGCCTCCAGTGGTCTGTGGCAAAAGGCCCACGTGGCAGGTACCCCCAGGCAGGGGGTCTGCTTTTAGTCCTCCTCCAGAGGCTGCTTTGYGCTCGCACTGCCAGACCCCAGCAAGGAGGAGCAAGCACAGCTGGGGACAGTGCCCACGGTGCCTGCACGTTCCCAATTGAATGCGAGGGCTTTGGGAAGTTCCCAGAAATGGGAGCTAACTCAAGTGTGATTTTTGCCAAGTGACAGACCTGGAGGTTGGGCTGCAACCCAGCAATAATTAATGTAGCACTTATTTTAATGACTGCCACTAATTGCAAAAGCAGACAACTCAGCACCCATGTGTCACTGCAACCCTGCAGGTGATCCATGACTCCTTATTTCAAGAAGTGAGGAGGGGGAGCAGGATGCCTGGTTTTTCCTGCTCACAAARTGACACTGGGTCATGCTCCCCGGTAACAGCGAGAGATTATACAAAGGATCCCCCCTGCAAATTGCACTCCCCCTGCAATGGAGGGGCAGCAGGACTTCTCTGTAGTCCAGCTCTTCGGATGCCATGGGAAGGTCGTTCCACGTTGTAGGGCAGTTGCACTTGTGGAAGGCAGCCCAGTGGCAATCTCTCCACTCTGACCTCTGGACCCTATGAAGTTGTATGTCCCTTACCCATAGCCAGTCCCTGGCCCTGACACCATTTCAAGTCTCCCACCTCACTGGGCTGCTCCCCGGCTTGGGGCACTGGGCCAAAATCCCGGGCTGTGAAACAAATGCTCTCACAYGGGGGGACTCTGAGAGAGATTTAGTGCATTTCAAGTGCAGAGACAAGTTCTCCTTTAGGGCATACAAACCAAGGGGTGAGATCTGCTGAGTGCAGTGTGATCACCAAGGCCTGAGGTAGGAGCCTTGAAACTGGAGAAACAGGGAAGAGCCTGGGAAGCGGGGAGGAGGGTCTCTTGTAGGTGGTCCTTCCTTTCACTCCCTCTGACCTCTGTCTCTCTCCTTGCACGTGGAAAGCTCCCCAAAAGGCAAAATCACCATTATTTTGTTTTCCCAACCTGAGCTTTAAGTCAAAAATAGCTAAATAAATATTCCTGATCCAGCAATGGTTTTCAGCAAAGGCAGCAACATGACTCCCTAGGTCTTGCCATGGGGTGGGATGGGGATGCGTGGAGGGCAAGAAGCCGTCCTGGAGCCCTTCCAGAATGTTTGTGTGCAGGATTCATGTCTAATCAGCCCAGGCTGCCAGCCTTGCCACCCGCACTGTGCATGCAAACCCAGGCGTGCTTAGGGCATCAGCTTGTGTGTGCTGAGCTGTGGGTCCCTSTGTGTTTGGAAACCTGGTTAGCTCTGCTGTTGCTGGGGAGGGGAATGGGGCTKGTACTTGCTTGTGATATTGGCTGTTGCTTTGTGTAAAACCAACCAATACTTGCTGAGCCTCATGGGCTTGGATGGGTTGCTAGTGCAGCAAGTGTGRTACAGCTCTGCACTCCTACCAGACCCTGCTGCTGTCTCTTGCTCTCAGGGACTGAACCCAGCCTCTTATGGCAGAACAAGGCTTGCTTGCTTGCCTGAGCTGGCTGCAGTCCTGGGAGTTCAAATCGCTGTTTCTTCTAGGGCTAAAACTGGACATTGCTGTAAACTGTCGTTTGCCTAACCGAGACCTCGGTCTGCTTTGTATGACCCACCCTGCAGCGATCCTTCAGCAAACCTGTTCCTCTCTTGCTGGCACTGATGTGATGGGCAGCGTTGTCTCAGAGGCTGGTGGAGGTCCCCTGGGGTAACCTGGTGTTGGGCACAGTAGCTCTGACTGAATCGCAGGCTGGTGATTTGGTTCGCTGGGTGACAGGGAAAGCAGGGATGCTCCAAGTGAGGCGAGGAGGGAGTGAGGGCTGTGCTCCACCACCTCCCTCTGTGGTAGCACCCCTTGCTGTGGGGGTCAGGTTGGCAGGAGAGGCTGCGCATTCCTTCCTGCCCGTGTTGGAGCAGCACCTGCCCGTCCACATGCCTTTCTGAGGGGCTGCACCCCACAGCCCTTACCCCAGTTGGTATGCAAGTGGCCATCTCCTTTTGTAAGTCCCTTTCTCAAAATCCTGGCTTGAATGCAGGGGCCTTTGCCTGCGCCCACTGCTGCCTGCCTCTCCTCTGCTCCCCTGGGGTCACTCCTGGTGTGGCTCACGCTGGCTCCAGCACTGGTGGCTTTTTCATATTATAGGGCAGAGATGTTGCAATAAACACCCTCTTGGGTAGATGGAGGAAGAGGACAGAGAGGGAATCGCGTTGGCCATAGTCATCATGCTCCTCAACCGAGGACAGAAGGGGTGGGAGAGGAAAACCATTCCCCCAGTCCTTCTGCCATGTCTGGTCCTGGTCCGAGACCCGGCGCCACAGATGGGGATCCTGTTCCCCTCCACAGCCGGGATCGCCTCCTCCTCTGCTGCCCGTACCGTGGTGGTGGATGCRGGTTGCTCCTCGGCGAGCCAGCACTCCACTCCCGGTCCGCCTGCCGCCCCGGGCGGGAGCTCACCACCCTCCCCAGCCCCAGGGACGAGCACCGGGTTTCTGAGCCCGTTAGAGATTTTGCAGAAGTACGGCTGGGGGTGTATGTGGGGGATTTATTTATAACCTCCCCGGTTTCACCTGTCTGCTCAGTCATAACAGTCCCAGACGCTGCTTTTCCTCCCCCGTTTTCCGTATGCTAATGCTTTCCTCTCACCTGCCAGTGGCTGCTAATAGACTTGTTCGTGTCAGCCTGATAGACAGCCCTTTAATTTTCTGCTCCTGCAAACTGTGTGGCTGCAGGAGAAGGCCACCTGCCAGGTGAGGCATGGTGGTCCGGTGGGTTTCTGAGCCACTGGAGCTCCTGGGAGGTGGGTGTGCGGATCTGAGCTCTGGGCGGTTTGGGACAAGTGGCCTCTGCCCCGTGCTGTTGTGCCCAGTCTGGCCCCAGTGAGAGGCTGGGGTCTCTCACCAACTGGTGGCAGGGAAGGCCAGGTGCAGACCACAGCAAGCTCGATGAGGTCCTTCACTTCCCTGGCACGCTGCTCCCTGCAGGACCGTTTCCCCTCCTGTTCCCAGCGTGGCAGAGGGGCTGAACCCATCCCCAAAGGGATGCTGCTTGCCCAGGAGCAGAGAGCTGCCTGCCTGTCCTGCTTGCCCAGCACACACACGGAGAGATGTGAGGACAGAGGGAATAAGTCCCTCGGGGCAGGGATGCTGCAGGGACCCTCAGAGGTGACAGCRGTGTCTGGCTTACCACCAGTGAAACGTGGTGGAAACCCTGCCGGTGCCTGAGAGCTGGGTGCCCAGCTGGGCTGCCAGTGTCTGCTCTCTGGCAGCCTTTGGGCGGGTTGCTCTGCCACCTCCCTACCTCAGTTTCCCGAGAGCAGGGCCACAGCCCTGTTTTGCCTCAGTGCCTTTGTTTCCACTTATCTCTAAGCTAAGGCAGTTGTGCTGTCCCTGGCTTTGCTTTAGGGGCCCACAATAATCTGGATCTTTCCAAAACCAGGAGTGGATGTGGCACGAGCCTCCATTCCTCACCTCAGTCTCCTGCAAGCTCTCCAATTTTGTGCTCCCGTGGCAAACCCAAATGCTTCCGTCTCCTCACCCTTCTCCCACCTGCCAAAAGAGCCCAGTGCCCTGACCCAGGACCTGCAGAAAGCTGGAGACGTGCCGGGCATCAGCACCCCACAGTGCTGGGGCTGGTCTGTGCTGGCCTTGCAACTCCCCAGGCGGGTGGCAGGGCTGAGGGCTCGGCAGCCTCCCCTGCCTGCCCTCCCTGGGCCTCCCCTGACGTGAGGTTATTTTTCTCACTAGATATTACTCGTGTTGAGCACCTCCCTCTATTCTTGGACCTTTTGAGCATCGTTCATTTCCCAGGCATTCTCCCCCCGTCTTTTATTTTTAAATTAAAAAGAAAAAAAGAGATGTTTCCATAGGAACTTGGTGAGAGGCTGATCCCGACCTCATTATTTGCTCAGTGAAAGGAACTTTATTTTCGTCTGTTTGTGTACATTGTCAGATTTTGGCTAAACCTCCTTTTCTGACTTTGTACAGTGCGTTCTTTTAATCTTCATTTCAAATGCATTCATCCCGTGGCTTAATTTATCCTGTATTGTGATCAAATTTAGCTGAAAGCGATCTGCTTTGCCAATTCTGAATATTCATCAGCTGCCTCATTCATTCACTGGAGCAAACCCTGCTCACAGCAGGCGGCTGCAGCCGCAGCAGCCTCCGCCGGGTGCTGCCGGCCAGGTCGCTCGCTCGGGGTGCTGCCCTTCTGCTCGCCCTTACCTGCCGCAGGGGTGCTGCCGGGAGCCYGCGCCCGCTGCCTGCGCCTGCTGCGAGGGAGCACCGCGTGCTCAGCCGGCTGGCAGTGCCCGCAGCCTTGCACCGCGCCGGCTGACAGCCGGCCCCGCAGCCGGTGGGTACGGGCTCCCCGGCACCGTTGTCTTTGGACCTGTCCGAAGGGAGAGGGAAGGAGGCTGCCCTGTGCAGGGAGAATCACAACAGGTTAAGAGGAAGAGGGATGGATGTCTTTGCCAGGTTCACCTGGGGGATCTGCAGGTGGTCGAGCCATCTACACCTCCCTGCCCTCCGTAGCTGTTTGGGACTCGTGCACAGACAGGACCTTTCTCATCTCTCCTTGTGACCCAGTTGGTCCCTTCTTTATCCAGAACTGGCTCATTTCAGCCTCCATCCTCCTGGGAGCGTATGAAAGCAATGAGGGAAACACCCACAACCCAGAGCCCAGAGGAAAATTCACGATAACTCTGGGGACAGAGGGCCAGCGTGGGGTATAGTCTGTGTTTCCCAGTAGTCCCCAGCTGGCACTGGAGCAGAAGCTGGGAAGGTGCTGTCACCATTCCCCCCTATTCTAGGCCTGTCTTGCCTGTGATTCGATGTCTGCAGCCATGTATTAACAGTAGCGAAGGTGATCGGTGGTGGTGTGAGAAGTTACACATCCTCTTTCCCAAAAACGCCGTGACTTATTCTTTTTAGGGAGACATTTCCCCCATTTCGGCAAGTCCCGTGCCGTGAGCACGGCTGCGAGAGGCAGTGCCGGAGTGAGTGAGCCCCCTCTGCGACTCGGGGGCTCGAGCCCCGTGCTGCTCTGYGCGGACGCAGTGTGCAGGAGGGAGTGGCTGTTCTGTGGGAAGGACTTTGTTTTCACCTTTATTTCCAGGCTACAAGTAAATGTAACAAAGTGGAAAGAAAATGACTTGACTTCAGTGTTGATGTTGAGGTTTTCAAAGAAGTTTTGGTACAGATTGAATTGAAAAGATGTAGCATTGCCCCATTCCCTGCTTTACCTTTGTCTCGATGAATCAGTAGTGTCTTAAAGAGGTGAAAAAGTTTGTTTGAAAATTGGGATGAAACAGTACTGTTCGCTAAATTTTTATGAAAAAAAAAAACCAACGAAAAAAAAAAGAAGAAATTTGAGAGGTGGGTTGTTTTGATGAGTGAGTGCCTCTTCCCTCTCCCCCAGCTCAGCCTCACAGGTCCCAGGGGCCCAGGAGCAGCCAGCAAGGCAGAACTGCCTGCACCTTACAAAGGCACGTTCCCAGAGCTGCACCAAGTGGGCACTGCCCTGTCCCCAGCACAATGACCCTATCGCTGGTTTGCAGGTCAAGGGGTGAATGTGTGTGGGGAAGTGATGCACCCACAGCCCTCCAGCAAAGTAGTGTTAGATTCAGGGTCTGATGGCTGTTACATGATGCTGTTCCACCAGAGCATGGCATGTCCTGGATAAAATGTGCCTTCAGCATCCATTTCTTCGTCCGTAAGAGACAAAGTCTAACAAGATTTGGATAATGGGTCAAACTGGTCCTCTTGGTATCTTCAGCTGGAAAATGGGGGTACCTGAGGTGCCCATGAGGTCTTCATAGGTCAGGRACCAGTCTGAGAGCTGGCTTCTCTAAGGCAGTGCTCAGTGCCTTCAGTCAGACAGTGCAGTGCTTGCTATGTCCTGTTCTCCTCCTGGGAGAAATGAAATTAGTTAATTCATAGATAAATGAGGTTTTAGAAGAGCTTCATGAGAGAGATCGGAAGCTGTGGGAGTCCTGTGGCTGAAGAGCCAGCTGGGTAAGGGACATAGCAGTTGACCTTGCTTTTCAGCAGGACAGAAAATTTGGGCTGAGTTTGCTCTGGAGGCTTGGGAAGTGGGGGAGAGGATATGTTTGCAAGGTCTCAGGAATCTACCTCAGGGCTCTCACTGATTTCCTTTATCCCCTTTTTGTGCAGAGCAAGAACCCCTCAGCTGCAGAGCTGCATCTGGGTGTGGGAGTCGGGGGTGTGAACAGCCCCAGCAAATCTCATGGCCAAAGGGACTCAGCAAAGCCAGAGACAGCATTTGTAAAAGGGATTGAGCACTTCATGCATCACCTTTCTCTGCAGAAGGGCTCGTCTGAGATGCCCGGAGTGAGACAAAGCAGAAATTCATGCATAATGCTACCTCCAAATCTCCCGTTTAATGCATCCCTCTGTATTAATGTCACTTTACAGCTCTTGCACTAGTGTTGCACTGCCCCTAGAGACTAGAGAGATTACTGGGAAGGAAGCACACTGGTGCTTTGTCATGAGCTCCCACAGCACTGTGCCACCTTACACCGGCTGAGCATCTGCCCCTAATCTGGTTTAGCCGCATACAGCTCAACAAAGCCACTAAGTGGATTGTCTTATCTCTCCTCCACTAACCCAATCTGCGGATTACATCTGACTGGTTTTTGCGTGGTGTACAAGTCTGTCTTCGAATCATTCAGGAAATCTGTACAGACGGGCTGCCTGGGAGGCTCAGCGTCATCCCCGAGCTGGCTGGCTCCAGCCACCTGATGCCGTCCACTGCCAGGCTATTGGGAGCACGCCACGGTGTGCCACGGCCCCGCCAGCCCTGGGCTGCTGGGCACGGTAAGTGCACCTTGCCCCATCTCCCCTGTGTCCTTTGCAGACCCACATCACTTCCCATCTCCCTTTGGTTGTTGTAGCAAGGAGAGCAGCAGGATGAGTCCCTGGACTGATTCACTCACTTCTCTGCAGCCTTGTCCAGACTGACAAGGCTTCAAAGGCAGGAGCTGGGRGTGCTGCAGGGGCAACTATTACTGTGCTCTGGCACGCTCAGTGGGACAGGGGAAGAGGAAGGCATGARCAGGGTCATGGCCATTGGAAGGTGGCTGGAGACACTGGTATGTGTAATGGAGCTCATGTACCTGTCCTTCCTTTGACTTCAGTGGGACTGCTCTGGCCTCTCAAATCCTTCAGGCCACTGGGCTGGCAGTGTAGCACAACCACTAATGCTCACAGCCCGCGTGCAGTGCTCTACCCGCTTGCCCCAGAGACGCAGCTCCCAGCCCTGGAGCACAAACATCCAGCCCTGCTGGGACGCCACATTGCTCGCCTGCCTCTCCCAGGTCAAGAAAGCTGRGATGAAGGGCAGGTGGGCAAGGGCTCAATTTGGGCCAGAGATCTCAGGCTGAGCCCCCTCCAGAGGCACCAGCTGAGCATAGCATGGTGCGATGTCCCCGCAAGCCATCAGCTCTCACCTGGCAAAGAGTGGCAGTGTGACCACAGAGCAACCCTGCCACCATAGCTCCAGGTACAGGGCAGGAGCAACACTGTCCCAAAGCCAACACTGAGACAAAATATCCTGGACAGAAACCCCCCATTTATGTAAAAAAGTAAGTGCAACTCAAAGCATCTCCTTCCCAAGGAAAATGGGTATGGAGGGCAGTCCAGCCCCTCAAGTCCCATCTTACCCCATCATTGTTTGGCCGGGGAGCAAGAGGGTGCCTTAGTAGAAATGAGCAGATTAATTTTCTGCCTGCTGCTTGCCAAGGACAGGCTGTGTCTGTGACCAGCAGCACTGCAAGACGCACAGTCCCTGCGGGAGCCACATTACACCAGAGACACACTTGGCCTCCTGCAACCAGCTTTATGGTTCCCTGGCCTTTCTGATTACTGGGCTTGTTCCTATCAATTCTTGTCTGCAGCAGGTGCTGGCTTTTTGGTTTTCCAAGCTGCTTGCTAGGCAAGAGCAAATTGCCTGCTGGAATCAAGTGAGATTGGATATGTGTTCTACCGGGACAGCCACTTTCTTGGGTTTTTTTAAAAGAAAAAGAAAACCCCCAAAGCTTTCAGAGACAGGTTAAAGGTTACTCAACTGCTCAAGGCTCCAATTTAGATCAAGATCAGCTTTTTCTTACTGTGAAGGTAAAGGACAGAAGGGGAATAATTTCTGGCTGTGTCCTGAGAGCTCTTCTCCTCCCAGATGTATGTCTGACAGCTCCCATCCAGGCTCAGCTGCAAGTGTAGCACCTCATGCTCAGCTGCTCCTCAGCATCAGTTGCAAAAYGGGATGCAGCAAAAAGGGATGCAGCAGAGGTGAGTGTTAGATTTGCTTTTGTTTCCAGGCTTTGTGACACTAAAACACATTGAGAGAGTGGCTGCTCTGAGGGTTTATGCTTTGAGCTGGGCATTCAAGTCTAACACTGCTCCCCYTCTGGAGACCACCACTCCCTTCTACTCCACCTGCAAAATGGTGATGATCCTTCTGCTAGTGGTGCTCCTGTCTCTCTCCAGTGAAGCCTGAAAATGGGGCTGACAGAACTGGGACCCGCGATCCTCTTCTTTAGCAAACAAGGTATGGAAAAGCAGCACAGCTCCAAAACCCCAGGCCACCTGGGACCTTTACACCTCTTACAGGGTGCTGTGCTTTCCCTCGTCTCTTGCTTCCTTTGTGTGGACACACATGCAGTGCCCTGTGCAGCAAGCTCTGCTCTCGCGCACCATCCCAGCACACCAGGATTCAGCGCTAATAACAGCTAATTGCTGGGCTGACTTGATTTTTAATGGCAGAATGAGGCAAGTGCTGTGCCTTGGCAGGACCTCACCTTCCTTCCTCAGCAGTGCTGAGAGGAGGAGGAGGAGGAATAAGAGGAAGAGGAAGAGGAGGAGGAGGAGGAGGTGGAGGAGGAGGAGAAAGAGGTATGCTTCAGGCTGTGCATCATCCCTTGCTCTTCTGGGGGCAAGGAAGAGTGGAAGGGAGCTTGTGTCATGCTGGTGGTAACACTTGCGCATTTGATGCGTCGTGGGACAATTAATCACAACCATTCACAATATTTAGTGAATTTTAGTGATTTTTATGACCTTGCATAAGCAGAATGTAGGGCATGCCTCTTGCTACAAATTGAGATGGTTTGGGATCCTCCGTGAACAACCCATGGGCAGAGGAGGGTTGCCAGGTTCAGCCTCACCTGTGGTAGCTTGGAGTTGGTGTCAGCTCTCCTGCTGTGATGCCCACGCTACAGGTAGGACTGGGGGAGCCAGTGCTAGGCAAGGCTGTAGGTCTGCAATGGCTGCAGTGATGGTGGCTCTCAGTGCTCCTTCACTCGTCCACAGTTAGTCACAACACGACTGCCATGCGCCCTGCCCACCCTGGCATCAGCCTGCTTTGGCCCCCTCTCACCAGGGCACCAGGTGAGGATGTGAGATGGTGATGCATCTCCTCAGAGCAGGTCTCAGATCACGTCCTCCAGTCACATGTCATGCCATGACTCTGAGGGGACTAGCATCTCTAAGTCTCCCAGCTCTGGGCTGGTGGAGGATACGAAGGCTTTGGGACAGACTCCATCAATCCCAAGTGCAAGGTGATCACCTCAGCACCTCGGTCCTGTGTTATGGGGCATTTGTGTCATTATTCTGTCCGTAGTGTGGGTATCCTGGTCCTCAGAGCCCCTCATGGCCACACAAGCTGAGGTGATTGGCTGTTTTGAGGGAGATGGATGATGGAGGAGGTTAGATGTGGTGCTCAGAGTAGCTCCTAACTAAGGCTGTAGGTGATGGTCCCAGCCATGCTGCCATTTACGCCTGGTGACAAAGGCTTTGCTGGTCTATGCCCCCCATCCTGTGGGGCCAGAGCCTGGCTGGCAAGAAGGGATTCAGGTATATGGGGTGGGTCTTCAGAGGCTGTGGAAAGGCATCTTTCTGGTGCACCATGCCCCAGGTTGCCTTCTCTCAGCCCATCCTAAACCCTCCTGCATGTGGTACCTGCTGGTTGTATGGCACCACCACTCCTGCAGCGGGCAGAACTCCAGGGCACAGGGCCCCTAACCAGGGGGCTGCCCCATATGACCAAAACAGAGGGGGATGTCACCATCTCTAGGCAAAGAATGAAGCATCCCCTCCCCTCTGCTGAGCAAGATGAAGACTTCAGGGATCCTCACAAGAGACAGGCTGCTGTGTGGTGACCAAGCATGGTGTTAGGAGGTTGAACTCAGGTAACGACAGCTGATGTGCAGACTGGAGAGAGACCCTGAAGGCGAGCACAGAGCCGCTAAAAGCCCTGCAAAAGGCACAGCTTCCTGGGAAGGTGGGAAGGTGGGAGGGATGGCTTAAATGGTGCTTTCCCATTTCTCTGCAAGTAGTGGATGAACTGGAGAGGGAAGACTGTGAGAAGGCAGCTTCATTTCTTACAACAGCCTGCTCTGAAGCACGTGATGTTTTTAATACTTTCAATTAAGTCAGGCAGAGGAAGCTAACTATCAAAGGGTATTACAGAAAATTGAGGAGTTCCACAGTCTGCACAAAACCTGAGCAGCTGAGCGGTGCCTTTGAACAAAGTGCAGAAATGAACGGTGAGCACAGAAGAGTTTGTGGCTCTTGGAAATCTAAAGAGGCAATATTGCCAGGGCTAATGGATCCCTGATATGAGATGAGATCTTGTAGCAATTCAGAGATGGGAAAAAAAAGCCCAGAAAGCCACCAGAAGGACAGAGAATTAACCCCAAACCAATTAGGAGTTACTCACCAAAGGAAGACATGCAAGCTGGCTCGTGGAGCATGAGTTGACCTGACACTCTTGACCTGATAGAGGATCTGGTCGTTACAGGAGAGGACACTAGCTCAGAGTTTACAAAGAGCAGCGCACAGGTTTGCAGGTGCTTGAGTCAAAGTGATGGATGGGAAATGACTGTGAAGGGTGGCAGGTGACCTCCCTCTGCAAGGAGTTGCCCAGGGTGGGGAGGCAGGAGCTGGTTCATCCTTCACTTGCAGGAGGAGTGCTCTGGAGGGGCAATGTGCACCACGGCAGCAGCAGGGAAGTGTGAGAAGCATTTTTGCTAACAGAGGGATGAGATAAAGCCAGTCTCCCTTCCTTAGTCATTGCTGAGGTCAAGGAGAGCTGAAGGAATACCGTAACTTTGCCTGCAAGAAAACATGTTCTGCTGCCTATTCCTGCCCTGGTTGTATCTGCAGCATCTGGAAGATGCCCTTAGGGAAAGTGAGTACATATTTTTGAGGCTTCAGAATCTCCAACAAGAGGTGGTTTCTTCAGTGTCCACTGACATTGTCTTCAGCTCTGAGGTGCTTCACAGAAAATGGTCCATTCAGGAGAGTATGGCAGGGCCCAGGTTCTCCACTGATGACCTTTTGATCTAAGAGAAACCATCAAAGACCACGACCAGCCTGTAGTAAGTTTTGGAAAGAGCCAGGACTGATGATCTAAAGTAATGAAAAAGCTGTCCTCAGTAAATAATATGTCTGTGACAGTGATGGACACAGTGAGGTGCCAGACTTGGCTCTGAGCGATCACTGGAAAACCCCAATTATATCAGCGGGAGTGAGATCTGGCCCAATTAGCAGCTGTGGAAAGTTGCCTAATGTCATCCAGACCATCAGGAACCCCAAATCGTGCTAAGCAGTGGGGGCTGTGCTCTCTGCTGAAGGGTTTCCTGTGGCTCTGGGGCCACAGCGGAGCGGGGCAGGCTCACCTCGGGGCCGCGAGGCCGGGGGACCTGGCGGAGGAAGCTGGATTTCCTGGACCTCTCCTGGCTGGTGCTCGACTAAGGGCTGAATTAAGCAGCGGTGAAGGAGTCAGAGAGGCCAGGATGGAGCTGGGGCCACCAATCCTGGGCTCTGTGCATTGCCAACATGTGCCACCCACTGCCTGAGGTGCTGGTCTGCACCACGAGGCATCCTTACAAACACCCTTTCGGGGTACGAGCTGAGATTATTCCCTGCGGTTACCAAGGGGCTGTCAGTTTGCTCAGGCGCTTTCAGATGAAGTATCTGTCAGCTTCCAAGGCCGCCTGGCAGCAGGGTGGCCACGTGCTCTGCCAGAAGCTGCTGCTATCAGAAAGGGGAGAATGGGAAATGTAACTGCCTCAAAAAAGCAGTGGGCAAGAGAGGGGGGATGGCAAGGCTTGGGGCTACGTGGGCAGTAGCACGTTTCTGTAGTTGTCTTTGCAATGCCCACCTGCCCCGTCTGCACAGCTGCTGCTGGGGCTTGGTGCTGGAGGAGCCCCCGTCCTCCCCTCCCAGACTGGGAAGGGTTCCTGCTCGCCCCCTCCAGCCCATGCCCTGCTGCCCGGCGCAGGCCTGGACCCAGCTCTGCTCCTGATGCCCTTGAGCAGGATCCTACTGCCCCGTATGTGCCTTCTCCCCCACTTCAGTGCTGGCATCCTCAGATGTCTCAGATGAAGTTTGTGGTCTCCATTTCATTTGGGTCTCTCTGTCCTTTATATCCAAACTTTGGTCTCCCAGGGGCAAAAATACTACCAGCACAGCTTGACATTAAGTTTCCTGAAAACTCCAAAGGAAGACAAAGCCACCAATTTTGCTTCTTCTTATGCTCTGAGGAAGACCACAGTCCCGTACTGGAAGAGTCAGAGAGCTCTCAGACTCATGCATGTACTTGTAATGCAGAGATGTGAGACTCAGTCCATGGGGGTGGGGGGGGGAGTAACGGCAAGGGCACCCTACCCAAGGGACAATGTTGGATGGACTTTGAGGACTCTGGTTCCTACCCCAAGCTCAACCCAGCTCTGGCATTTGGGAGACAAGCTGCAGCTTGCACTGCAGTCAACCTGGCCCAGCTGCCTCCCACTCTGCTGCAAGTGCTCCTTCCACATGTGTTCCTCCGGTATTGCTTTTATCACCAACACGCTTCCTGGGCAACAGTTATTTGGAAGCAAAATGACTATTAGCTAACAAACATTGGGGCAATATTTGTCTTCTGTAGGAGTTAAACAAGCCCATGTGCCTCATCCTTAGGTTGCTGCCGGCTGCTAAGCCTGGGTGGGCTGCAGAGTCCCATCCCTGCCTGGTAAGAGTCCAAAAGAGCCTTGAACTGGCAGGATGGGGGTGAAAAGGGGGTGTCCCCCCTGCCGTTAGCAGTTCCCCGGCTCCCCTGATGGATCCTTGTTACATGTCAGTTACTGGGGGCCTCACACAAGGACAGCCAGGCTCTTTGGAGGAGTATTTCTTGATTTGTGCACCTGTTTTGACATGTGAGAGGTGGGCAACTTCGCCCTGTCACACCAAGGCTACCAAAAGCAGTTGTCTGACCCCTAAGCAGAGGGACGTTGCTTTCTGGGTGCTTGTCATGCACAGCTGGAAGTGCCAGTGCCACCTTCTCTGCCTGGCTTGTGAGTCATGTTTTGCCCCATCCCAGCATCCACACTGGTGGGTCCTGAGAGCACCCCCCCACGAGGAGGCTTGGCTGACGAGACTCAAGGCCAGCTGAGGGTGGCCCCTGTCTTTTGGGGCCCTTGGATGGCGTGGTCCCAGAGAGCGCTGCAGGGGGGCTCGGCGAGGGCTGACCCCCTGCCCCATCGCAGCCATGCCTGCACCCGGCGGGGCCCTGGTCCCCCGGACCCTGACCCAAGGACTGACTTTCCGGCTCAAGCCCTGACCTGCTTCACTGCTGTGGGTTTGCTGGGTGGTCACTGGGCTGTGTCTGGCCCCAGTTACCATTGCCACTCCTGATCCTGACCCTGGCTCGCGGACTCGCCTTCCCGGCTTGGCCTTGGACCTGTCTCATCACCAGCAACTTGCCTGATGATCGTAACTCTTGGTTGAACGTGGCTGCCATGCCTGCCCTGCTCCCTTGCTCGGGTACCATGGGACAGACCCCTGCTGACGAAGGCCCTGCCCCACCAGCCCTCGCTGCGCCCTGGCAGGCACTGCCGCATAGTGCAACACTGAAAGGATTATTTTCCTTTGACCTGTGATGCAAAATGAATGTAGAAATGAGCCGAAACCTTGCTTTACAGAATATACCGGGTGAATAAAATATGGCTTTGTGCCTCTGGCTAGGAATTCTGCTCTGCTTCTGGCTGCTTTCTGCAGCCGGGGGAGGCATGCTTGGGCAAGCATGGCTTTCCCTTGCAGTTCGCTACCAAAGATCAGGGATAGGGAGTCACACAGTGACCTCTTGCATGCACTGCACAATACCCAATACCTTCCTAGACTGCAGGCCAGGCGCTAGGCGCTGTATATTTGCTATGAAAAAAGCAGTTACCACTCTGAAGAGTGGAGGTAGGAATACCTGTGTTAGAGGTATTGAGGAAAGGAACTTAAAAGCTCAAAGCTTTGCTGCCAGAAGAGTCTCTGGCCAGTGGAGGATGCTCAGGGAGAAGAGTAAGAAAAATGGCAAGCCCCAAATGCCTTCTCCAGCTGCCTCAATGAGGTGTCGCTGCTTGTTCAGAGACTTCTGAGGTTGTGTGCAGACCATCATCTCAGATGTTGGACTCATCTCATCTTGAATCCCTTTATTTTCTTTGCCAACACGATGCTCTGTAGCAAGGAGGTCCACAATTTCCTCGCACATTTGTATGGACAGATCCTTCCTTTTGCATGTTTTAAACCTTCTGTGTGACAGCTTGTTCGCTGTCTTAACTCCTGCGTTGTGAGGCAGCGTGAATAACTATTGCTGACTTGTGTTCCTGTCCTCCTTTTCTCCTCATCAGTGCCCCAAGGACCTCGCAGGAGCAGGTCCCAGCCACCGGGCAGCGTTTGACTTTTCTGATGAGACAGTTCCCTTCAATTTTTTTTCTGCAGAACAAAGCCTTTTGTTTTCCTGAATCTGTGAAGATAAAAGTGCAGGACAGTTTACGGTCGGTTAATGTTCACACCAGGCAAGCAGCACGGTGGCTTTCCACGGAAGGCTCCAGGGGCCGTGCCAGAGCCGATGCCAGGAGGTGCCCTGTCCTTCCCTGCCCACCTCCCCATGCTGGCTGACCCCTTCTCTCCTGGTCTGCTCCTGCTTTGGCTCCGGGAAGTCCAGCCCCTGGACTGTACAGCAGCTGGCTAGACAAAACCCTTCTCAATTGGCTGAAATTAAGCAAACCGTATGTGAGACAAGGAGCCTGGACTGAGCGCGAAATGGCTCTGTCCCTCCCCAGCAGTTAATTTCTAGATTGTCAGAGCCATTTACAGATGTCTTCCTGCTACAGTCGTCTTGTCCTGCAGTATGATAGTAGCCAAAAAAATGAATAATAAAATTGTTTTTACCCATTAACTCTGTCTCTCAGGCACATGCTCATCTACAGAGTACAACAATCTCATGTTACTTGATAGGCAAGAGGCTGCATCACTAGCAAATCTCTGGGTACGTTGACAAGAAGGTGAATCACTAGCTAGACGGATTCAGGCAGACAACTGCCAGGCAAGCACATGGCTGGATAAACAGAGGTACAGGAGCTGAACAGTAGGTGGAAAAGCATTACAGATCCTTTCATGGTTCATCTGTAGTGCAATAAATAAGACTCTCACCAAGAGCGGAGAGCACATCTCTCTGTGGTCTGCAGGCGTGAGTGATGTACCTTTGGCATGATCTATATGGAGAGACAATATGGTCCCTGATTAATAAAGCCAAAGACTTTTGCCTCCTATGCTTCCAAAGCAGGTCATACTGCACTGTGAGCTGAGATGTGCAGAAAAAGGGAGGATCTCGGCTCTGCAGAGCCAAAATTTCTGGTACGCTGGTACACTGTTTTTCACTTCTGAGATTTTTTGTACTTACAATTGAGCCTTTTCTCTGAGATTCAGAAAATGGGTATTTCCATGCTAAAAGAACAATCCAAATTACACTTAAAATTTTTGATTTTTTTATACTTTCCCCAGTAATTAGAGAAACAGGCCATTTTTAATGAAAATATTTGCAACATTTTGCAAATCTGTTGGGAAAACAGGATCATTCTTGCATTCATAATGAAGAGTGAGGAGACTGGCAGAGAGCATTTCCCTGTTTCATTGCATGTATTAGTCACTCTTTGAGTGGACAAAGAGACATATACAGATGTAAAGGCAAGCAGAGAAATAAACCTATAGGAAAAGAGCACTTTGTGAATGGACAGATAAATAGAAAAATACATGATGGGGTGGCAAACTGAGCATAGGAGGAGGAAGTCCTATTCGTTGAACATCTTCCTTGTACCTGAGAACATCATCTTGTCCCTGGGAACAGGTTGCCCAGAGAGGTGGTAGATGCCCCATCCCTGGAAACATTCAAGGTCAGACTGCACAGGGCTCTGAGCAACCTGGTCTAGTTGAAGATGTCCCTGCCCACGGCAGGTGAGTTGGACTAGATGACCTTTAAAGGTCCCTTCCAACCCAAACTATTCTATGATTCTATGATTCTAGGGCAGATCATGGTCTACCTGAAATGCCCGACTGCCCCAACATCAGACATCTCTAAGCAGCGGGTTAAATATTGCAGGATTTACTCCAAAGGGAGCGAGGAGCACTGCTGTCCTGCACGGGGCATCAGCTGTCCCAGCGGAGCTGACCAAGGTCACCAAACACAGCAGCAGCTGATCTAGAGTTGATACAACGGTCTTGGATATTGTGCAGGGCTGAAGGACTTGCAGGCCACCATGTAATTCGTGTGAAGAGCCTTGCAGAGGCCAAGGACAGCTCAGCTTCTTGTCCCAGTGCGCTGGGGCTGCACAAACACTTTGCCTAAAATGCTTTTAATCTAAGTTCAGAGGTGGATAGGAGGCAGGAAGGGTTCAAACCCACCCACCACCCAATCCTGCTGAGTCCCGACATTTTCTTCATTTTTCAAAATTTCACTTGGGAAACAACAATTACACTCAAAATTAATTTTAATTTCAAGTCTAATTTTCAGTTTTGCATCACTGTTATTATTATTTTGATATAATGGCCCAGTGTACACATCATATCAAAAGACACATCACGGTGTGTACAACCACCGCTGGTATATCCTAATAGAATTGTTTCGTAGTGAAATGTTTTGACACTTTGAACAAGATAGGAAGAAAAGCACACAGCGTACTAATTAGAGGGCCAGCAGTTTTCAATATATTAAATAATGTTTTTAAGCTAACACAAAGCTATTGTGTCAAAAAGTATTTCATTAAAACACAAAGAAGCACTTTGATCTAGAAAATAAGAAGTTTCAATCAATGCTAAGTAAAAGCTGTTCAGAATTATGTAAAACAAATACAGTAATGTGAATAAAATAGCGGAAGAGCTGGAATCCTCTGCCCCAGTGTGTGCCTGATGCATGTTACACAGCACTGCTGCTGACACATCTTGAGTGATAGAAATGTAGAGAAATACAATTTGTATCCCTGGGAAAATGACGACATGAATATTTTCTTTTCAATCTTATTTGTGTATTTTATTTTAAAACACAATTTGCACTTTTGTTTTCCAAAGTATATTTGTTCCGGAATTGCTCATTTTATAGGACAGTTTTTTCCCTGAGCTAGAATTAATGCAGGTTTCAAGATGTGGCAGTTTCTTACTAAATGCAGTTGCCAAGTTTCAGCCACTGGTAGGTACGGCTTGTTGCCGCCCGTCTTGCTGTCCCTTGGCTGCTCATGGCTGGGTGAGGCAGGGACAGACCCTCCTGCCCGCACCAGTGTAACACCGTGCTCTGGGCTGCCAGCGCGCTGCTTCCCTTTTGCGCTCACAAAGCCCAGCGACTGTGCCTGGGCTGTGACTACCTCGCCCTCAACTGTTGCAGAGGGGCCAAAAATTGGTGCTTCCTCCTCTCCCTTGAGGCTGGTGCTCTTTGCAAGGGTGGCAGGCACATGGGGCCGGAGCAGGTGCTGCTGGCATCCCTCCCCAAGCTCCTGTCCCAGCACGGGAGCAGGTTCCCACAGCTGGAGTCTGTTGGGAGTGTTGGGATCCTCCACAGACCGATGGTGTCATTAGAGAAAACAGCATCTAAGGGAGTCACGATCAGCCTCTGGCTTTCCCTTCAGGTCCTGCTTCTGTTCCTCATTCACAGGTGCCAAGCCCAGCTCCACTGGGAGGTTGCGCTGCTATCCTGAGTGCACCCTGAGCTCCCCAGGAGCAGAGCTGAGCTGTGTGGCCCATCACTCCTCGCGCTGTTGGTTAGAGGACCCATTTCCCACTCCACGTGCAGTGGAGGAGCAGCAGGCAGCCTGGGGTGAGCTGCGTGGCGTTAATTCTGTCCTGGCTGCTCTGGTGGCTCATGAAGATCCAGAGAGCCTCGTTCCCGGGCTGCAACGTCACAGCATCACCATGCACTTGTTTCCTCCCAACCCCAAGCAGCAGCTCCGTTACTCTTCCTGTCCTGAGCAATGCCGTGGCCGCTGGCTCCCATCCAAAAATCTGCAGCACCATCAGGACAGAAGTCTCGCTGGTGGGCTTTGCACCAAGCTGTCCCCAGTGAGCTCCCCATGGCTCAGGGTGTCCTGCTGCCCAGCCTCCCTGGCCAGGAGGCAAGCCTGGCTTTTTCTATTCCACTGGGTTTTTCATATATATGCTAAGCAAGTAATCCTGGCTGGTAGACATAACCCATTCATCTTACCTCGGCTGGGGATCCATCCATTTCTTTCTCCTGTTTTGCAGGGTTGTGCCAGAACTTGCTGGAGGTACCTGGAGTTGGGAAAGTGCCGAGATGCTACAAATCTGTCAGGGAGACGGCACCAATGTCCCAATTATGCACAGAGGTAGGCAGCGCTGCATTTCTTGAACACATGCCCAGCCAGCCCCTTTTACATCTCAGGCCCTCTGGCCTCAGCAGGGTGGACGGACAGGCTCCCTGCGCTACCTCTGCCCCCTCCTCTCTCCCACGAACACCCGCCGGGCAGTTGCGCCCAGCAGACAGACCCCGCAGAGATGTTAGATGAGAGCACCCAGCGCAACCCACCTCTGCCCGGCATGAGACAGGGAGCTCCCAAAGAGGCAGACGAGTGCAGCCGTACGAAGCCTCAGCAGGGCCCACAGGGCTGCTGGGCAGCGGGGATGCTCTGCACAGACACTTCTGATCACTGCATTTGAAATGACGCTAAAATAACGAAGCTACCATTTTCCATCCTGGCGAGAGTTTCTGCGGAATCCACTGTCACACTGTGCAGATGCTTGCCCCCATGGAGGGCAGAAGCAATTTCTGTGCCCATGAAACAATGCCTGCAGGATCATTTCTGACTCCATCTGCAGCAGCGCAGAAGGGCTGCAGCAGGCAAGCTCCAGCTACACCGTCCAGCTAGAGTGACTGCATCCCAGCTCGGTGGCCTCAGCTCCAGGGAAGTCCTGCGTAGTCACCTTGGTGCCTTTGGAGGACCAAGAAGACTGCGGGCTGTGCCTGAAGCACCAAGGATGGTGCCTGCTTGGGTGCCTCAGCGCAAAGTGCTATTTGGCTCAGCCTGTCCCCAAGTCACTCCTGCCTTGCTGCTCACCTAGGCCCCCCCCACACACACAATGGCACCTCTGCAAGCTTGCATGGGCTTTGGACCAGGTACTGCTTCTCCATAAGAGACTCAGAAGGGATGCTGGGCTCTGCTGGAGCTGCTACCTTTAATGCACCCAATCCCCACAGGTAGCAGCAGCCATCAGGAAATGTACAGATTGTCAGTAAAGGAGAAAAAATGACTGTCAGTGAAAAAAATGTATATGTCACTAAAAATGGCAAGATAATTTAGAAAAATCTGCTTTTCTTCCTTTGGCTTTAGTCTCTCGTTGGTGTCAATGCCTTGAACGCAGAATGTGGATTTAAGGGTTTCTGTGTGTTTTGAAGGTTCAAAATGATGGATTTAATATAAAGGAGAGCACAACTCTCGTAGTGCATGCCTGGACTGGTCTGTCCCTGCCGTGAGTCAGTCCCTGGCCACAGGCAGGGCTGTCCCTCTGCATTTCAGGACAAGGCAATGTCCCTGGACTACCCTGGTGGTGGCCCAGGCAGGACTGGGAGATGCCTGAGCTACTCCCACGCAACTGCTCGCTGCTGGCCGTGCAGGTTCCCACCTGCCTCAGGTACCCACCAGGCGTGCTGGAGACTCGCTAACTTCTCCCCAAACTGCTCCAGGCAGTCGTCCATCAGACTCCTGGTTCATGGTTCGGTGTTTTCAGCTCGGAGACTTCACAAGCCAGATCTGGTTTCTGGATATTTAATAACCTGCCTGTGGATTTCATTTATTTCTCACACTTGTTATTGTTGAACCCTCATGAAATTCTCTTTCAAGCAGTTTTCTGGTCTCTGCCTATTCCTGTACATTCTAGGCGTCTACAGCATCCTGTGGCAAGGAGTACCACAGCTCTGCCTCCACTTCATCACAGCACTTTGGGTTGGTTTGAACCTCGTTGCTGTCGGCTTCATTTGGAGTAAGACTTTGCGAGCTTTTTCCAGGTCTAATTCCTGTGTACACTGAGGGGAACAGAACTGCAGTTCAAGAGGCGGTTTTCAACTTGCACGGTGGCTCTGCCATCTCCTTTCTTCTGCTTGTGTTGCAGGGGCCCAGCTGTGTTGCTGGAAAGGGCACAGCTTCCCCAGCTGCACGGCCGCCTCGAGCTTCACGCTGCACTGGGGGTGAGGCCGAGCTGCATCACGGCCGTTGGGAGCAGTTACAGCTAAACCCAGCTCCAGGCCCTTGAACTGCAGGAGCTCCAGGGCGTGAAGACCCAAAGCTGCTTCGCTGCCCAGGATGCTGAAGGCAGAAAGGCAGCAGTGAGCTACGCACCCAGGCCATGTGTCATCTGAAGGAGCTGGGAGGCCTTCAGCTCCTGAGACATCACAGCCTTCCCTGCATTTTACGGTGGCCTTTCTATTTCACCTCTAAAATGTGCCTAGTGTGCTTTCTGTGTCTGAAAAATAATAAAAAAAATAAAAACGTGGTATCTCCACACTGCAGGGAGATAATTAAGACTAATAATGATCCGTGTTGTAAGTGATTTTAAAAACAAAGCACAGCTATTTCTATTTCTATTAGGCTTTTATAAAGCTTTTATAGGCTTTTATGAAGCTTATAGTTGGCTTTTTTAGATAATTAACTGTAGGCCCTAGCCTACGGGATGCTGATGTTGCACCTTCAAACCAGCCATACTCTCCCACCCTGCACCAAGCACCTCTAGTCAAGGGACACCTCTCCATCCATTTAACAAAATACCTCATAATGTTTCTAGGTTTGCCTCCACACTGGAGTTAAGCTAATCGCTCTGTGATAGCTCGGTGATCCCACATGTTGTGTTTGCTGCTTCTCAGTCCCTGGAAATCCTACTTTTCTTGAGGGAACTCAAACCTGACGCTCACCTGGAAGCTGCATTTCTCTTGTCTCCAGCTAAAAGCTGGTTCTTTCCCCAACTGCGTTTTCGCGAAGAAGTACCCTGCAAAGGGGGAAGCAAAACTTGATTTTTTGTTTTGTCTTTGCTTTGCCCGGGAATGGGCTCTGGAGATGGGATCTGGAGATGGTATCTGATGGAATCTGGAGATTTTAGAAAGGCCAAAAGCTGCTGAAGGATGAGAGTGGAGCAAACCCAGGACGTGGCCCCATGAGCATGCTGGAGGCATGAAGCAGCAACACCTCCCAGACTCTGAGCTCTGCCACCAGCCGTGGCAGTGCCCGCCCAGCGCGGCGCGGTGCAGGCAGCGACAGCACGTCTCGCCGGCTCCGGGGCTGCGCAGTGTCAGCGCTGCCGGCAACGGGCATTTGCGTTGGCAGCTTAGCTTGGGTAGGAGCACACATCTCCCGGCCACCACCACCTGCCATGCCCTCACCTCTTGGGCCACCGCTTGCTAATGAGACGGAACCAGTGAAGGAGATTTCTGCTGATATGCACCTGATACATTATTTATAAAGCAGTTGTGTATTTGAACCAGGAAAAGGGGATTTTATTATTCTGTAGTAACTAATTAGATTTGACCATTAGGCACATGAGAGAAAAAAGGGTCCCACTGTTAACCATTGAACATTTTTGCCTCACTAGTTAGAGGATGATTTTATGGCACACGTGATGTAAGACCGTTCATCCCCTCAGGAAAACAAAAGAAGTGTTATTTGTGGTGTATCTATGAGAAGAAACATCTCACACTGGCCCCCAACTCAGGGTTGCTTACTCCATCTGAGGAAAATAGGGTATCAAAGTCCTTTTTATAAGAATGTCTTTTACAAGGTAATTGGAAAACTTAAAAGAAAATGTGTTAGGTATGACCTGCCAATCAAATGTCTTCTGAGATCAGCTGAATATAGCATGAAAGGAAGCAGGCAACGTGATGGAAAAGATTAGCCTAGTACCGAGGCCTATTTGCTGTAGTAAAACATCCCCAAAATAGCAAGACCCCCCTCCCCAGGGCATGCACTGTCTGGGGTCCAGAGTAAGGCTCCTCCGGGCAGCCCCCGGCTGGGTGGGCTGAGGGGGGGCTGCGGCTGGGCTGCCTGGCAGCCAGCGGCCAGGTTAGGAAAGGTTTCTCCAGTCTGAACCGGGCAAATAAAACTCCACAGCCATAAACGCGGCTGTAGATGCCTGCTCACCTCTGCTTTGCTCTGCGGATGACAGTTTCATCATTTCTAAGCATTTTGGTTTGAATTCAGTCAGGTTGTAAAAATATTCATTTTATCCCTAGCTCAGATGTTGAAGCCGAACGTCAGTTAGAAGCAGAAACCCAGAATTATTCTGTGAGAAAATGCTAAAAAGAGGTTCTTCAAACTTTTGTCCAAAAATAAAATAAATTTTCCAGTGCGGCAGTTTGCTCCTGCAAGCGCCCGTGCTCTCCGCAGCCCAGCGGCGGGGCCGGCTCTGCCCACGGCAGGGTCTGGTGCCACTGCCCACCCTGCAGCGGGTCAGCTCAGGGCTTCACTGGGCCTTTCACGGGAGCTGCAAATATTTGTAACCTCCCACGACCCGATTGCCCAAAGCCGCACTGCTGGGGGGGAGTCTCAGTGCCTTTCCCCTCCTTTCCTCTCTCCATGCCCTTGGCATTATTCTTATGTAGCGAGAGCTTAGAAATACAAACTTTAAAGGTTTATATACCAGAAAGCAAATACAACTGCCAACAATTATTATTTTTATCCTCTCCAAATCTGTAATCCAATGACATGGATTTAAAAAATACTAATTTATCTTATTGTACTTTCCAGTGAGGCTGATTTTTTTCATGCTTAGACTTCACCATGAAGTTACTTCCTGCTTCTGCCAGGGGACTGGTGCCACAGGGGTCTGGGTTTACTGTGTCTCTGCCCAAGCAGAACCAGGAACCGGGCTGGGGGAGAGCCACGCTACCTTGGACATATCAGCTCGCCCTTAGACCCAGCTTCTTGGTGTTGCAAACACCAGTTGCTATAAGGAAACCCCATTTTCAGCAAGCACTGACCAGGCACCAGCGCAGGATCCTGGCCCCGGGAGAAGACACGGGTACCCAGGAGAGAGTGGTGCTGCCTGGCTGGCTCTGGCTGCAGACACTGCCCTGGCAGAGTGAGGCTGTCAGCTCCTGACAGCCCAGGTCCAGGCCCCGGCATTTACATCTCACGTGGGAAAGCAACATTACACTGCCGTCATTTTTGTGATTAGCACGCTGGCTTTGCTGCGCCTGTTGTGTGCTCCAGTGAAGCCTTCCTCATTTCTATTTCTGGGTCACATCCTCAGTCTCCCTTCTTATCAGGTTGCATCTATTTTTTTAATTGAATGCACTCCTGCTTAGCTGGTGCATATATCTCACCTGCATCCTCCCTGGCAGAAACGCGGCTTGCTCCTGGATGTTGGCATGCTGAGAGCTATTACCATGCCCACTGCAGCTGAGAGCAGTGTATAAAAATACTGGGTTTTGGGGAGGGTGTGTAGATTTTGGGTGCATGGTTTTAATTAGAAATTGACATTTCTAAGCCTTTGGCTGCCAAGCAACAAGCATCTAGAAAATTATCTCAGTTGTGATATGTAGGTACCCAGCGTCCATCCTCACGCCTGTATTTAGAGCCTCAGAAAGGGCCACCTCACCCTTCATTGCACAGGCACTCATCGGTGGTTAAGTTTGCAGTTAAGCTAGATGGAAACCAAGGCAGAGTGGCTGACCCAGGACCCCATCACCCCGCAGCACTGCTGGAGTAGCAGAGACTAAACGTAAAATGATGTGGGAATGAAATTTGGTATCAAAGCCAGTAAGATGCTCTGAAACTGCAGTCCGATCCCTGGCTGAATGGAGCCCTGGGTGCTCTCTGAGTCAGGTCTGGCACTTCCCACAGCCTGAGGACTTGGTCCCTTGTTCAGTGGGCAAACAGGAGCGTGCAGCCCGTACGAACAAAATGCAGCAGGAAGCAGGGAGCACAGAGACGTGCAGCTCTGCAGGCACTGCCATCCGGCCTCCCTGGCCTCATCTTACAGAACAAGCAGCTTCCTCCCTATCTTTCTGGAAGAGATTCTTGCCTCAAATTATCTGACTGACTCACTGCACTCTTTGCAAAACAGTGTTTTGTCCTTTCTTGCTTGCAGCACCTCCCCTAGAGCTCTTCAGCCAGGCTGGCAGCAGAGGAGAGCAGCAAGAGACAGTCTCTAGGAGCAAAGCTCTGCAAAGCTTTGGCATCTCTGGGCCATCCTGCAGGTCGGAGGTGCTGATGGATACAGCGCGCTCCCCCCTGCACAGCCCTCGTACCTCTGGCCTCTCCTGCCCTGGTCCGGCAGAAGGGGCTGTAGCTGCAGCTGCTCGGCGGCTGACGAGTGAAGCTGCTCCCCTGCTCAGGAGATGCAGAACTGCCCGTTGGCTGTGGTCAGAGTGTGGCAGCAAGATGAGCTCCTGAGGAATGGAAGGAAGGTTGAAGCTGCCTGATTCATTTCCCTCTTCCTTTCCTGGTACAGACTTATTTCTCATAGAATGTTACCCAGAGCTTTGCAGGTACTAATTATACTGGTATCTCTCAAGGAACAGCTGGACAGTATCGTAAACTCTTTCCTAGTGCCCACGCCATGGTTTCCTGCAGTAAAAATGTGCAAACAGTCACACTGGAGCAGATTGATGGCCTGTCTGGTCCAACGCTGTATGCCCAACTGTATGGCTCATGGCAAACGCTTCCAAGGAAGTCATTATACGCTTTTAATGTGCTTAACTGTGCAGTCCTGTCCCGTGGGGGCTGAATCCCGGCTGGCCAGCAGCTCTTGGTCTGTACCAGGAGGTCTGCTGTCCCTTGTTTGCTTCCTTCTCTGGCCTAATGTGACTGCAGATGCTCTTCTCCATAAGTAAGTGCCTAAACTTTTTTTCTGGATCTTACTAAGCTCTTTCCTTCAGTTTTATCCCGTTACTCCTCAGCCCTCCTCCCTGGCATCCCTTCAGATGACTAGATATGGCCTTATACACTCAGCCCTTCTGTGCTCATTGCTTGGCTCATGTTTTGAATTGAATTTGCTGCATTGCAAACGTGAGAGTGAGAGTCTGACTGAGTTTAGTCCACTTACTTATTTCACCCTTCTGGGTACTCAGTTCTTGGTGTGCCCTCTTTCACATGCTCTCTGAGGTAGGGCACAGGATATTTTTTATTGCAAGACATCATCAAGTGGCATCTTGTCTATGTATCTCTTCAGATGTGCTGGTGGTCTCCAGCTTGTTCAGGCAGGGTAAGAAACCCATAATCTGCCTGTAGGTGAAATAACCACCCCATCTGTCCTCAGAGAGAATGTGGACTTCAAGCCTCCAGCGAAGCCGCATTGCCTGGAATGAACCATTACCTGGTTAGGCAGAATTTTATGACAAAGGGTAGCAGAGGCTGGTCTGACAGACCATTTCTCCTTGGTGAAACAGACTTTGTAAAAGCTGCCACCCAAGACCAAGGGAGGGGCAGAGGGAGACATTTTCTGTGAGCAGAGAGGAAGACTGGGGCTGAGGTTTTGAGCATGTGACTAAGTTAACAGGCTGGTTAGGCTCACCAGCGTTTGACTTCAGCAAGGAGCAGAGAGGAGAAGAGTTGGCTTCTGAGTGACTCGTTGACAGAAGATCAAAGCAAACTAGAGCTGCCTTCTGCCTAGCTGGGAGGTGCAGGAGGTCTGCACCGTGCTGTGCACCCACCTCTGATCTTTTACAGCCCACTGCAGCTTTTCTGGCCTTTCACCCCTCAGCGGTCCCCAGAGGTTTCTGCAGCACCCTGAATGTGCAGGGCATTGTAGGATCTCACTGGAAGACCCACATCAGCTCAGAGCTTCATGAGCTTGGGGGATGCCAATCCATCCTGTGTTCAGTACATCTCCACTTTTTCCACTGTGTCTCTTCCTTATTCCCCCAGGTCCTAAGTCAGTCATGGTTGTTTGTCTCAGGGTCTGATAGGCTCAACAGCCCCAATATTGCTTTGTGCATGCTCAGCACTGCATCCATCACTCTACGCTGCCACCTCACTTACTCCTTCTCCTCTGACCTCCCTCTCCATATATTGTCCTCCTGTCCCTCCCCAGCTTTGCTTCCCGTGCAGAGTCATTTCTCCTGTTGGCAGTGAATGTTTGGTCCAGTATGACTGAAATGTTCAGTGGCATCTTTGAAAAATTATGTCAGCCTTGGAGACTGAAGCAATCCAGTGCCAGAGGAATTGTTTCTGCTTAACAGCAGAGAGTTGCAAGCTACTTTCAAAGGCTGTCCTATGGGCTGCAAAGCCATTCACTAGCTAAACTTCCAGGAGGATAAAACTTGAATAGAAGGGTTTTTGTGTGACCAGGGTGCCTTTTGTTCTCACACACTCCAAGTGCCCATTGCTCATACAGTGCCATAGGGCAAGTCCCAAACGCAAGGCAACTGCTCAACTCGAAACAGTTCCTTTAGGATTTGGTTCTGCCTTCTCCTCCCTAAATTACTCTGTTCCTCTCAGTGAATTGACCTCCCACACAGCATCTTGCTACTGTCTTCATAAGGGGTGTAAGAGATCCTGACTTGTCAACCCTCGTCCTCTTCTGCTGCTCTGTGGAGACAAATCTCCGCTGCCACCTTGGTGGGACTCTCCTGCATCTCTCTGTTTCTCCTGGCAACCCCATCCCCTCCTTCCCATGGGGACAGCCCCCTCACATCCTCCTTCTTCTCTGCTCTGCTCTCTCCCTAACCTGTGCTAAGGCCCCTCAGGCTTACAGCACAAACATCTCTAAGCCTGGAGAAATCCCCTCAGATTGCTGCCCCGTCTCCCCCAGGCCTTCTCCTCCTCCACCTCTACACTCACACTGTCTCTGCCTTCTGTCCCACTTGCTCAGCACAGAGTCCTGTGTCCAGGTTTCTCAAGACAGTTTCAAAGCTATGCTCAGTCTTCATCTTTGATCTTTCTCCTGATCTCCACACATTCAACCACATTGGCTTAGAAAGCTGGTCCTTCTGAGCTTCTCTGACGTCCTTCCCTGGTTTTCTGCCTGCCTTTCTCATCTCTGCTTCTCTGCATCTTCCTTACGCCTGCCTCCCTCTTCTGCTGGATGCCTACAGCATCCTGTCCTTCAGCCCTTTCTGTTCTCCTTTCACACATTATCTCTGGGTAATCTCCACCACCCACTAATTCCAACCGCTATCTCTATGGTGACTCTCAGATCTACCGTGCTGTGCCAGACTTGTCTCTTTCTTTCCAAAAAAATCAGCCAGCCTGGCTGACGTATCCTGGTGGATGTCCAGCCTGCCAGCCCAATTTCAGCACAGTGAGGCAGAGTTCATCACCTCTCACCAAAGCCTTTCCCCATCTCTCCCGAGCAGACAGGACCTCCGTGCTGCACAGCTCTGCACCACCTTGAGCTTAGCTCCCTCATCCCAGTTATGCCCGAGTCCCACACTGCTTCCAGATAAAGCCTTTCATATCAATTCCTCCAGTTAAAATACTTGTCTGGGCTCAAGTACGTTGCCGTTTGACTACTGCTGCACTCTTTTCTCTGGCCTGACAACAGCAGCCGTGTTAACAAACACTCATCACACTTGGTCCTGGAAAGATTATTTCCCCTTTGCCTTGAATGTGTCACCTCTTCCTATGCCCCCTTGATGTTCCCTCCTTTATCACCAGGAATGGGAGCCATTTGCCTTCACTTGGAAAAGCCTCTACAGATGCGGGTGGCTTTCCTGCTAGTGTCCAGGTCCCTTCTTGACTCCTGTGCAACTGAGAAGTGAGATTTTGGGCTGTTTTGCAGACAAACCTCCCCGGTTGCCCTTCATTTCCGATATCCCTCCTTATCCCACCATCTTATTCCTCCACACGGGCTTTGCTGGGTTGCTAACTAAGAACACAACAGGGGAGCATGCCCCCCTGTCAGGGCTGCTCTCCATCACCCTGGGCACTGCACCTGGCTGTAGACTTCTTAGGACACCGAGTGGCTTTTCTAAGGAGCACACTCACGGTAAAATCAGCAATAAATAGCATTATTCATGCCTTCATCTTCATTTCCTCTCGGACAGTTGGGGCTGACGTAAGCGTCGGGAGGGCTGTAGAATAGGCAGGGTGATGGAAGAGGCATTGCTCCTCAAAGCCAGAAGATTCAAGACTGACTGGTCCCGCCACTGGGATCCAGAAGCCTTCTTGCCTTTGACAGAGATGTAATGCACTTTGCCTCTGCAGCAGCGTGGTGCCTTTCAAAGTAAGCCATTCACTCAGCTTCTGCTCTCTTTTGTCCCCATGCCTCTGGGCCCCAGTCTCCATTGTTGACAAATAACCTGCCAAATTTCAATTTGAGAAGAAAAACCATTTTGAAGCTGATGATAGGCATTTAGAGAGGGGTTTTGAAAGCATGCGGGTAGCCTTCATTGCCCTGTAAAGGGAGCCAGGCACCCCTGAAACTTGGGAGAGGAAAATGCCTGGGTTGAGAAAGCCTTTAGAGGGTGCAGAGAGCACTGTGGGGCTCGTTGTTCCTCTCTACTTGGTCATTTCCCCTTAGGGATGAACTGAATGGTCAATTCTGTATTCAAGGCTGTGAAGGCAGCTGCACTTTTGCTGAATCTGCTACAGGAAGGAAAAAAAATCTGTATATTTCCCTTTTCCTTAGAGAATGAAGCCTATTCCCCAGAAAGCCAAGTTCTCTATTTACAAAAGCACTAGGGCAAAGTGATGAGAAAATAACCACGGTAGCTGCTCAAAGCATCTCGTACTCATCCCTCAGGCCTGACTCTGAAGCCTCTAGGTGGGGAAAGGGAGATGATGCACAGCGGCTGCGGTGTTAGTTTTTAGAAATGACCACTGCTTGGCTCTCTGAACACCTCACTTTCTCATTGGGCAGCCCTGGTCAGGCCTCCCAAAGCAGCAAGGTCCGTGAATTAGCGATCAATCACCTCTGAAACCACAGATACCTGAATTGCCCAAGGCCAGGCTGTGAATCCGTGGCAGGGGGAAGTGATACAAAAGCTCCTGCTCAACATCCTGCATGGACCCATCTGCTCAGTGTACTCAGAAGCTCTTTGCTTGTCCTGCACACACCTCGAAGGGGCATCTGAATAGAGGGGCTGTTCCCCCAGGCAGGTTGCTCAGCTCTCCCCAGGTGAGGACTATGTAGGTCAGGCAGGCTGGGCAGGGGGATTGCCTTCCACCCAGTTGGGAGCAGAGCATCCTGAGAAGACCAGAGAACGTGTGAGGAGCAAGTACCTTTGCCTGCAGCCCAGTGCCTGGGCTGCCAGGCCTAGCAAGGTCACCCCCAGCCCACAGCAAGCTGGTGCCTAGGAAGACACGCATGCAGTGGAGAGATGAAAAGCCATGGGCAAAAGAGGAGAAGTAAGTGAACAGTTGAGCCCAATTTGTGCAAGGTTGTAAATGAAAATCACTGTGACAGATGGTCAGTGGATTATTTTCCAGAGGGTTAAGCAAGACCCAGATTAGGAAAAGCTGAGAAACTTTGATGTGGTGTGCAGGACATTATTCTGGGGCTCAGGACACATGGACCCCAGTATCTTTTGAGAGGGTCCTGGCTGTGCAGGGGGGGGGAGGAGCCCCATCTTAGGATGGCAAAGCTGGGATGCTGCAAGGGGCAGGTACGGGGCCAAGTGCGCAGGCTCTGCGCACGGGGTTGGCAACACGGGCAAAAGGTGTCCCTGAGCTCTACCTGTCTTTAAAGCTAAGCTCCTGGCTGGGGTGGCTGGTGACCCCCTGGCTGGTGTCAGCCCTGACTTAGAGGAGGACATTTCGGTTTCGCAGGGGAGCCCTGACACTGCTCTGGCCCTGTGCGGGGCCGTGCCCACCACCTGCATTCCCCAGGCGTTTGCTTGCCCTTGCCACCCTCACAACATCCCTGGGTGCCGTGCTGGGGTGCTGTGCCGGGCTGGATGGAGGGTGCTGTGCCGGCCCCGCTCCGCTCCCTGCTCTGATTTCCTTGTGGAAATCCCAGAGTCTTCTCCAGATCCAGCTCTGGTTTTGGGGGCAGCCATCTCCCTCTCCCTCTCTCTCTCTTTCCTCTTCCCTCCTTCTGCTCTCCTTCCTCCTCCTCTCCCTCCCTCCTCTCCGCACTGTACTCTCCGGGGGCTCTGGGTACCGCTGCAGCATCACTAGCCACCTCCATCCAGGAGGCTGGGAGCGCGGGGCGGAAGGGGAGGGCTGCGGGGGACAAGCTGAATGAATGGGCATCGCCTCGGTGCTGCTGGAGCCTCCGCATAGGGGCGAGGCGGCC
>JASVER010000174.1:241228-374787 GCA_030449065.1 Oceanodroma leucorhoa
GGGAGCAGACACGTGTGGGGAAGGCGGGGAGGTGCGTGGAGTCTGTGAACACCCGTGTGGCAGGGCTGCCTGCTTCCTCCGGGGGCAGGGGGACAGCGTCCCACGGGAGCGCCTGGTCCCAGGCTGGCTCCTGGCACCTCCAAGGGAGAGGGGCTGCCAGCTGCCCCCAGCCTGCCTCCGAGTGTCTGTCCCCGAGCGGCTGCTGGCACTGAGCGTGGCCCCGGCCTGTGTCTGGCTGTGTGCGTCGGGAGGAGGAGGAAGGCAGAGCTCATCCCTCCCCTGCCTTCCCTCGGGCCCTGAATGTCCCCCTCTCTTTTCCCTGGGATGGGAATGGGCATCGGCGCGCTGTGCTGGGCGTGCAGGCAGGCAGTGCCCACTGGCAGAGCTGCCCTGCCGAGGCAGGGTGGGCAGCCTGAATCACCTCCCCGCTGCCCACTGGGTTTTGCCTGTGTAAAGGTGCTCCTGCTTTGCACCGGATCACATGGAGCCGGAGGGGCTGCGGGGAAATGGAGCCAGCTGGCAGCGAGCGGCAGTGCCTGGCAGGGCAGTGCCCTCTGTGCCCCTGTGGATGCAGCCGGCAGGCAGGCTCCCTGCATGCCCTTCGGCTGTAGCAATGGCGTGGATCAGACCCAAGGCGGTGGTCAGGTCATGACACTCGCGTTAGACTTTTGGAGGGGCAGACAAGTGTCCCCCTGCATGCTAGTCCCCCTCCAGGAGAGAGATTCCGCAGAAAAACTCTCCTACAGGCCTTGGCCATGACGCAGTTAGGAAGCCCCAGTCCAGGATGAGACCCAGGCAAGCAGCAGGATTTAGAGACTTGTTGCCATCATTGCGATCGGAGTTTGGCACCAACATGCCTTTGAGGATCTAAACCTTGGTGACCTTCCTGACACCGTGCCACCACCCTGGTGTAGGGCCGGCACCTGCTGCACCGTGAGCAGACGTCTCCATGCAGATGCGTGGGGGCTGGCAGCCCACAGGACCTGGGCATCTTGAAGCGCTTCCTGCAAAATGGACTCTCGGAGCCTCGTGAATCCGCCTCCGACTGCTTCTTCTCTGAGGAAGCACAAAGCAGAGCCAGCCCAGAGGCTTCCTGCAAGAAGCTAACGCCTGGTCGGAGCCACCACTCCTGCTCCTGAGAAGTGGGCTGCTTCTTACGCTGGCAGGAAAATGGGGCTTTTCCAAATCTGGGCTTGGCAGCTGGTGTGTGCAAGCCCAGTTCTGGTCTCCGCAGCAGCTCAGCTCCCTTGCTCCTCTTGGTGTACCTGAGTACCGGTACAGTTTGAAGCATGGCTGCAAGTGGTGAAGGAATAGAGCAGCTCGAGGGAAACATGCCACTCTGCAGCAGGAGACTTTTGCACGTTCTTAACCCTCACGCCAGTCCAATGGCGCTGGGCTGAATTTCACCTTTGGAGCATAAACATCTGGCAAGCCAGAAAAAAATGTAAATCAAATAAACATCAGTAGTAATTGGAGACCTGTTTTGAAATTGGTTTGATACCTGCATGCCTCCCAGGCAAGCTTTTCTCGTGTTAACCATTGTGCATCTTTGCATGAAAAATGAGGCTTTATTTTCAGCCTGTGTAATAGCAGCACAGCATGGATAGAAATGAACATGCTGTGTCCCTTCTAATCTGTCCACAATCAGGCTTCTCCCAAGCACTGAGCCGCTACTGCCGTCGTCAAAGATGAATAGTCCTGGATCCAGACGGCAGCCTGCTTTCCTCGGTGCCCACATCATCTCTTCGCCATCCGCAGAGGAGGGGAGCAGCCTGCGAGAAAGTGTCCCTGGGAGGACCCCCATGCCACGGCAGCCGCCTGTGTCCCTGGTTTTGCTGCCCATGGCTCAGGCTGAAGTTGTCAGCTTGTGCTTAGCGGCATCAGCTACAGGCGAGGCAGCACCTGGTTGCCAGAAGCTGCGCTGACTTCCGATTTGCTTTTGGATGGAGTTCAAAGTGCTGATTTTGAGCTCAGAGCTCAGCATTGTTTTTCTTCTTGTCATCTTCCAGCCTGGATCCGTTGCATGCGGGGCTGAAGCCGCAGCTGGCCGAGCGCTCTGGCCAGCCATGCCTGGGGCTGGAGGCAGCAGGCAGCCCCTTGCTGCGGCTCTGCAGCCCTGGGCAGCCTTTTTGGCCTCCTGGACCATGGTAAAGTGTGCTGAGTCACCCTAGGTCAGGCTGAGTTGTCACCCACCCTTCCCATGAGGAGGCTGTGTTTGAGGGGAGAACTCTAGTCCGTACTTATTGAAAACAGAGAGGTTGCAGGTGGCCCACAGGCCGTAGCTGGGATGATCAGAGGGAGTTGTTTCGAGCTGCTTGATTATCCTTCATTTGGGGGGGTGTTTTTAAGTTTATGTGGAATAAATGGAAGTGAAGATTCAGCTTCTTTGCTTGGGGATGTGAGGGAAGCCCTCGGCACGAGATGTTGTTTGAGGCACGGTGTCTTGCCAAAAGCTGGCCACGTGACAGCAGAGCTTTGTTGAAACCGCGCTCCCTGAGATTTGCTCCAACCTCTTGCAGCTTGGACTTGGTGTGTCTTGCTGTCTATGGCATAAAAATGACAATGCTTTGCAGAAGATATTTGTATTTCACACTTTGTATCTGCTTACATGTCTTGTTTGGGAGCTTAGCTGGGTTCCTCTGTGGGTAACGTCTTTGGCTACAAGAACCATGCAACTGTTAGCAGAGTTTCCAGTGGGCTTCTTGTGTGACCTTGTGTTACGGTTTTGTGTGTGCAAGAGAAAGGGAGTCCTGAGTCCCTTCTTGCTTACAAAGACATTGCGTAGGGAAAGTTCCCATGAGGCTGAACCCTAACATGCCAGCTCTGGTTTTGCTCAGGCAGGCTCTCATGGATGTCAACCTTTCCCAGCTCTAATGGCTGTCTGGTGGGTTTGGACCATGGACTGTCAGGAAAATTGCCTTTCCTGAGAGCTTTCCCTGAATGAGACCTGGCTCACTGCAGCTCTTTGCAAAGCTTTCCAGTTTCTTGAAGGAAGCACCATGACAACTTCCAGAGCTGTCACGGTGACCGTGGTTTTATGCCCTCTGGGGATGGGGCGGGTTGTGACAAGCAGCCACAAACCTACACCCTGCCGGCTGCAGGATCGTTTAGATGTCCCCTGGGTCTGGTTCCTGCATTCCCCAGGGAGCGTGGGCCCTTCTGCACATCCCTTGGGTGACTCTCACATTGGGGCACCCCATTCCCTCAGACCCCCGGCAACTGCCTTTGGGTTTGGTGTCCCCTTTTATCTCCTGTGCTGACCATAGACCAGTTGGTGAGGACATGGAGGAGGTCTCTCTGTGGGAGGGACCCAGGAGCTTCGAAGAACAGTGTTGACACTTGCAGGTGGGCAGAGGTCTGGCCTGTGAGCAGGGAAGGTAGGTGGCAGCTCGCTGTGTGTGTAAAATATATACAAGGCAGGAGTACTGAGATTACTCAGCACTGGCTTAACTCTGTGCTCAGGAGGAGCAGTATGAGACCCATGATGAGTGTCATGGAAGTCCCCTTACATCAAGTATTTAATATCCAAATCCCTTAGCCATTTGTCTCAATGTGTCTTGGCAGGACAGGGGCCACCCACACAATTTCCCTTGCAAGATGACAAATGCGTGACAGCACCGCAGCTCCAGCCATTCCCGTCGCTGTGCGGCGCTGCGATGGTGGCTGGCCAGCACGCTGGGGTGCTGGGACCCTCTCACCACCTCTTCCCCTCCATTTGCCGTCCCTCCAGATGTGGCAGGGTATTTTCTTCAGCCACATTGTTTTGGGGCCTTGGCAGAGGAGCTAGCACTGGAGGTGGGTCATTAATTTCTCACATTCAGTGCCCAGGATGGCCCGGCTGGTGGCCAGGGCATCGCAGGGAACAGCTTCCCTCCGTGCCGTGTAGGCTGGGAAGAATGTGCGACGAATGTCCCCGGGATGTTTCAGGGCATCAGTTTGTACCCTGAGGAGCCTCAGTTGCTACCTCCTCTTCTGTAAGACACCCTTTTCCACCTGCAGTGCCCCGTGAGGAGGGCAGAGACGGGCTGACTGTGTGTGTCAGGCCAGTTTGAGTCAGACCAAAGTCCTCGGCTGCAGCCACAGGGAGCCTCACAGTTTGCTTTGGAAACATCCTCTGGGTGCTAACGCTTTCCACCATCTTCTTACCTCCATCCTCCCCCTGGCGCAGCTCCATCCCCTCTGGTGTCTCCAGGGCTTGCCCCATTCCCATCGACCACGGTTCTCTCCCAGCCCCTCGCTCTCCTCTGGGGCTGCCCTGGGACAGCCCTGCCGTAACGTGTCCTTCTGTCCTTCACCCTCAGGGCAGGGCCAGGCAGCTGCTGGCTCCAAGTGAGCTGGTGATGGCCGTGCCTTCCCTGGGAGCTGCCGGGGCCGGCACCAGGGTGGGCAAGGGCCATGTCCTGCTCCAGCTGCAGAGCAGCACCCCATGAGATATTTATAGGCTCAGTAATGTTATTCCCCTGCCAAACTATTACTGAAATAGGCTCAGTGTGTGTCATAGGAGAGAGGATTTTAATGGCACAGTTTCTTCACTGCGGGAATGAAGTTGATGCTCCCTCGCTGTTTCCCTCGTCCAATTAATCCTTCCCATGGCAGGGAGGCATGAGGGGATGGCTGCTCCGGCGGCTTGGCTGGGGGTTCATGGACTTGGGCAAGTCCTTGAGATGAGCACTTCAGCCAGGCGTTCATCGCCCGTGCCTGCTGGGACCTGCTGCCTGGCGCTGGTGCTCAGCTGGACCTAAACTGCAGAGGTGGTGGTGCCTCTCGTCAGCTCCTGACGAGACTCCGGGGAGCACCGAGCCTGGCAGGAGCAGCCCGGACCCCGGGGCCCCTCCTCCTGGGGCAGATCTGCCGAGGCAGCCGGGACTCCGTGCTGGTGTTGGGACCGAACGGGCACAGTTTAAGGGACAAGGTCCCTTTTCCAGTGATTTTCCTGTTCTGAACAGTAAGACAATTTTCCAAATTATCAGAAAGGGTCAGTTTGGCATTTTCTAAATAACCCACCCTCCTTTTGTCTCAGCTGGACACTGCTGCTGATTTGGGAAGAGGTCGAAGTCCAGTGAATCCTTTTAGCAATGTCTCGAGGAAGCGTTTCAGCTGGCTGAAATGCAAGGGTTTTCTCAGCCTGACAGTTCCTAAACACTGGTGTGATTCCCTGTCTAGTCACCGCTTGCTGTGGGTAAAAGTCTCTGGGGTGGGCAAACCGTTTTGATGCCAGGTGTAGGTTTGGGTTGTGCTTTCCGGGCAGCATGCTGGATGTCCTGGAGGGTGGAGGTGCACGGACGGACAGACCCACCACAGCACGATGGCCGGTGTCCTCTCCCCCAGCTGAGCATGAGAGGGTGATGCTCACTGAAGGTGTATGTGCCCAGGGCTGGGCAGGAATAGGGGCACCGAAGCTCCCGATGAGCTCTTCAGTCATTTCCTGGGGCTGGCCAGCTGTGGGAGCCCTGGCCCCAGCGGGTCAGATGCATCTGCCTGTGGGATTTGAGCCCTGAAGGGCATGAGCAGAGGAGAGCAGCCCTCCCGCTGCCCGGCACAGGAGCAGTGGTGGCCAAGGTCGTCATGGGCTGTGAGCCATGGGGAGCCAAGCCTGCCGTGAGATGTGCTGCAGACCAGGGCTCCCAAGGTTTGGAAACTGTTGCTGCTGGGGACCCAAGGAACGATACGAGGCTTCGGAGCTGGAGGAGCAGCTGTCGTGGAGCTGCTGACCGTGCAGTCCCTGCCCCTGCCACCCTGATGTCTCCACTCCTCTGCTTGGAGCTGGCGAGCTGGGGAGGGAAAACTTCCCCTCCCATTGCTCCCTGGCAGGCTCCGGCGCTGCCCACGTGTGATGCAGACAGACCCGCTCCTGGGGCCTCCATGCTCTCTGGCCAGGGGCGAGCCAGCCAGGGGCTGGTGGCAAGGGGCCACTGGCCAGGAGGAGCCCAGAGCCCGTTCCCCCCAGCCCCCTGCAGTGCTGCCCACAAGTGCAGCAGCCAGGCCCTTGCAGAGACAGCTTGGAAACTGAGAACCGACATGCTAAAGAAAAATATCCTTCCCACACAGCCCAGCCTGTCCTCCTCCCTCCACTAGTGCTGCTGCCAGTGAGCCGCAAGCTCACCACCGCGCCAGGGCGCCGGGAGCCGGCAAAAGTGATGGTACCCCACAGGATGGAGAGACCCGAAGTCCAGGGCAGGGAGTGCAGATGGAGCAGATAGCCTTGGGGAGGCTTCTCCTGTGATGCCATGGGTATCTCCCAGGACCCAGCCCTCCTGCCCATGGCTCTGCAGGCCTCCCTTTGCCTCCTGCCAGCTCAGTGAGCTACCTTTTGGTGGAGATTGCTGTGGATGGGGCGCTGATGGCGGCTGTGTGGCTCTGGAGGCAGTAGCCCTGCCCTGCTCTCCTCCTGCCCACACCTCTTTGGCTTCCCCCCCCAGGCAGGCTGCCCAGCCAGCTGGACCCCTTGCCCTTTCCACCCCCAGTTATTTTCTGGACAGTCGTTCTTTTTCCTCTGTTGGCTGCATATCCTGAGATCAATGCTGAGTGCTCTCCTCCTCCTCCTTGTTGTACTGTCCCCTAGGACAGACCATTCAGCTTGCTCCTCCTCCTCCTTTTCCACTTCATTAATGAGTCTCTTTGCACTAAGAAGTCGTGATAGCTGCTGGGGGACCTGGAAGGACCGTGGAGAGCAGTGGGGAGGCCACCAGCCCAGCTCCCGGGGTTTGGGATGCTGCGTGCTGGGTTTGGGATGCTGCTGTGGATGCCTCGGTGCTGGCTGAGCCCCCGGCACAGGGTGTGCGGGGCGGGAGGGACGTGACAGGCAGTCAGTGTTTTGCACTTGCGGTGCCACTCCTGCAGTGGCAGGAGGCAGAGAAGTCAGTTTTGGGCAGCTCCCAGCTGTTTTGCCCCGTCTCTACCGTGCATGGTGCTCCTTACCCTGCTGCAGGGCTTCTCCTTCGGGGGTCTCCTGGGCAGGGGGTGGGCAGCCCCTGGGGTGGCCTCCCAGCTCCATCCCTGCAGTAAAGCTCCACGTGGCCACTGAAACTCCTGCAAAGGCCCGTGTGGGAGATTTCCACTGGCCCTGGTGGGCTTCAGATCTAGTGGGCTGTGTGTGGGCAGGGGTTGCAGGTCCTGGGCAGCCTCCAGCTCCTCACCCAGCAGCCTGTCCCACGGCTCAGCACGTGCCAGTTGGCAGCAGAGGAGTCCGTGCAGCAGCTACATGTGGTTCAGAGCCTTACTAATGAAAACTGGACTTTTAGAACACATTTTGTGGGCATTGCTTTAATTTCCCAGTGTCTCAACACTCTCCAAAACCTGAGAAACTGAGATGGTTTCTTCTCGGCGGGGAGGGAGGCTCCTGTTGTCGCTCTCTCACATATGCTCGCGCGCACACACACAGACACACAGGCCCTTCTTTCTCTTCCTTCCCACTTTCCTCCTCCGAAAGACTTCAAACACATTATGAAAATGTTATTTTCTCCCAAACTGTTGCCTTTCTGCCTTGCTCTTCCCGAGCAGCCTGCTGGCTTTCCCTGGGCTCTGCTCCCAAAGCACATGGTTGCAGCCGCTCCGCATGTGCAACGTTAGCGACGTCCCTGCGCGGATGCAGCCGAGCCTGCAGAAGGGGGAAGGTGCTTGCGTGGCTGTGCTGGGGGTGCTGGGCTGTTCCGGGGGGCTAACAGCAAACCTCCCATTGCTTCTAGTGGGGCTTATCTGGTCCCTCAAAGTTGCTCTAGTTGCAATAAAGCAAAACCCTCCTGCGAGGTGGTGCAGTGAGGACACAGCTGCCCAGCTGTGCTCTCCAGGATGCCATGGAGGTCCTGTTCACCAGAAACATGTTGGAAGATGCCCACAGCCCCATGGCAGCCTGCCTGCCTCTGGCAGCTGCTCTGCTCTGGGGTGCTGGGCTGTGGTGCTGGGCAGGAGCCCTGCTCCCCCTGCGCAGCAGCAGGCTCTGCCGTCTGAGTGTCCTGCAGGCACAGATGGACCCAGGGACAGGTTGGAGGTGGCCTGGAGTTGAAAAACCCTTTGTTGTCTTGTACGAAGGGGACTGACTCACTGCTCTCCTGTGCTGTCATAAGCAGATGGATGATTTAATCACCTAGCAACCAAAATAACGTCAGGTGAGGAGCGCTTCCTGATCTGCTCTCGGCCCACAGCCCCTCCGCCAGACTGGTGGCAGGGGCCAGGCAACCCCAGCCATTCCCCAGCCCTTGCGCTGCCCTGGGAGGAGGCTGGCAGGGAGCCCTCTCCTGCCAGCTCCACCAGAGCAGGATGCAGGGCTGTGCTCTGCATCATGCCTGCCACCAGCAGCCCAGCAGAAGTGGCTTCCAGAGCCATGGCTGAGGTAGGGTGCACAGGGCCTTGCAAGGGGTGAGGGGGGGTCCTCGGAGGCCAGTTCCAGGGAAGGTCAAAGGGGAATCTCCAAACATACACAGAGGGGCCAAGCCTCTAGCACCATTTGGGCAGGTTGCTGACTGTCTGGAGCATCCAGAGGTCCCATATGAGGAGAGGGAGGCTTGTGCCCAGGACCTCCAAAGCCCAGTGAAGTTTCTGGGAGGTGAACACAGAGGACTTCGGATGGGATCATCAACCCCTTGGCACCCCCTCCTCTGTGTGCATTGCTACGGCCGCCAGCTCCGAGCACCCTTGGCTCCCACCCAGTCCCCTTGCCTGCCACCCTCAAAGCGGGAGAACAACCCTGGCATTGGTGTGTTCGTTTCAGTTCTTCTCCCGTCACGGGCAGGGAGGTGTTTGCCTGCCCTGCCCATGCTCATGGCATAGCCCTGATGCTGTCAGTCCTGTGCTGCCTGAGATAGCAATTAGCTCCTGATGGCTCCAGCCACCCTCAAAGGCTCTTGGCTATCAYAGCCCTGCAGTATGGGTTCACTACAACCCACCCTGCAGGTGATGAGACCTCCTGGAGCAGGGTCTGAGCTGAGAAGGCAAGCAAGTGTGGGCAGGGAGAGGGCTGTCCCAGCCTGGCCCAGCGGGGCGTGGAGGTGTGAGGACACTGTCGGTCTTGGGGTGTTCATGCCACCCATTTAGAGCTAGCTGGAGTCCCTTTGCTGCAGACCCCTTCATGGCTCCTGGCATGGGTGCATGTGCAAGGTGGTGCATTGAGGACACATCTGCCCAGGCCACAGGCTCCAGCACCCTTGTGGGATTGCACTGCTGAGCTGCCCAGGGCAGGCTTCTTCCCCCAGAGCACCTGCTCTGATGCTCAGACCTCAGTGGCAGCGTGAGATCACTCGCAGCCCTGAGGGCAGTCCTGCATTAGCCATTAGCTGGAGGGTGGGATGGAGAGAGGCCGCTGGTCCATCAGACACTGACCCAGACCCATGCAACCGTCTTCCCCCCCCACCAGAAGCAAACATCCAGCCAGGGAGAGATCGTGCCAGGCAAGCCTCGCTGGGCGTGGAGGTGCGGGCGGTGGGGAGCCGCTGCTCCCCTCCACCAGCCGGTGAGGCTGAAGGACGCGGGGCCGTCAGTACCTGGGCAAGGGGCAGGCTGGTGCCAGTGCTGCAGCTGCCGAGGACCGGAGGAGGGCTGTGTAAATAGGGCACCCCATCTCCCAGCTCCTCTTTGTGGGACAGAGCCGATATAATTAGACGATACGCCCTGTTCTGTGCAGCGCAGCAAGAAAGTCTCTGTGCCACCGTGGCCCCGGGGAGCCCGGCAGCCCTACTTTGGTGGCACCGCTTGTCCCAGCGAAGGTGAGCCACTTCCAGGCGATGAGCCCTGACTGGTTTGCTCTCTCCTTCCCTGTGCTGCTCCTAGAAGCACTGCCTGATGTCCTTGCTAGATGACCATGTCTCCTCTCCTCTGTTGTGGGGTTTGGTGGCTTTGGTGGACCCTGCTGACCTACAAGAGAGGGGTCAGTGAGGTGATGCTGGCAGGAGCTGAGCACGGATCAGCACCTGCGACTCTGCACACTTGTGGGAAGAAGTGACCAAATCCAGTGCCTGCCACAGCAAGACAAGCTGCGGGACACGAGGCTGACCTTTGTAAGCCAAAGCCCCACCGGCAAACCGGGTGGTGGAGGGGTCCCTCTGAGTCAGACTCTTAACCTCATTAGTGGACATCCCAAACTGCATCTGCCCTGCCCCTGCAGAGCCTTGTCCCTCAAAACATTCGTGAAACCATCCTGGGGTAGCTCCAGAAGTGCAGAGACTCCTAGTAGCACGCATGTCCCTAGTCCTCCTGCTGCCACGCAGCTCCCTGCTGCCGCTGTTAGTGTGCCATTTCGGGGGAGAAGAAAAGCCTGGGCCTGCTCTGGCTTGGCCTAGTTCACTTCTCAGTGCCACAGCTCTTCTCTAAACACCCTGTGGTGTTCTCATGTAGATTGATTGACCACAACCTAGGCAGTAAGCGGCCAGCTATTGATTTCTGCCCCAGAGCGTTCTGCACATCCCTGTGCAGTTGACCCTCCTGGACTGGTCCTGCCCAAGAAGATGAGCCATAGCTATTTGGGGACTCCTGCTTTGTGGTTCCGACACCAAAGCCATCAAATCCAGCCATTTTTGCGCCTGTCACCAGCCAGGAATGTGTTTGGCATCCCCACTCCTCCAGCCATTTCCAGTTCCCCACAGGGATGGGCTCAGACCAAGCACCCACCAGCTCCATCAGGGTCCCTCTGCCAAGCTCCCATCCGGGTCTGGGGTGGATCTGTGGCTGCTCCCTGCAGTTTGCTCTGGGAGCATCCCTCACGGTAACTGCCACAGTCTGCTGAAGAAACAACTGGGGTCTCTATGAACCAAGGCAAATTTCAGAGAAAGAGAAAAGGAATTTTAATTCCACAAGTGCCTGTTTACGCTGATCGACTGGTTTACACTGGAGATGTAAAGCTGCTTTAACCTCCCTTTCGCAGAGGGGTGTAAAGGGGTGTTTATGTACATCAGGCTCAGCGTTCGGGTCTTCAGGCTGTTCTCGCCGGGAGTCAGGTCCGGTCTCCCATCTGAGGACAGATTGATTAACTCCCCGGCTCAGAAGCGCCTGCTCAGCCTTGTCGCAGTGCCACTGCCCGCTCCTCTGGCCGGTCAGCCATGGCTCCTGGCTCGCTCCAGCCGGAGCACTTGGGAGCTGCTGCTCTTCACCTCTCCAGATGTGCTACACACAACTGTGCCTGTCCCCCTCCTGCCAGAGGACACTTGCCTCAATTTGATGGCTCACGCTGGCTGCCAGCCCTGGGCAGTGCCCTGAGCAGCGCGGTGCAAACGGGTGCGTCGGTGAGCTGTCCTGGAGTGCAGCAGGACTGTCCTGCCTCAGTGCTGGCATAGGGACGTGTCTGAGGGTGGCTTGTAGCAGCCCGTGGTGAGGCCCCAGTATAGGAGGGGCATTAGGAGCCCCCAAGTTTTCCCTAGCCCTACCAGGCTGCAATAGAGCTGCTGGCAACGGGGTGAGCAGAGCAGGGGTGGGAGAGGGGCTGGATGCTGCTGGTGGCTCCCGTGGTACGTGGCATCTGCTGCCCTTGGCAATGCTGCTGGAGGATGGGACGGGCTGGAGGGAGAAGCATTTTTGGTTGGAAAACCAAAATGGTGGGAGACCAAGCCATCGCTATAGCTGGCGAGGACTCACCTCTGCTCTGAACCCAGCCACCCCTTAACAGGGGTCCCCACTGCTCTGCAGCACCCAGGCAGTTGCTGTGTGAAGGCCAGCCAGGGAGAGCCCCAGGTCCACCCCTCCTCTACCTCTCCTTGATGCTCAGAGCAGCTGCTGGCCCAGCACAATAGCCCTCAGAGACCCAGCCTGCCTCGCCTGGGGTGAAAAGACTGTCCTTTTCTTTGACACATTTTAATTTCCAGTGCCATTCCCGCTCTTTCCTCTCTCTTCAGATGTGACAGGATAGCTTTCTTGTCAGCTTGAAGTTTTTGTGTAGGGTGGTTCTGTTTGTCCTCTCCTCCATGCAAGGAGGACCAGCCTGGGCAAAGGACTGCTCCCCAGGGAGCCCTTGTGTCCTCTGGCACCTGGACCTCAGCTGGCGTTGCTCAGAAAGGGGAATTTCACAGGGTTCACAAGGAGGACGGAGGAGAAAGTCCAAACCTGTGGTTTTGAGGAGGTCATCCCAGGTCTGAAGCAGGCTCTGACTCTCCTGTTTTCCCCAGTGATGGGAAAGGCCAAGCCTGGGAAGGAGCCAGTGGATCAAACCCAGGCCAACTGCACCCTGCTCCGAGAGTAACTGGAGGCATTAGAAAAATGAACCTCTGCTGGCAAAGCAGACAGGGGCCCGCTGGAGGCTGGAGACTGGCTTCAGCGTGACTCCTTCTGCAAAAGCCTGGCCAGCAGGCTGGTGTCTCCACTCAAGATGGGGACAGGGGGAGGAAGGGAGATCCCAGCGGGCCAGGGAGCTCTACTGGACTGGGGCTTGTCATCATTTCCATGAGCCCTTTGTTCTGTGTGCACCATCTTCTCCCCAGCAGAGGAAAGACCATGTGTATTTTTCCATTGAAATTCAGTTTTTCTAACTTTTATCACAATGAGAGCATGAAATCTTGCCTCCCCTAGAAGCCATGCAGCTCGAGCAAGAGGTTGCTCCACATTTAACTGGCACAGTGCAGGGAGCTGCGGTTTGGACAGTGGGTGCTTTTCTCCCAGCTGTTGTGCTGGCATCGCTGTTAAATAGGTGTCTGCAAAAAACAAGCTCAAATTTTGTAAAAATGTGGCTGAAAGTCCTGTTCTCTCTCAGATCATATGTTTGTGGGCGTAAAGAGCTTTTATAGGTAGATTAACTTAATTAAAATTGAAAGTACTCATTTATACCACTGTAACTCAATCTAATAATACCTTAAGCTGGCCGGGTTCATCTCTGTGATGAAGCTGCTCCTCTGTGGGTGCCTGTACCTATTGCTGAGGCTTCCCATCTCCTCCCTCTGCCTTCACATCGTGTTTGCATTTCTGTGTTGGATGATGCCGGATCAGGGATGTGCCAGAGGGCTCGCTCAGCGCCAAGGGTTGGCGGGGAGCACCCGGGGCCACACAGGGTCGGAGACCATCCAGGGTGGGTCTTGCAGACATCGAGTCCCAGCGGGGTCATACCAGGGGTGGAGGGCAGTGGTATCTCTGCCCTTGTGCCCTGAGGATGTGGCTCATGCTTTTGAGCTCTGGCTCTTTGCTCTCTCTCTCATAGAAAGTCTTTGCAGGCAGCATGGAGCACTTCTGGAGGTAGCTGAGCTGCTTGGGTTTGTGCCCATCAGTGGGTTGGGTTTTAGAAGGGGTGTGATGCTGGGGAATGGGGGTCAGCACTACGATGACTTTTGGGAAGACCAAAGCTGTATAGCAGTTCCTGAGATGGTCCTAGACCTACCTGATCTCCTGTTTGATCTGGAGCAAATTTCTCACCCAGGAGGAAGGAGCTACATGGGAAACAGGGGCCGTGTTAGAGACAGCAAGGGTTCCAAAGGGGCTGAGGCCAGCTCTGCTGCCCTTCCTTGGCTGGGAGCAGTGTCTTGTCTCTGGGCACTGTCTGGGGGACAGTGTTCAGAGCAGTCTCCACACACTTGTCATGGGCATCACCCAAAGTGCACAGGCATGGGGCTGCTTCCATCATCCCCTGCCGCTGGTCCTCTTGGAGGTATGGCCGTGCCTGTCTGCACGCAGATGGACCGCATCGGCCGTAGCTCTCAGGGAGTCCCAGCACAGCACAGAGGTGCCAGTCAGGGCTTTTCTCTTGGAGTCCTTCCCCAGCCAGAGCCAGCTCCCTGCGACCAGCAGCCACGCAGGGAAGAAGACAAGGGGGAACCCCAAGAAGTGGTGTGAGCAGTCTGGGGTGCTTGCTGTGCTGCTGCCTGCTGATGCCCAGTCCCCTGGCATGACTTGCCAGTGGGCGGGCGGGAAGGAGGGTCCGCGTCCCCTTGAGACAGCACAGGTGGCCTCCAGCCCGGCGCCAGGCTGCTCTTCTCTGGCAGTGGCATGAAGATCTGATTTGTCTCCCCTGCCTTCAATTGGCCCCACTAAGCAGGTTTTAATTTTGTTAAATAAATATGAAGTAATGGCAGTGGGGCTAGGAGCCAAATGGCCTGGGGAGATCCTTGAGAGCCAGACGAGCTCTGCAGAAGGGCAAGACTTGCTGCAGGAGCTGTGCGAGCTGGGGATGGTGCCGGGCAGAACCTCCCGGGGCGAGAGGGAGCTGCTGGCAGTGGGGCCATCGGGGTGGTCCTGGGCTTGCTGGTGTGGAGCAGATGCGGCTCCATGCTGTGGTGTGCTCACAGTGCCTTGCTGCCTTCAGAGCAATTTCTAAATGGCTGCTAAATATCACTGTCAGAAGCACACTCATCTAATTAGTGGACCAGACAGTAATTTGTAATCCTTTTGAATAGGAAGATCTTAGCGTCTAGCCCTGGAGCCTGGCAGGACAGAGGGAATGGCAGCATGGAGCAGAGCTTGCCCTGGCCGGCAAGGTGTCCAGGCAGGGATAAGGCAGAATGGCTTTCTGCAGGGTCCTCTCAGTCTCTGCAAGAATTGGTCTCCCCTGTCTCTTTGGCCCAACGCACCCTCCTCTTCCTTCTCCAGAGTTTTGTCATTTTCGTTTCTCTTTGTGATACCAAGTGTAAACCAGCATGGCAGCCCCAGCAGCTGGCTGGCTCGCAAGTCAGCTCCTGCTTGTCTCCAAGGTGGTGGAGGTGGCAGGGTGGCATAGCCGGTGGGAGCCAGAGCCCTTTGCACCGCTGGCAAGCTGGCTGGGCATGGTCATGCTAGAGTTGGGATGGGCTGGAGTTGGGGAAGCCCCCCCGGGCAAACCCATCCTAGCTGTGGGTCTGGTCTTAGGTGTGCTGGTAAGCATTTGCATTTTCAAAGCTGAGGATAAAAATGAGACCTGGGAGCAGAAGGGAAAAAAAAAGCCAACAAGCTGAAAAATAAGATGCAAAGAAAGAGGGAACGAGGGCAGGAGGTACACGGAGGGCAAGGCGGTGAGCAGAGCAAGCAGGAGCAGACCCAGGTTAGATGGGTGGGGAGAGGAGGCCAGCATGGAGATGCGCTGGACTGGTGGCCATCAAGAGCAGCATGTGAAGCAGAAATTTGGTGTGACGGCCACAGCCTATCCCAAGTGTCAGCATCTCCATGTGGCCCTCGGACAGACCAAGCCATGCTCTAGGGAGCAAGGCAGAGGTTGAGGAGGGAGGTGGAGACTCACAGAGGGGTGACAGTGGCTTCCCTGCATGTGCAAGAGCAGTGGAGGGGAGAGTAGTCATGGTGTGGAGTCGGGCTGAGGCAGGAGAAGGGCAGCAGGCGGACCTGCAGGCTCAGGGTGATGACAGGTGTTGAGGCTCATAGGAAGCTCTGGATTTATTAACAGCGGTGACAGGCAGGATCGGCGCTTTGGGCAGACTGAGGGGACCAAGGAGTAGTAGCATGCTGGGAGAGGGCCATGCAGCCCTCACCACATTACGAATGGCACTGAGCAACTCCTTGCTGCTGGTGTCTTTAGCATCAATTAATCTGGGAAAAGCATATCTGTCCTGCATGCATTAACCTTTATAAATGGCTTAATACGAGGTGCAGCCGCAAAGCATGGGAAGGGTCATGGGAGTGATGCAGACGTGGCTCATGTTGTCACCCCGGGCATGAAAAGCCTGGCCCTGGGGGGCACAGCCTTTGGGGGTGCAGATGCCCGTGGGGCAGGCTGGGGGGACGGAGCCACCCAGGTCGCAGGGCAGAGATCTTGATGAAGGAAAACAGCTACAACCAGTGACTTCAAGGAACACCACTTTCCTACTGCATTTCTACAGTCTTTAGAAGAAAGTGTTTATAATAGCATCAGTGACTCACTGAGTGTGCTTTACTCACCAGTTAATGACTGAGCAGAGTTCCAGGGTTCTTAGTGATTCTGGCTTGAATAAACTCAACCTTTCTCCCGGATTCCCATTAATAGAGGAGAGTGGTCTGGGGCATTCAGAGAGGGCAGGTGAGGAGCACAGACAAGGGGTGCATCTTCTTACCCCAATCCCAGCTCCCCACAGCTCCCCTGATGCTGAGGGTCTGCATCAGAGCCAGAGGTAAAAGGAGAAAGCAAGCGATTTCGCAGGAAGGCTGGGGAGTTGCATGTGTAGAGGCTTCAGAAGCCACATGCTCCATTTTTGGTGCTCATCCTTGCAAACCCCCACGCAGCTTCACCCCGAGGCAGCTGCCCCCACACCCATGGAGAGCCACTTGGAGGTGTCAGTGGGATGGAAGGTCCACTGTGGCTGGAGCCGGGAGCTGGGGAGCCTCGGGAGCTGCACTTACTGTGGTCCCTGGTCTTACATAAAGTTATAAGCCTGCAGAGGAAAGGCTGCTTTGGGGATGAACAAGAGGTTCCTGGAAGACAAGCTACAATCTGGGCCTGGCTACAGGTGGCTTGCAAGGAACAAAGCACAGGAACAGGGCCACCATGCAGTGCAGGACCTTTGTGCACCGTCGGAGCCTGGATCCGGAAAGGGACAAGCTCTGGCTGTCTGGGAGAGAGAGTGTCCCACCAATGTGCCCAAGCTCGCTGCCGTGCTTGTGCCCCAAGAGAAACATGCCGTTTGGTGCGTGCTGACTGCGGGAGGTCCCAGCCTGGCCACAGCCGGGGCTGCTGATGCCGGGTCGGCGGAGTACACAGGAGCCCGTCTGCTGAGTCCTGGCCCTCTCGCAGCGGGTGAGCTTCCCCCGGCTCTCGCCCTGGCCTGCTACGCTGTGCCACCCGAGCAGTGAATCATGAAGCCAGGGTGAGGGAGTGCTTGCAAGTAATCACAAGAAGTCTGTCATCGCTGATGGGCTTCGCCCTCCAACCTGCCACACTTCTGACACTCGCCAGGGAGGTTTTGGTGGCCCCAGGCACTCGCTGGCTGGTTTAGGCAATCCAGAGGCCAACCCTCCGCAGGTCCTCGCTGGAGTGGCTTTGGATCAAGCCATTCTGCATGAAGTGGGAGCGTTGACACCAGCATTGGCACTGGTTTAGATAAACCACGGGATCAGTGGGATCAAAACTCGTTCCCTTCGTGTGCCGGCAGCACGCACTGGTCTGGCTCATGCGTGGGGACCCTGGGATGGCTGTAAAGGCTCCTCTCCTCTGCCAGGCACATGCCAGGCCAGTTGTGAAGCCATTGCAGAAGCAGGATGTGAAGATGAAAACGAAAATGATGCTCGAGTGTGTAGGGTGGGGAGGGGACCCGCGGGAAAGGAAGTTGAGCTCTGCCTGCTTTACTTTTCGTGCTGCCTGCACCCCCCAGCTGCATCCCGGGGAGGTTTGAGGGGTGTTCCTTGGCCGAGGTGGGATGCATGCCCAGGGCCTTCCCCGGCAGGCAGGCACCACTATGTTCAGCCTGCCGTGTTCAGGCCATGCCTCGTCTGCAATTAAATGTGTCCCTGCTGGCACAGAGACCAAGGGCCAAGGACAGACCCCTGTGTCTGAGAATAGACTTTCTTGTGCCCGTCCATCTTCTTTGGATGCTGGCTGCATCCGAACTGCCTTCTGGGACTGTTCCTGCCTGTGCTGCTCCCAAACCACACCCTGAACCCAGCCGAGGGCTGTGCCGGGACTAGAGGGGTCAGGGCTTGGTCCCTGGGGCTGCGGAGGTTTCCCGGAGGCTGGGGCTGGAGGCCAGACCCAGGGCTGCCCAGGGCAGAAGTAGCCGGAGGGGGTGATGCCTCCCACGCTGGCAGTGCAGGGAAGGGGCTCATCCTCTGTCCTAATCGGGCATGTCCCGGTTCATGTGGACCAGAGAAATCTCTCCTCAGTCAGAGGGACTGTGAAGAGCGAACAGTGGGAGGTTTCTGGGGGCTTCACAAGCTCCTGTAAGTCTGGAGCAGAGGCCTGAGCAGCAGCTGGAGAGTGGCTCGAGAGGGGCTGCTGCCAGCAGGCTCAGCCAGATGTGGAGGTGGGGTGCCCGGGGAGCTGGGCTCAGTGGGCAGCCCTGGCACCTGCACTGCCGGTGGATGAGGCGTTCCTGCAAATCCATCTTCCAAATGGCTTTTGACAAAACCATGGGTTTGAGCTACTTGTTTTGCTGTAACGGGGAGTTCACAGCTGCCCCATAATCTCGCCAGGCTGCGAGTTGACGTCTTCTCTGGGCGCAGAGACCTGCCAGGGTTGGCCCCAGTGCTCGGTGGGGCAGGGGGACATGCGGGGCCCCTGGTACCAGCGGGGCCCTGTACGTCCCCAGCTCAGCCCTGGCCCTGGACGTTTGGGTATCCCAGGTCCCCAGGGAGGGCAGGCTGCCCAGAGGCAGCTCTGTGTGCGTGTGATGGACGGGGAGATCATCCCAAAACTTTGCACTGGGAAGAGAACAAACAGAAATATTTATAGGCAAAATAAGTGGTTTGAAGAATTCGTTTTAAGGGTTTTTTTTCCTAGCTTTTGCTTTTTCTCCCTAAATTACCAAATCTGGGACAGGGAGCTGGCTGTTTGCATTTGTCACACATACACACGATGTTACATCTATACATTATCTTGACATCAAAGGGATAGTGTGACGTTTCTCTGGCTGTGCAGGCAAGAAAGGACACTGCCTGCTTTTGGGAAAGAAGAGGTTATTATCAAAGGGTTACAGACAGCTCCTGGAAAGGAGAATGAGAAATAAGGACAGAGAGCACAGAACTGGGAGCGACAGTGAGGCGCTGCAAAAGCAAATCTTCTCCTGGTCTTTTCATTTTCCCTCTTTATTAAAGCAGGGCAAGAGCGAGCCTCTCATGGCATGGACTTAGTTATTATTTTAAGGAAAAAGAATCTGAAAATGCGATAGCTGGAGGGAGTTGGGGGATTTTGTTTGGGGAGGAGACTAAAGGAAACCTATCCACCTACAAACTTTACCGCAATAAGGCTCAAGGTTAAGCCGACACAGCTGTCTTAGCCCAGCCGGGTTGGTGCTGAGCTCCTCGGGGTGGTAACAGTAGTGCCACCATCTCAGTTCCCTGAGGAGTGCAACACCTCATCCCCACGGAGCCCAAGTGCCCGAGCATTTGGAGGGGGCATTTCCCAAAGTGCTACATGAGCTTGGGAAGCTGCTGAGCCTTTGGCACCCAGGTCAAAACAAGCTCAGGCCAAGGGAAGGTATAAGAGACAGCACGTGGAAACGAACCTGGCTGGGCATTGGCCTGGCCAAATCCGGTTGGCGGCCGGTCATGAGCGGTGTTCCCCAGGGCTCAGTTTTGGGGCCGGTCTTGTTTAACATCTTTATCAATGATCTGGATGAGGGGATCGAGTGCACCCTCAGTAAGTTCGCGGATGACACCAAGCTGGGCGGCAGTGTTGATCTGCCTGAGGGTAGGAAGGCTCTGCAGAGGGATCTGGACAGGCTGAGTTGATGGGCCGAGGCCAACTGCATGAGGTTCAACAAGGCCAAGTGCCGGGTCCTGCACTTGGGTCACAACAACCCCAGGCAACGCTACAGGCTTGGGGAAGAGTGGCTGGAAAGCTGCCCGGCAGAAAAGGATGTGAGGGTGCTGGCTGACAGCCGGCTGAACATGAGCCGGCAGTGTGCCCAGGTGGCCAAGAAGGCCAACGGCATCCTGGCCTGTGTCAGGAATAGTGTGGCCAGCAGGAGTAGGGAGGTGATCGTGCCCCTGTACTCGGCACTGGTGAGGCCGCACCTCGAATACTGTGTTCAGTTTTGGGTCCCTCACTACAAGAAGGACATTGAGGTGCTGGAGCGTGTCCAGAGAAGGGCGACGAGGCTGGTGAAGGGTCTGGAGAACAGGTCTTATGAGGAGCGGCTGAGGGAGCTGGGATTGTTTAGCCTGGAGAAGAGGAGGCTCAGGGGAGACCTTATCGCTCTCTACAACTACCTGAAAGGAGGCTGTAGAGAGGCAGTTGTTGGTCTCTTCTCCCAAGTAACTAGTGATAGGACGAGAGGAAATGGCCTCAAGTTGCGCCAGGGGAGGTTTAGATTGGATATTAGGAAAAATTTCTTCACTGAAAGGGTAGTCAGGCATTGGAACAGGCTGCCCAGGGAAGTGGTGGAGTCACCATCCCTGGAGGTGTTCAACAAACGTGTGGATGAGGTGCTTCGGGACATGGTTTAGTGGGCATGGGTGCTGGGTTGATGGTTGGACACGATGATCTTAGAGGTCTTTTCCAACCTTAATGATTCTATGATTCTATGATTCTATGGCTCTGCCCCAGCTCCTGGGGACAGGCAGCCCCACAGGAGCCCCCATCTACTGGAGTCCTTCAGCGTATCCAGCCCACTGTCCCTCAGCCCTGCCTCCTGCCCCTCCGAGCAGGGCAGGGTGGTGAACCTCTGGGGGCCTTCCTCACGTCCCCTTCCTCTGCCCACAGGAGCAGATGACCAGCTCATCCCCGTGCACGTCCCAGCAGTGCCCGCAACTGGCAGCTGAGCCCTCTCCTTGCGCGGAGTTGTCCTCACTGGGGCCAACTGGGCAGCCCGGCCGAGCCAGCTGAGCTGCTGCCAGGCAGCTGGGTGGCCAGGAGGAGCCTGCCCTGCCTCCAGCCTCCCAGCTGCTGCCCGGGCAGGCCCCACAATTTGCCAGGTGACAGCTCACCTTCCACCCCAAGGAGTATCCCAGCCATGGGGCTCCTGGGGCTTTCCATCGGTGCAAGGTTGGATGCTCCCACAGGCTGTTGTCCCTGCTGTGGAGAGCTGCAGACAATGTCTTCTGCTGAGCTACGTCCTTTCTGCTCCATCTCTCTCCCCGCACCAGGGAAGAAGCACAGTGGGACAGTGGCAGCGATGCCGCCCAGCCAGATTGCTTCCTAAAGGACCCCACATCCAGCCCTTGCTCTCTCTCTTCACACCAAAGCAGCGCAGCCAAGCTCCCCTCTCCACTGCACACACAGGAATGCAAACAAACCCATCTCAGGGCTTTACTGCAATGAAACTGGGTATGAAAAACAGGGGGGAGAAAAACTTCCAAGCCTGAGACTGGTAGTAAGTCCTGCTGGGGAGTTTCTGCAGGGAGTCGATGCTGTAGGGTCCTTGTGGAGGTGACCCGTCCCAGCGCAGGGAGCCGCAGGCTCGGTGCCTCCAGCCACGCTCCGGAGCTGGCGGAGTTGGTGCAGATGAGCTCACAATCGGAGAGCAGCAAACTGCAGGGGCTGGATGTGCATGTTGTCCCTCCTGCTGAAGGTTTCTTGTCAGTCTCGGGGGAAGCCTGGAAGGCAAAAAGGCTGCCGCTGTCCTCTAAGTTGCCAAGGTCATTTCTGGGAGCCTGTGCAGATGCCGACTGCCACGTGGCTCATGCCCGCAGCACCGTGGGTAATTAGCTGGAAAGACGGTCAAGCGGCACATGAAATGGGCAAAGAAAGGAAGGAAATAGCAGAGCCATGCCCAGATTGGGGCCTGAGGAAGATGCTCTTCTCTCCAGAGGTACCCCTCCATGCTCAGGTCTTCAGCCCCTGGAGCAGTGGGGAGACTTGTGCAGGCATGTGTGGGGTGAGGGGTGGGAGTTTGGGCTATGCTGGCTACCAAAACTGTCTTGGTTCTGCATCAGGGTACCGCAGGCTCCCCATGGGGCCTCTGCAGTGCCCCCAGACATCCTTCCCTGGCCCTCCGCGGACAGATTGTGTTTGTTTCAGCTCAGCGCGCTCATTAGATTAAAGTGGAAGAGTCGATCTGATCAAACTTGGAAACACAAAAATAAACGTGCTGGGTTCAGCAGATGGAGGGAACAGCCTGGCAAGTCGGGCGAGCGATGGCAGTGCCCCACAGCACACGCTCGCAGCAGCTGCTTCGCAGCAGCCCTCGGACACACCTTCCCCATGCCGCAGTATGTGGTGCTCCTGCCCCGCCGTGCAGCACGGTGAGGATGCCGGCCGTGGCCTCAGGAGGGGGCTGTGGGCGATGGGGTGTGTGCTAAGGGCTGGATCCCTGCTGTGGTTTTCCCTCCAGCACTCCTAGCTGAGCGTCGCGTGGGGCTGTGGCTCAGGCCTGGGTTTTCTCCCTTTTGCTGCCCCACTGCTTTCCTTCCCTCGAACCTCCGTGGCAGTGAGCCCGGGAACTGCTCCCACTGCCTCCAGGCAGCCTGGGATGGGGGTCCTGAGACTCCCCCCACTCTCACTAGCGTTTACTGGGGCCAAGGATTTGCTGTGTGCATCCATCATAAACCTCAGCAGCGTGAACGGTTGGTTATTCCTCATCTTGAAGGAGAGCGCTGGGAACAGAGGTGAATGAACCTGTTCACTACAGTACAGCTGCCAGATGAACGTTTTATGGGGTATTTACTTTGCTGTGATGCTGAAGTACCTCTGGAGTTCAAGCACTGCTGAAATACATCTCCCCTGTCCTTTCCAGCTCATTAACACCCGAATCCAGCCTGGACAGCGCAGGGAGCAGCAGTGCCTCTCCTCTGGGGACCTTACGCCCTCTGTGCTAGCAGAGAAAGCCCCCTCAGGCTTTCTCAGGAGGACCTTGCCCTCACCCTGTCCTCGTGCTTCACTGGAGGGGGCCTATGTCCTCCAGGTTGGTGGCACTGAGAGCCCTCCCCAAAGTTTCCTAACCACCATCCATCCCCTCCAGCACTGAGAAGGGGACGCTGCAGTCAAGGTTTTGGCCAGCAGAAGGGGAGCTGCTTCTCCTGGTGGAGACATCTCTGATCTGTCTCTGCTGGGGGATTCCCATACATTGCTGTCTGCTCCTCCAATTTCAGAGTCATTTTGCCCCTTAGGTTTGGAGCTGCCTGACCCCCAGGCCTCATTCCAGCCCAGTGAGGGCTGGGTGTGCCTTGAACCTTCTCCTTAGTTAAATTTCTAATGGGTTTTCTAATGGGTTTCTGATGGGTCCCTGGTCTGGGGAGCTCCCAGTGTCCTGGGCCTGGGGGTAAAGGTTAAATCTCCTGCTGAGCTCAATGGGAGATCTGCCCAGGAGGGAAGGAGCTGGTTGCTCAGACCTCAGCACCAGTGTACCCGAGCACGGGTCCTGCTGTATTTGTGCACTAAGGGACTGGACTCTGGCATTAATATTCCAGCATGGATTTTAAGTCCTCTGTGGGTGGTTCCAGTGATCCTGGCCATGGTGATCCCAGCAGCTCTCCTCAACAGCTGGATCGTGGCTTGGTGGTTCTCTGTTGTGTGCATCTTGCTGCCCAGTGTGTGCTGATGATGAACCAGAGTGTTTCTTCAGGGAAGGGTGTTGCACAGACCAAGTACCATCTTACCCAGAGATCCCATCCCTCTGAAGTGGATGCTCTTGGGGCTGCTCTGGCTCCTAGTCTGCTCGTGTGCTGGATCAAGAGGCCAAGAGTCTGGGCTTTGGGAGATACAAGCTCCATCCCTGGGTCTTCTCTTGGCTCCCTGTGATCTCTTTGGCAAGTCATTACCCCTCTGTACCTCATGATAGTCGCAAGACAGATGCAGGGCTCATCATCGTACTGGGGAAGGTCTTTCTATTGGTGTCGTGCAGTGGTGGGATCTGCAGCATGGTGGAGCATTTACAGCAGGGACAACACAACCCTCCTCTGTAGTGTGTGGGGACAACCGTGGGCCAGCCTCATGCCACTGTCCTCAGCCCACTGGGAAATGATGGGAATGGGATGAATCTTTCTGCTTGCGCTTCTCAGTCTGGGAAACCTCCTCCTACTGACAAATGCTTCTGGGTTTGCTTCAGGGTCTTGTGAATAAGTGGGGTTGTCCAGGACACTGAAGCAAACTGTTTTTTAAAGAAAACCAAGCAGGGCAGTCCTATGCTTTGCTTTGTAGCAGGTGATCTGCTTGGGATCAGGCAGTCACGTCTGCTCTCTCAGTCCCAGCTGGGTTTTAGAGCCGGCAGAGAATGACTTGGGAGGCAGCTGGGACGGGAGGGCTCTGGTTAGTGTTCGGGCCTGAGGGAACAAGAATTGAAACTTGTTGGAGATTGCCTCGGTCCTGAAGAAAAAGGAAGTGGAGTGTGGGGAGGCTGGTCCCTGGGCTGTGCCGGGAGGGTGTGGAGGTGGTGTGGAGGTGGCCTGATGCCAGGCAGGGAAGGTGATACAGCAGTTTGTGCTTTCTGATGGGATGGGGTCAAGTAACTGGAGTGGTGATGCAAGGATGCGGAAAGTCACAGGGGAGGGATGTTGAGGGTAACTGGGCTGTGATCTCCCCTGTCTGACCTTACCATGGTGGGAGGAGGAAGCTGTTCTGTGGTTGACAAGTCTGACCACTTCTCAGTCTGCCTATGCAGCAGTCGTTGGGCAATGGCTCACCTTGGCTCCTCTGCTGTCCCTGCACCGTGGATGGGACTTATCCTGAGGCTCTTGACCAGTCTGTCTGGCGGTCACAGCCCCATCTTTGCAGGGGTGCCCTGTGACTGCTTGGCACCTGGTGCAAAGAGAGGAGTTTTGAACTCTTCTGTCTTAAGAATTTGATTTATTTTTTTTCTACCCAAACGTCTTTTTCCCTCCTTGCCAAGAAAGCTGTCTAATCAGCAGCAATTAACAAAGCAAACTGCAGTAATGACCTTTATAGTGTGTTCTGTGCGGTGTCTCTGAATACCCTCAAGAAGAATTCGCCAGATGTTTGGGGATTTCTGCTCTGCGGAGATAGGGCCAGGACATGACAAAATGCAGTGGGAGATGCACAGGAGGGGCTGTGCTGGGCAGGCAGTAACAGTCACTGTCCTGAACTTCACCATGTGCATAGCCTCTGCAGGCAGCGATCCTAACGCTGGTCGGCAGACCAGGCATGGGCTGTGGGACCAGCACCAGGGTCTCCCACCAAGGCTGGGAAACTCGGAGCTCAGCAGTTGACTGTACCTCTTCAACTGCAATAGGTCCTGCAAGCCCCTGTGGCTGCCCAAGCTCTTTTGATGGTTTGATCTCAGCTCTTCTTGTCTTGCTGCTGTTCAACAGCACATCCAGGAAAACGCTGGGCTCGGGTACTGCTTTCCCATCCATCATCAATGATTCTCTTGTCATTTGCTTTTTGGGCTTCACCTTTTTAATCCAGCTGTCTCCTACCTTACAAATGTTCTTTCCTCAATTACTTACACCAAGCTGCAGGGCTGTCTCCATTCATCTCAGGAGCACGATGAAGCTGTGCACTCAGCCAGGGCTTTGCCAGCCGAGTGCACGAGAACCTGCACCAGGAGCTGCCTCCTGCGCTGTCAGTCCCCGCTTATGCCAAAGAGCTTGCGCTGGCACGAGGGGTGGCTCCACCCTGTGCTTTCGCCACTGACCACATCTCAGGTGGCTTCTGCCCATCTGACACACGGGTCCTGCAGGTGCAAACCTAGTGCGTGAGCAGATTGCTCTCCTCAGCCTTCATCAGAGGGTGCAGGTCGACACTTATTCCCTCCCTCTCCCCTGGTGCTGGTGTGGGGATTTTCTCTCAAGGGACATGAGGAAGAAAAGGTGCCTGGCTTTCTCAGAGGAGCAAGCTGGAGGGCAAGCAGTTTGTGTCTGCTTTGCTGCAGCAGCTATCGAGCTCCTGTCCCATCCATGGGGCATGGGTTGGGGCTGGAGATCACCCAGGTGGTGATGGCTCTTGGTGAATGCCTCTGAAGGAGGAGCAGAGCTCTGCAGAGTGCATGTTGCCTCTGGCCCCACATTCAGGAGGCAGAAGAAGGACTTCCCAGAGGAGGGAATTCAGCGTCAGCTTGGAGCTGAAGTGCAGTCAGAGCTGGGAAGTGCCAGATCTCCTTACTGGAAGGAGGGACTATGGGGAGAGATCCCGCCCTACTCTAAGGTCTCCTGATGGGGACTGTGCTGTCCTTGTTCCCACTTGGGATTTCAGGCTCCTGATATGAAATACCAGCTTTTGGAGCGATCCTGTGCCCTGCCCTTCTTAGAGCTCCCCCATCTCCTGCACTGAGGGGGCTGCAGGCATGGAAAGACAGGTCAGGTTTGAAGGGATGTGCTGAGCTGCTCTCAGGTGCCGGGGCACACCACAGCCAGCTCTGCTGTGCTGCCTCCCAGACTGGGGACCAGCTCAGACCATTCCTGCACCAAGACTGCTTTATCCCCACTTCTTAATGCTCTTATCTTGAAGGCTCCCCTCAGATTAAAGCCCAGGCAGTCAGTCCCCTCCTTGAATTTATTGCAATGCAGTTTTCTTCCTCTAATCCTATCAGAGTGTAAACTGCTCTTTTCAAAGTGCATGGAGAGGACAGATGTGCGTGTCACTGGTACAGTGAGCCAGGCTGACTGAAAGCAGTGGGAAGGTGCCCTGTTATTTAGCTTGGTGGCCCATCTGACTGTTTTCATGGCTTGAACCCCATTTCTCCTCTGAGCCTCTGAGGGCAGCTGTGTGATGTCCCAAGTGCACCAACAGTCATAAGGCAAAAGGTTTGCTTTGGAGCAGGGTCACCATGCTGGAGTCTGTTGACCTTCCTGGACACCCTCATCAAGCTGGAGCCCAGTCTTTGGTCTCTGACAGCCATGGAGACCCTGGAGTCAGAGAAACGGTGCTGTCCATTTCAACAGGATCCCAGCAGGGGTTCAGGTGATATCTGAGGATTTCATAGAATCACAGAATCATAGAATCATTAAGGTTGGAAAAGACCTCTAAGATCATCAAGTCCAACCGTCAACCCAACACCACCATGCCCACTAAACCATGTCCCAAAGTGCCACATCTACACGTTTTTTGAATGCCTCCAGTGATGGTGACTCCACCACTTCCCTGGGCAGCCTCTTCCAATGCTTGACAACCCTTCCGGTGAAGACATTTTTCCGAATGTCCAATCTAAACCTACCCTGGCACAACTTGAGGCCATTTCCTCTTGTCCTATCGCTAGTTACTTGGGAGAAGAGACTGACCCCCACCTTGCTACAGCCTCCTTTCAGGTAATTGTAGAGAGCGATAAGGTCTCCCCTCAGCCTTCTCTTTTCCAGGCTAAACAACCTCAGCTCCCTCAGCCGCTTCTCACAGGACTTGTTCTCCAGACCCTTCACCAACTTCATTGCCCTTCTCTGGATACGCTCCAGCACCTCAATGTCCTTCTTGTAGTGAGGGGCCCAAAACTGAACACAGTATTCGAGATGTGGCATCACCAGTGCCGAGTACAGGGGCACGATCACCTCCCTACTCCTGCTGGCAACACTATTTCTGATACAGGCCAAGATGCTGTTGGCCTTCTTGGCCACCTGGGCACATTGCCGGCTAATGTTCAGCTGGCTGTCAACCAGCACCCCCAGGTCCTTTTCTGCCGGGCAGCTTTCCAGCCACTCTTCCCCAAGCCTGTAGCATTGCCTGGGGTTGTTGTGACCGAAGTGCAGGATGCGACACTTGGTCTTGTTGAACCTCATACAATTGGCCTTGGCTCATGGATCCAGCCTGTCCAGATCCCTCTGCAGAGCCTTCCTACCCTCAGGCAGATCAACGCTGCCACCCAACTTGGTGTCATCTGCAAACTTACTGAGGGAGCACTCAACCCCCTCGTCCAGATCATTGATAAAGATATTAAACAAGACCAGCCCCAAAACTGAGCCCTGGGGAACACCGCTCATGACCAGCCGCCAACTGGATTTAACTCCTTTCACCGCAACTCTCTGGGCTCGGCCATCCAGCCAGTTTTCTACCCAGCGAAGAGTACACCCGTCTAAGCCATGAGCCGCCAGCTTCTCCAGGAGAATGTTGTGGGAGACAGTGTCAAAGGCTTTACTAAAGTCCAGGTAGACCACATCCACAGCCTTCCCCTCATCCACTAGGCAGGTCGCCTGGTCATAGAAGGAGATCAGGTTGGTCAAGCAGGACCTGCCCTTCATGAACCCGTGCTGGCTGGGCCGGATCCCCTGGTTGTCCTGCACCTGCCTTGTGAGCGCCCTCAAGATGAACTGCTCCATAATTTTCCCCAGTACTGAGGTCAGGCTGACAGGCCTGTAGTTCCCCAGATCCTCCTTCTGGCCCTTCTTGTAGATGGGCATCAATCTTGTAGATTTGACCTCAGCAGTGTGACCGCCACCCATTCAAGGTGGACTGGTTGTTCCTGATGAGCTCATGAGTCCATGGCCATGCTTGGAGCAGTGGAGAAGCCAGGGATGGACTTGCATCCCTGCYGAGTTCCTTCTTTGCCTCTGCCTCTTGCTCTGCTGAGGGACTGGGGAGCTGAGACCACTCCTCTCTGCAAGGCTGGCTCTCTGCGARGGCTCTCCCAGTCCTTCTGATGGGTGTCCTGTGCGTCAGCCCCACTCATTGTGTTCCCGGGGAAGGCAGGGGCACACGGGGAGCCRGGGAGGGCTGGTGGAGAGGAGTGCCTGTGGGAGATGCTTGGTACGGGTGTGCTCTGAACCTTACAGATGGTGATACATCTGGGGTCTGGGTTCTTTGGAGCAGGAGTATCTCTGCTGGATCCCTCCCTCACTGAGTGGGCCTGAAGAGACCTGGGGCAGGGAAAGACTGGAGGAGGATGACTCTTTCATGACGGGGAAGGGACTGGGGTTAATTCATGCCTCCCTGGACTCACCCTTATCTTTGCCCTCCTCAGCCCAAGGAGCCTGGTGAGCACGGTCACAGAGCTGCTACCTGGCTCTGCCCAGCCCGCAGCCAGCGCATGGACCACCAGCATCCTCCGGCTCGCGAATGACGGCAGTGTCCTGGCAGAAGAGTCACCTCGGAGAGCAGCGTCCAGACTGTGAGTGCTCTGGGCACTGCGGGCAGGGCAGGGCCTGAGGCAGGACCCCCGTGGGGTCACGGTCCTGCTCCATGGGGTTTCCTTGGGGCGAAAGGCAAGAGGACCCTGTGGGTGCTGGAAAGCTGTGGGCTTCTCCTCTCTCGGGATGCTGGTGCCCTGCGAGGCGAAAAGAGAGCCTGAGCACTGAGTGGCAGCAAAGGAGGAGAGGGACCGCTGGCAGGGCAGGGGATACGGGGGGCTGTCCGGGGTGCACAGGTGAGTTGATGTGAGGTGCTGGCATGGCCCCAGCGGCCTGGGGCAGAGGGTGGCTGGAGGACTCTGTTACGGGTGTGTCTGGGGGCAGGGAGAGCTGTGATGGTATCTGCTGCGGGTGATGCCTGTGACGCTGGGCAGTTGCTGGAGCAATGCCAGAGCACGGGAGCATCCAGGCTCCTGCTGTGATTGCAGGGCAGAGCCTGTGGAGACCAGGCCAGCCATGCGCCAAGTGGCAAGCAGACCCAGGAGGCACCTACAGCCACCGGGTGTAGGCACAGTGGGACCTGTGGGGCTGCCCCTCACCATGGTTTGCTTTCTGCTCTCCGCTGTTAGCCCATGACCGTGAGTTTAGCTACACATGTGGTGGTCCCCAAGGTCCCTGACTCACTGCAGGCTAGGTGGGCAAGAGGAGGATGCAGATGCTTGACCCCCTCTGGCAAGCTGGAGAAGGAGGCTTCTGCAGGGAATGGCTGTAGCCCTCTCAAGCACATGGAAAGCCTGTATTTCTCCCCCAAGGAGAAAGACGAGCTTGTGCCAAGGGCAGGGCTCTGGATTCAATGAGTGTTGTCGTAGCTGCTAAGGTCCATCGGGAAGGAACTTGTTCTGAAAGCAGCAGACACTTGAGAGGCGATGAATAGGCAGGGCAAACCTACAGAGGAATAAATCACATGCCTTCCCCATGTCAGGAACAATCTCCTGCCATGTCCCAGGATGTGACACCAACTCTATCAGCAGCTCAGCCAAACCCAAACATTCAAAAGGTCTTGATTTGGCCTCCCAAAGGGAGAAGATGGTCATAAAATCCAATAAGCATCAAGAGCGTGTCAGGGGGTTTTCCTTCACAGCCCTGGAGCCTTGGTCAATGGCAAGCAGCTGGTGTGGGTGCCCTGTCCTGGCCCTGATGCCACTTAGAAGTAAATAATGGCTTCTCCAAAGAGCACAGGCAGGTTTCTGGGGAGCTCATGACCCCCACAGTATGTGGCTTTCTCAGTACAGCAGCTACTAAAATCCTGCTTTGAATTGTTGTCACAGGAAAATCCATGATGTTTTTTAACCAAGTTGTTCTTTTTGCCCACCCTTTGGGCCAATAAAAGAGTGTCTTTGTAGCCTTCTGGGGTCATTGAGAAAGAAGAGGCATGTGGTTTTCTGCAGGCTGGCTTACAGGGGGGTTTCTCCTTAACATCGAGGCTCTGGCTAGTGGTGCAGCGGCCTCAAAGAGATTTGGGGATGAGGATGGAGGTTGGGCATACATGCGTGGAGGGATGGGCTGTGCACCTGGGATGACTACTGTGTTGGATTGAGGATTGAAGTCATGCACAACCGCAACCTCATCCCCTTCTGCACTATAGAAGAGACCTTCTCCAGCCTTCCTCCTGAACAGCACATGCACAAACAGCAAATCCTACCAACGCAAACTGAGCACGTAGTTTGGTGATGATTGAGACACAGCGACGCTCCAGGCAGCTCCCACACACTGTAGTGCCAAGCACAGGGAAAGGGCCAGAAGGAAATGAAATCAGATGGGCTTGGGTATTTCCTGGATGTTACATCCAGGAGGATGGGTGAGACAAAGCTTGGTGTCTGATTTGGGAAGGGAGACCTGAGAGCAAATGGTCACAGCCCCATGGGGCACAAAGGTGGATGGTTGAACAGGGAAGAGGGATGTCCTTAGGGTAGGAGAAACCAGGGGGAACACCCCTGGGCGTTGGGAGGCCACCGCATTGGTGGGACTGCCCCTTTCCCACGGGACCCGCATGGCACAGTGAGAGCACCAGCCCTGGTCTCCTCCTGCGAGAGCACCGGGCAGCAGGAGCAGGGCTCTCGCTGGCTGGCCCTCCCCACTTCCCCACTCCCCGGCAATCACCCATCTGTCTCTTTCCCTTAATTGCAGTTGCTCGATTTCTCTCTGGGTTCTTTTTTTTATGTAGGTGACACATGTTTGGTTCGAAGCACTTAATTACCTCTTGGGATGCGTTTCATTTATTCATTAAGATAGAAATTGGAGTTGGGTTTGCGTTATTTTGCTATTTTTTTCTTTCTTTTTTCCCTTCTCTATTTTGTAAGGAAAGAGTGAGGAAAAAAATCCACGTATACCTCCACCATGCATATGCCCAGCCTCTCTCCTCTGTGCCTCCCAGCCTCTCCCCTAGCTCCTGAGCAGAGGAGCGGTGATGGGGAGGAATGGTCCTCCCTGGCACTCTGTTGGCACATCGTAGCTCCTTGGAAATTGGAAGGTGAACCACGGTGCCGGTGCCAAGCCCAGCTCCCACACTGCTGCCGTGGGAGCTGCTGGGAGGCAAAAGCCATGTGCTAGGTGCTCTGGCACAGGGCAGGAGTGCTTGAGATGGAGGGCTTGCAGCCTGACCCCCTGTGCCCAGGCAACCATGGTCCTACCTACAGCGGGCTGCCAAGTGGGCAGGGGGGGACAAGCCATGCCTCAGGCTGCCTGGTGCCCTCGGCACCTGCCTGGCATGCTGGGGAAGGTGAGGGAAGTCATGGGGGCAGAGACAGGCCTGGTTCTTCTTCTCTGACCTGGATGTGAGAGGAGAAAAGCCCTGGAGATGTCTTTGCTCATGTTCCTGTCGGGGCCAGGGATATGTGCACAGGACATGCTCCTGCCCTGCCTGGGCGACTGGAAGATTTGAGGTGCTGGAGCATATCCAGAGAAGGGCGACGAGGCTGGTGAAGGGTCTGGAGAACAGGTCTTATGAGGAGCAGCTGAGGGAGCTGGGGTTGTTTAGCCTGGAGAAGAGGAGGCTCAGGGGAGACCTTATTGCTCTCTACAACTACCTGAAAGGAGGCTGTAGAGAGGCAGGTGTTGGTCTCTTCTCCCAAGTAACAAGTGATAGGACGAGAGGAAATGGCCTCAAGTTGCGCCAGGGGAGGTTTAGATTGGATATTAGGAAAAATTTCTTCACTGAAAGGGTAGTCAGGCATTGGAACAGGCTGCCCAGGGAAGTGGTGGAGTCACCATCCCTGGAGGCATTCAAAAAACATGTGGATGTGGTGCTTCGGGACATGGTTTAGTGGGCATGGGTACTGGGTTGATGGTTGGACTCGATGATCTTAGAGGTCTTTTCCAACCTTAAGGATTCTATGATTCTATGATTCTAAGATACCCAGTGCACTGGTATGGTGGTGGACTCCATGGTGGCATTTAGGGATGCTGTGGCTGCACAGTGTGTTGATCTGCAGGTGGAGGTGCCAACGTGTTGCAGGTGATGTCCTAGGAGGTGGGTAGCAGAGCTCAGGACAGCCTGGCTGGGAGGATGCATAGCTGCACTGCTGGATTGGCTTCCTGCATCCTTTATAGCACGGCCAGGCAGTGGGTTGGCATCTGGGGTGATGATTCAGTGATGCTCAGGAGGGAGGAGCAGTGGGCATCTCCCTGTTGCTAGAGCTGCCCTTCCCACTGTGAAGGACACATCGCAGGAGCAGAACACAGTAGTGGGATGCATGGTGCTTCATTGGTACAAGCCACCTCTGGGTGCCTTTGCCCTCCCATGTTGTAGGACAGGCTGGAAATGAAAGGCCAGCCTCTCCCTGCACCTCTTGCCAGCACAAAGGTGCCCCCTCATCACCCAGCCAGGCTGGCAGCCTTGGCTGGGTTTTGCGGTTGGTCATTTTCCCCAGACCTGGAGAGGACGCTTGTGCATGGCCAGACCTGGTGCGTGCCCACTCCCAGCCAAGCTCCCCGTGAGCAACCCTTGGCATGACAACCCTGTGCAGATGGAGATAGAGCCACTGAGCAGGACTTGGAGCTGCTCTCCTCCATCTGCTCGCTCTGTGCCAAGGAGGCCAAACCCCTCCTGGCACCCGTCTGAGAGCGGCTGGATGCTTCAGCACCTTCAAGACACAGGATTTTGCTCGCGGCTGTCTTAAGCAGGGACCTTCTTGCAGTTTCTGCAGAAGGTGCTCAGTGAAATGTGTCTTCAGAAAGGGGACTTGGGTCCTTATCACTAGTCAGGAATTCTGCTTTCATAATCCTTCTTGAAAGTACCAGAAAATGCAGGTGTGACTGCCTGTCTCTTGCCATGTGTCTCATCAGGGCTCTGGTCTCACTCTGCGTTTGCGTTTCTGCCCAGGGAATTTGGAACCACAACAACCCCTTCCACCAGAGACGTGGCTGTATTGCGGTAATCCTCCTGCTGCCTATCAATTGTGAGAAACCAGTAACTCAAATTAACTGAAAGGAGAAAGAAGGCTTGCGCTAGAAGCCCCCGTCCCTTTGCTACCTTGTGTCTGTGCACGGAAGCCTCTGGGACGGTGTCCTGGTTCCGGCTGGGACAGAGTTAACTTTCTTCCCAGTAGCTGGAGGGGGTGCTGTGTTTCGGGTTTGGGAAGGAAAGGAACGTTGATGGCCCGTTAATGCTTTGGTTGTTGCTGGGTGGTGCTTGCACCAGGACTTTTCAGCCTCCCACGCTCTGTCAGGTGCAGGGGGAGCTGGGGGGGAGCACAGCCAGAGCGGTTGACCCAGCTGGCCAGTGGGGTATTCTATACCGTGTGACATCATGCCCAGTATAAAATTAGGGTAGAGTGGGTCTGGGGGGGGGGGGTGTCTTGCACAGTTCGTTTGGAACACGTGAGGCGTGAGCAGTTGCATTGTACATTGCCTGTTTTGTATATTCTGTCGTTGTTATCATTGCTGTTACTACTGTTCTACTTTGTTTTATTTCCATTATTAAACTGTTTTTATCTCAACCCACGGGTTTTCCTTCGTGTGCCCTCCCGATCATCTCTGCCATCCTACTGGATCAGGGGGGTGAGCGAGCGGCTGCGTGGTGTTTAGTCGCTGACTGGGGTTAAACCACAACAGTCGGTTGCTATCTATGCTGGATAATTGCATAAACCACCCTGTGCTCTGACTTTGGGTCTGGAGGTGAAAAGGAGCCCGGGCTGGGCAAGGCAGGGGAGCTGGAATGTATTTGCTGTGCTCCTGCAAGGATTTGCCCGTGTGGCTGGAGGGAGCTGCTGGCCTGCAGGAGAGGGACGGCAGAGCCTTTGTACACTGTGGGAGAGAATCTGAAATTAAAAACTAAGGAGTGAGACTGATTAAAGATCACAGAGCTCTGAGAAGAGGCAGCTGAGGACTTCTTACTCCTAATGGCCTTCTTTTGTATGTTGAAGAGAAGCTTAATCTAAGGCTCCAGTGTTGCTTATTGACACGTGCTGCAGGCAGAGCCAGTAAATGGGGGCAGGATTACCTCAGGGCTTGGTTCAAAGTCAGGGTCCAGCCTGTTTGGGAAGGACTAGGGGCCTGCTCCCCTACAAAGTCTTGCTTCATTGATTACAGAAGGAGGTGGTGGACGAGGATGGGATGGCGAGTATTTACGCTGTTCAGCCCAACACCTGGCCCATCTAGGTTTTCTCCTGAGAGAGGAATGTATTCCCTGAGCACATCTGTAACGAAGCATGGCTGAAGACCCACCTCTCCCAAAGTGTTTGGCGCAGCCCGGAGCAGTGGTGTTTCAGTAGGGGTGAGGGTTGGTTGGGGGTGGGTGCTCTGAGCTGATGTTCAGCCTGGAGAATTGCTAGCACAAGACAACATGAATAACATGGAGCCATGAAACCTAGCACCTGACTTGCAGGCTCGAAACCTTCTTTCAAAGGGAAGAGGTCTGGCCTGCTTGCAGAGTCAGCTTCCCCATTTGTACGTGATGAGCTTGTGGGATTGTTTTTACATGCCGAAGGCCACTGGTGGAGACATCTGTACACCTTCTGGAAGCTTGCTTGCTTAGAGACTGAATAAAAGCAAAGGACGGTCTTTAAGGCTTGGTGTCTGTTACGCCAGGCCACGTTTTCAAAGCAGTGTTGGTGCCCAGACTTCTGCAGATCCATCTTCTGGCTGGCACAAAAGTAGAATACACCTTCTTCCCTGTAGAGAAACCCACAGACACATACTGGAACTAATAAATGGAGATCCTAATAGTTGCCTGGCTACCTTCCTTGATAAATAGCCGATGGACTATGGAAGGACAGATGGCCAGGTGGACAGATGGATAGATGAATGGTTTGTTCTAAAAAGTTGAGCTGAATAAACCCAGAGAGGTTAACAGGTGGATGCTGTAGTGGGGAGGATGGGACTGCAGAGGCAGACCTGCAGGGTCTTGGCTAAGAGCAGGTGGATCTGGCACCTCCTGACCCCACATGTCCCCGTGGTGCTTCTGGTCAGAAGCCTTGGTGCATGAAATTCACCCCCAGGTCCCTGCCCCAGCGACGCTCTCTGCTGCCAGGGATTGCTGTTCTTTGTTTTTAGGGTTTTCTGTTTTTATTCTTTCCTTTCTCCTCCTAAGCTCTCATCAACATGAACAGTCCCATCAGGAACAAGCAGACTGGACCAAGAGTACAGCCATTTTCTGTCCCTTGGTGAGAACCCTCCCGAGAGCACCACCTCCCTCACTCCACCCCCTTTGCTTGGTTTCCAAGGGCCTAGAGGGAGGGTGAGTCATGGCTTCTAGAGGCAGCATGCCTTCCTCGTGAGAGGCTCCCTGGTCCAAATGGGCTCTCTCTATAGAAAGCCCCCTGCACATTTACTGAATCTCAGCTCCACAGTGCTCCTGTCCCCTTCATCACCCAGGGGCTGAACCCCCCTGAAGGCTTGTCACCTATAAGAGACCCTGCGGACACTCCCCCTGGACTTCCACACTCCATCAGTCTCTGAACACCTCTGCTAAGGAGCACAAAACCAACCTCTCCCTTCCCGGGTAGCGGTGGCAAACGTTGAGTAAGGTGGCTCCCAAAAACTTGGTGATGGGGGAACTTGTGCACCAGCAAACATGGGGATTGTTTTGCTGTGGATTCCCAAAAGATCTTCATAGCCCATAGTGCTGTGTGTCCAGCAAGAGAACTTGGGTGTGTGAAGCAGGTACTGGGTGTTGGAGATGTGCACATGTGAAGATGCACCTATATGTTGGGATCGTGAGTAACCTGAACAGCTCACAGCATAACATCACTCCTCCGGGAAGGGGGCAGCCATGCTCCTGGGGGCTCAGAGCACAGCCTCCTGTACAGACCAGGCAGAAATGAGCAGCTTACCCAACACCATATGCCAAAAAGGGAACAAATCCCCCCAGTCCAGTTTTCTCCCAGCTTGGGTCCTCCAACTGGTCTGGCAGAGGGGCTGCACAGAAAGCGCAGGGGACACTGCTGCACACTGCCTGTGCATCTGCACAGCACTAACACCCTCCCAGAACTGCTCTGGCCCACGCTGCAACGGGGCTGCAGCCACGCGCCGTGAGCGCTTTGCTCCCACCATTTCTCACAGCTCTTGTTCTGCTGCCAGCCAGCCTCCGCAGACCTGGAAGCCTTCTTCCCTCTGCCTTCTCCTCCTCTCCTCCCTCTTCCCAGGTTTGAAGAGAGAGCTCAGCCGGGGCTATCTGTGCCAGAAACAAGCACAGGAAAATGGGAATGGATGGTTCCTGCTCCCAGCCAGGCTGTCTGCCAGGGAAGCTTTAGCTTTATCTACAGAGCCAGGCTCTCCTGGGGCCAGTTTCAGGACCTGCCTTGGGCAGGAGAAGGTGCCGGTGCTGTTCTGGACCCCTTTGCTCTCTCTCCAGAGTGGTTGTTTTCCTTCCAAGCAGCACTGCAGCACTCAAATAAGAAGGGATTTGCAATGCAGAGAAAAACCTCCCACCCGCCACTCAGCAGCGTGTGGGCTGAGAGCAGAGCTGGGAGCAGCTGTGCCACTTTGCTTTAACTGCTTGGGCTCAACAGTCCTCCTGCTCGTGTCCTCTGGGCTCAGCTGCCTTACAGCATGTTCTGGGTCAGCTCCCGGCTCTGGGACCCTGAGCCTGCCAGGTGGACTTATGACACCCCTTCTGGGACCTCCAGTGTGCCCTGGAGGGTGGAGCGCTGCCCAGGGACCATGGAGATGATGATGCTCTGCTCTCAGCTGGTTTGGGGTTTGCTGTCTCCTTGCAACATGCTTTATCTTCCCAGTCCACTGAGCAGGGACAGGACTGCTGGCTTCACTTGGTGCCTTCCTTGGAGTCCTGGGCATGAAAAGCACTACAGAGTGGGGTAGAAGCAGGTATAAGACAGTGAGATTTTTGTGTCTGTGATCCAGCAGACTGGTGTATTACTAGAGAAAGTGGGTGGATGCTTTGGCAATGGAGAGAGGGCCTGGAGGACTCAGAGGTGTCGCGGCTTAGTCCCTCACCAGAAGGGAGGACACTGCTCCTGGTCCCCTCAGGTCTGGGCATACTTTGCTTTCTTGCTGCGAAAATGAGGATGGCTGGTGGAGGCTGGTTTTGAAGGGACAGTGTGTGCTTGGTCTTGGCTGTCCCCTACACTGGGCTGGCAGAAATTTAAGCAGGCTAGGTGGGAGGGAGTGCCATCCCCAGATTTGGAAACCAGTGCTGACCACATGTCCTCTCCTGGGAAGGCCACCATGGTCTCTGCTCCCTGGGGAAGCTTTAGCGTTACCTACAGAGAGAAGGAAAACCCCTGTCGGGCACAGTGTAGCTATTTGTGCCCTTCTCAGTCTCTCAGTGGGGCAGGAAAGGTTTGGGTGATCCCAAGGTCATCCCTTCATTGGGGCTGTCATGACAGACATCACAGTGCTGCTGCTTTGCACTTTGGGCTGCTGACTCTGCCTCCAGTGTGGAAAAAGTGGTGTAGTTGCTTGGCTCCAGGTGCCCCTGAGCCCAGGTGGGACAAGCATCACTTCTGCAGCACTGACTAACGAGCCCCAGAGCACATCCCCATCTCTCCTCCCACCCTCATTCCCCTAGTACCCACCTGAATGCGGGGCCTGAATCCCATCTCTGGGCAGTGGGAGCAGAAGGAGCACCTCTCTTTCGCAAGCTGTCACGCTGCACTGTCACCTTGAAGAGTCAGAGTGTTGCCTGCAAGGGACCCACTGCCGGCAGCTGGGAGCACTGGAGTCCCAGCTGCTGAAGACACTGAAGGAAGCAAGCCATTCCATGAAAGCCCCGGGGGGGGTTATCTTCCAGAAGCTAAAAGGGCTTTCACTGCTCCCCTCTTGGTTTGCAGATGGCTGCTGGGTTGCTTTTGCCTCTCTGTACTGGGGTGTGCTGGGTTTCTGGATGAGCTGGGAAGAGGGAAGCTCAGGATGTGGTGGCTCAGCGCAGCGGGGTCTGCATGGCTGTGATTAGGGGGACGCCGTCCAGCCTCTGACAGGGAGATGGTTCCTCTGTGAGTTAGGCTCTGCCCTGAACGGGCAGGTGCTGTGCTGGAGACAAGAGAGGAGAGAGGATAGTATGAGATCATTGCTTTTTGCCAGAGTAAAAGGGAGAAGGAAACTCTGCCCCCTCCCCAGGGTAGGGTCGCAGGAGGGGAGGAGTTGGTCTGGCTTGCAAGGGGAGGCAGGAGACCCCTCAGCCTCTTGAGAGCTGGGACCGCCTGGAACCTCACTGGAGGGATGTGTTTTCTTTCTTAGAGCACAACTGTCAATGGAAAAGTCTCCGCACAGACTTCAGTGCTCAGAAACACTGTGGGCTGGGACATTTTGGGGAAGATTTTTAGCTGCAGCAAAGAAATTTGGCAGCTTGGAAGCAATCTAATCATCCTCCTCCCATATGCTTGGTTCTATTTAAAAGGGAGCATGTACCCGATTCCTTCCGACCAGCACGGTGACATTTCCAGAGTGCATTTGGAAATAAATTTGGCATCCGCTGTCAAAATCTCAGATTGAGCCCAGTGCAGCTAATTTGGGCTCTGAATGCCTTTGCCTCTGCAGAGCACCTTTCCCTGCTGTCAGATCCTAAAGGCAGCAATGGCAGAGTTTGCTTCCTGCGGCCAGGATGGCACAGGCACCGGCCGGGCTTCGGGGGCTGAAGGGCACGAGCCCTTAATGGCTCAAGCCCCTTTTCAATAACTGCTAAAGCTGAGGAGGCCGTTCCTGGACGGGTGGTAGCTGTGTGCCTGGTTCTCCCGAGCTGCTCTCTTCCCAGCACGGAGGCATAGGAGCTGCGAATGCTTGGGCTCGTCCTGCCAGCCTCCTGGGAGAGATAGGGCAGTGTGCTTCCCCTTGCTCACTAACAGAACACCCGTTCTCCTCCAAGCTCTCTGCTCTCCAGAAACCTCTCTGAAAACAGTCCTGCCTCCTCCTAGCCAGCACCCTGCCCGGTGCGGGGCTGGCAGGCTGTGGAGGGGCATTTAGGGTCTTCCTCACCTTCCCTCTCCCTTTACCCACCAGCCACGTGAAGGTCTGAGGTGATGCCCCAGCAGGGTGGGAGCAACATTGTGCGCAGCAGCACTGCCCCGCGCTGTGCTGGGTGCTGTGCGCAGGCGTAATGAAGCCCGTCTCCAGCTTTCCCCAGGTGAAAACTGGCAGGAAAGCGGGTGTCGCTTGTACCTCCCTTGTGGGAATGTGCATCAGGTACCCGGGCAGGCTGGCAGGCCTGTCTCCATCCTGCAGATGCGTCTCTGCTCTCCCCAAGATAGGTGTGTGTGGCTCTTTAAGTCCTGGTCTTTGTCCTCTGCCTGCAGCCGCCCCTTGCTCCCTCGGCTTGAGGCCGGGAGAGATGGAGACCAGCTGGTGCTGCCAAGGGGAGCGTGGGGCTCTGGGGCTGCGCTGCGCCCCTGCTGAATGTCACTGACGGTGACGGAAAGGGGCAGTGCCAGGCGGGAGGAAGGATGTTTGGAGGGGAGTTTTACTAGGATGCTGCACACACACAAGATTCGGTGTCCTGTCAGCCTGTCTCAGCGTGCTAGGTTGGGGTAGAAGGACTGTTTCTAGAAATGAGACCAGGTGCCACATCTCTGACCAGGAGCTGTTCCCTCCGCTCACCCAGGATCTCCATTCAATTCACGCTTGGTGCCCCTGGCCCCACCAAGCCCTGCCCTGCCCACGGCTCTGACCCAAACTGCTGCAGGCTGTGGGTGCACAGAGGTGTGAGCGCACATGGCCACCCATCCAAGGGGACCAAGTCTTCCTCCCTTCCTCTTTCTTCCCACTGGTTTTGGTCTTCCCCAGTACTGCAAAAGGGCATTGGGGTGAGGGTGGAAGAGTAAAGCGGGTTGAAAGCATATGGTCAGACTAATGCTTTATCTCTGCCTCCTAGCAATGATGTGTTCCTTCTCTGCCTGTGCCATTAGCTTCGTTAGCACCTCTGGAGTGGTGGATTAAATCCAGTGAGCTGTGCAATGAACCTCATTGCTTTAGTCAGTTTTAAGAATTATGGTGAATTATGTAGATCAGAATCAGACAGCAATCCGGGCATGGCCCGATGTCTCGAGGGGGTGACAGGGCTGTAGCTTTGCCATTCAGGAGGTTTGCTGTGATCTAATTAGATGTTCAAACAGACCCTCCTGGCCACAGCTCTGCAAATGCCTGCCCACGTTTACCACTCCCCTCTCTGCGCTCAACTTTGCTCAGTCTCTGTAAACAGCAAGGTCTGGGCTAGGCTTGGGGACAGAAAGGAGTAGGATATGTTGTGATTAGTGCCCAGCTGGCAGAGAGTCCTGGAGCCATGGAGGGAGTGAGGGAAGGAAATAAAGGTAGGAAATGAACAGATCCCTCTTGGCACCAGGTAGAAGGTGGGATCTGATGTCTCCCTCTGCCCAGGCTGAGCAATGGGGGGTTGCAGAGACGTGCCTGGAAGGGGGAGGTTTCTGATCTTGGCCAGTTTTGGGTTTCCCTGGCTGAGGTGAGCATCATGCTGACCTCCTGCCAGGCACACCAAAGGGCTCCTGCCTGTGCCTCAGGACAGGCTTAGGACTTGAGATCAGGTTAAAACATTCTTGATCCAGGAGACATCTGGGCAGACCCTTGTCCTGCTCCTCCAGGCTGATGTCTGCTGGGGAAGCCTGGGCAGACTGCCCTGGAGAAGGGATATTGTCTGGGTCTTTGGCCCCCCTGGAAGGGCTCCTCTGGCTGCCTTGGCTCTTCATTGGGTCTAACACCTTTCTTCTGCAGCATTTCTGTCTCGCTGTCATAAGGTGGAACATCTCCAAGCACCCTGCTGCTGTGCAGGTCTACCTCACCACCACCAATGTGGTTCTGCCTGCCTGCTGCTCCCCCTGCCCTCTCACCCTGCACACCCAGCTCCTGACTGTTGTCAATGTGCCTCTTCCACCACCCATGGCCTCGATCTCCCGTGGCCTGCCCTGGCTGAGCAGCAAACACCCATGGCCCCTCGGACCAGTTCCCCACACCCTCCAGGACAGCAAAAGGGTTTGCAGGTCACCTGTGATCACTAGCTCCTCTCTCTTTTTTTAGTTTAACTGAAAGAGCTAAAATCAAAGTGTGGGAGAAGTAATAAAGGAAAGTCAAGTGGCTCTGGAGAATGAGGTGGTGAAGCCTTCATGGGCTACCAAGAAAAACGTTGTTGGCCCAGCTTTTGGTTCAGCCACTGATGATCCCTAGGTGTGGATCAGGCTCCAGATCAAAGGGTACCTCATTTTCCCATGCCAGCTTACACCCTCTGGAGCAACCTTTGAAAAGCCTCCACTCATTCAGTTGAGTCTGTGAGCCTTTAAACAGCTCTCGGAGAAATGTGCTAAATGGGTCCGGTTTCATTTTGGCAGCGGGGTGTGAGCTTGTGCACTGGCTGGTGCTTCTGCCCGTGGCTCTCTGTCCCCAGAGGAGCTCTGCTCAGGCTGGAGAGCAAGGGCAGTACGGGGAAACGGTTCTGAATCATAAAACCAAAGGTGTCTGAGGATGGCCCAGGAAAACGTACATTCGCATAATGTTCTCAGCCAGCTTTATCCACTGCTTTGCTAGACTAGATCTATCAGGATTAAATGAAGAGTGACGCTTGCCCTGGTATCTCTTTGTTGTCGCTGTTGTTCTTTTTAGCATCAGGCTATAAATTGTCTGCCTTGCCCAGGCGTTGAAATGCTCTCCCCCTTCCCTGCCTGCTGGAAATAGAGTCAGCCTAAGGCTGTTGTTTAGTGGTACACAGAATACACTACCTCAGCAGCACCTCCCATCCCAGGGTTTCAAAGGCCACCTGGGGATGAGTGAAGTGAGCTTGACAGTCCTCCTGCAAGCCAGTTCAGCAGAGCAAAAGGGAAATAGAGGCACAGTGAGAAAAGTGTGGATAGCTGAGACGACTGACTCAGGATCACACAAGTGGCATCCACTTGTGGGAAGGACACTGGCTTTCTCTCTGCCAGCCCTGGGTGCTGGACACCAGGCTTCCTCTGCCTTGCTGGGTTGCTGCACTTAAGAGATGTCATGAATTTAACCTCTGTCTTCCCCTGTGAGAAGGGGGTACGTGCAGGTGGACAACGCTGCCAACTCTCAGCCTCCCAGACCTGCTCTCTTCTGGGACTGTGATGGCCCCACTTGCACCCCAGGCAAAGTAATGCTCTGCGAGTGGCTGGAAGCAGAGAGCCAGGGAAGCCGAACGCCCTCCTGTGCTGTCCTTACTCTGACTCCTGTCCCAATGGTGAGGCCAGGATAGCCGAGAGCCCAAGCAAGTCTTGTAACTCTGTGTCAGAAAATAAGGAAGGTGAATCCTCCAAGGCAGGTCTGTAGCAGTGAACTGACTTGCTGGGGCTGCCTGAGCTGAGCATCCCTTCGAATCCCTCCCCTCGGTGAGGATCCTGCCAGATGTCTGCACCACGGATGCAGCACAGCAGAGAAGGAGCTGGTGGTTCATAGTCATCGAGCTCTAGGCAGAAGATGTAGGGAGAATCCATTCGGAGGCGATCGCATAAAGTCTCGGATGGGGAAGGGGTTAGTCTAGCCCAGCATGACTTTGGTTTGAGCTGTAGCAATGCTGGGCATGGGTCTGTTCCCAATTAGTGATGGAAATCCAGAATAGCCATTGGTATGAATCAGGATAACTTCAGCATAGAGCATCTCTCTTCCTGGGCCAATACCCATTCCTGCTTCAAGCCCACCAGGGCTGAAGTACCTTCCAGGCACAAAACGTCCCAGGTCCACCCAGCTCGAGGTCAGCGGGGAGGAGGGCTGGCTTGGACAGATGTTGGTGGCTGCCCGGCAGCACCTCTGGCACCTCCGGTGGGAATCACCCATCTTCCTGGCATAAAAGAAAAGAGGGGAGAGCAAAATCTGGGATGGGCACACACCAAAACAGGAAAGGTCTGGCTAGCCTGGGTTATTTAAAAGGGCTGTGAACAAATGGGTGACAGATGTAGTCTCCACGACAACCCACAGCTGGCTGGGCAGGAATTAAAGGGCACCGTGCTTCAATGGAGTGTCAGCATCTCAGATTCATCTACTCCTAGTAACTCGGGTAATTACAGATGCACTTGAAAATGTGCAGAACCAAACATGATCTTGTTTTAAGCCCTTTGGAGATAAGCGAATATGAGGACAATCATCCAAAAGGCTTATCTTCTGCTAGGCTCCTGCCTCCCAGCGGTGTGCCTCCACGGTCGTTCCCCGGGCATTGCGGGTGGTGGATGTAAATGGTGAAACCTCGTCTGTTTGTTCTCTAGGCAGCTCGCTGAAGGAGGAGAGCCGCCAGTGCCAGCACACATGACTTTTGTGTTTGGTAAACTGGTCGTTTGCAAAGAATGCTCCGGGCTCCGAGCCAAGCAAATTAGCTGTAATAGGTAGAGAGCAATTAAGGGCAGGTTTAACTGAACATCATCTTGCAAGGGCTCTGCCCCACGGCGTGGGCTTCCCTCACGGTAAGGACCCAAGTCTGAGGGATTCCTTACGTCGCGGAGGTTCGTTACTGAACAGCTGCTTGGCTCTAAACGAGGGCAGCTGAAAGCAGAATCTGCCCCATTAAAATTGGTGAAGGGATTTCAGCAATGTAAGAAAGAAACAAATGGAGACCAGCCTCTCCTTTGAAAAAATCTTTTGCCTGTTATTACTATAATAAGTCTCCAAGTCATGTGTCTGAAAGGGCTGAAGGGAAAAATCTATTTTTCTCCCTGTTTTTTTAGGCTGCTGCCTGTGTGACAGTCGCTCTGCAGTCACTGTGCTGGGTTCTGCGTAGAGGTAGCCAGTTTTTCCTGTTGTTTGTGTGGGTTTTTCACATGGCAACGGCAGAGAGAAAATCTTTTTCTGAAGAAGAAGCAGAAGCAAATGTGATTGTAAAAAGCAACTCAAATTTGCAAGGAAGAGCGGGGAAAGGGGCAGGAACATAGACATCAATGTACCTCACTCCTTTCTCCATTTTGGGACCACTGTGGTTGTGCTCTTCTCAAACAGCCAGACCCGGGGTTGTCATCTTCATCATCTGCTCCAAGGACACCCAAAAAGACACCCCAGCCTGGGGCTGCCTGGGTGGGTTTCCCAATGGCCAAGGCAGAAGCAGGTCAGCCTCAGGCTGAAATTTTGCAGGGAGTCTCTGCGCATGCTGTGCTAAAAAGGATTAGGGGTTTGGATGCCTTGGTCCTCAGACACCCTTTGGAAAGCTGAGGTAGCAAAGGGAACGGGAGAGGTCTGGCTCTGCCTGGCCACCGAGAGCTGTGCGGGAGCTCTGTGCTGCCGAGCGAGCGCCCTGAGCCAGCGGGAAAAGCGCCCGGTGCTAACGCAGCTCCGGTGCGCTGGGTCACCAGCTGGTGTCTGCGGGGCAAGGTGCCACCCCGATCCCCCACGCAGTGCAGCCATGCCCGTCCCGTGTAAGGGCCATGAACGCCTCCCTTGCTGCTTGTACCAGGCTGCTCCTTCCCAATCCTCCTTGCTCTGGCCCTGGCCGTGGCTGGAAACCACGTGCAGGCTCCAGGCACGCTGTTCTGCTCTCTGCCCACCAGGCTGTAACAGCCCGCCGTGCTCCCTCGGGAAACTGTTCCCTCTGCGGTCCATCACATCACTCCCACGGCTGGTGCATGCGTCACTTTTTTTCCCCTTCTTCATACAACTGCCCTTTAGATATTTATATAGTGTTATCATGTTCTCCCTCAGGCATCATCTTTCTAGGCTATACAAATTAAATTCCCTTAGTCTCTGCCCATAAGTCATCCTCTCCAGTCCTTGTGTCAATTTGGCTGCTGTACTCAGGGTGTTTTTTTCCTTTTCTGTGTGCGATGTCTCTCTCCCTGTAAAAGTCACACTGGGTATTGTAGGGCACATTTACCACAACAGCGTAAAAATAGGATTAGGACCTGGTTTGTCCAGTGAAGGATTGTTCTGGGCTCACACCTGCAAACAAGCTGCCTTTCAGCGGGCTGGCAGCTCGGTGCCGCATCCCCACCCGGGCGCTTCCAACTCTCCAGTCCATGATTGCTCTGTAGCTAACCRTGTGCTCGCCTCTCCCTGCACTGCCTGTCCTCCTTCCCAGCTGGGAGGGTCTTGGTGCGGACCCTGAGTGCCAGTCTTGGTGTGCACCCATCGGGAAATCCTGCCTGGATCTCCCTGTATGGGAGCCCTCTTGGCTCAGGGTGGCCACCAAATGCTCCTCTATGCCCCTGGCTTGTGGTAGCCCCTCATCCGAGCACTCACATGGCTTGTGTGCCTGGTGCCACCACTGCAGGCAGCTGGGCAGTGCCCGGCACCCTGTGAACGTCCCACCCTGTGCACAGTGAAGGCTTCTCCATTCTGCCGGACACACATAGCTTGGTGACCAGGGGCGCAATTCGGTGAGCGCGGGGGAAGGTGGGATGGTCAGCCCTATAGCTACAATTTCTGATCAGCAGTTTGCGTGCAAGCACTTGGGGAAGGCAGCTTGCAGGAGACATGATTGCGAGAGGCCAACAGAGCACTGGTTTGTCCTTAGCCTGTCAATGAATCCGTCACTGGAAATGACCGTGATTAAATACTTGCGCTACCTCACACGCCTGCAAGCCCACAGCTACGGCAGCAGTGCTCGGTGCTGTTTTCTTCTGCGGACAGTTGGCTATGGCAGAACGGACAGGGAGGAAAACATGTTAACATCACCTACCCTCTGCGGTGTGACAGAGGCCATGTCAGAGCAGTAACAAGTACTTGACAGAAGGTAAACTCATTCACACAGCAGCTACATTCTATTTTATTTATATTTTCCCCCAGAAAATTAGATTTCATCTCCAGCTGTTGCTGCTTTTTTACATTCAATATAAAGCTAACTGAGTAATGCGTGCTAATGGGGTGCCCTGAAGCAATGCTGGCAGGGTTTTCATGCCTGCCTAGCAGAGAACCTGGTCCTCATCACCTCTCCCAGTCTGCCGTGGTGACCACATATGGTCGCGGAGTGACCTCTTGGGAGAAACTGTTGTAAATTTGGGAGTTCCCGTCAACCAAAAGGGTTTCTGTAATTCCTCCGACCATGTTTGGGGTTTGTCGTTATACTTTGTCAAGCTGTATATTCTTCCAGAGCTACTCCTTGGGGGCAGCCGGCTTGCTGGGGTGCAGCGAGCTGCCTTGGGGCTCAGGGCGTTGTTATAGAGAAAGGAGGACAAGCTGTGCCGTTCCTCCAGCTGGTGGATTTGCAGCTGCCATGTTGCAATCCTTCCTCCTGAAGGATTTTGTTCATCTTTCTTGATCTCTCCCTTGTTCTTCTCCTGACCCATCCCTCCGAATGCCAGCTTGGGCTTCCCTCTTCGTTGTTGGGGTGGTGGTGTCTGAGAGCTGCATAAGGATTGGGGAGGATCACTCCATTCTTTACTATCCTTCATGCCTCCCTTCACCCATGTTGCTTACTGGTGATCATAACCTCCCCTTTGAGGACTGGTGGGTTGTTGATGCAGCGTCAAACGCCTCTGGCTGTGCAAGGCTCAACCTGGCTCTGCTCAGGTGCTGCAAGCTGCAGTCACTTCCAGGGGCAGGAAGGCAAGAGGAGGTCGTGTGGCTTCAGCAAGTATAGTGGGAGTCTGAAAAGTAGGAGTCTCAGCTTCACACTGTCAAGCTCTGGTTGGGAGCCACCCTCCTGTTCTGAGGGTTCCGCAGCTCCCACGAGGTAGGGAGGCCTCACCCAGCACTCAGTCCCCATCACACCCCCTGTTTCAGTGCCAGTGCTCTGAAAAGGCTCAGATTGCCCATCTCCAAGCACCCATGGTCCTGCCTGCACCTCCCCAGCTGCAGCCTGGCAGGGACATCTGTGGACCACACACCAGCCCGGTGGAGGGGCTGGTTTCCACTGCCCAAGCACTGAGCACCCTGCGATGCCCTGGGCTCTCACAGCCTTCCCTCCCCATCGCACCGTGCCCCTTCCAGCCTTCGCCAGCCATCGGTGATCTCAGGCATTCAGGGAGTCACTTGAAACGCCACCATGTTACAGGCTCTCTTTCATCCCTGGCATCTCCATATGTTTCATCTTGGAAGGCTTGATATTAAAAAGCATCTCATGAGACATGATGAGAGGATTATAGAGGTCGAGTTAATAATGTATTTCACTTTGCAGCTTCCCTTTAAGCAAAAACTGGCTGGGGTGAGCTACCTAAACAGGTGGGGACCTGTGAGTGACAACATACAGACCAACTTGTATGGCTTGTAGAGTTTTTCTAGGCATTAAAGTTAATTAAGTACTAATTAACTGAAACACTCTGAAGTATCCCTGTCATAGCAACCGTGTGTATCAGAGCCTGACTGATTTATATTCACGTAAGTTCACATTTTATATCAAGGCAGTCTGCTTTATGGATTCACTGGAGTTTCGTGCTGTGTATCTAACCTGCCTGCAGACTGATGGATCAGATAGGAGTGTGGCCCCGATTCAGGAAGGGAATCAAGTGTATTTATAATCGGAGAGTTGTGTTGAGCTGAGTGGAAATGAAGCATGTGCACAGGAGTGGGCCACATGCCCACCATGGCCAGTAAAGCACAAGTAGGGTCCCAGGGAGCCCTGCAGGATCTGCCCCAGGTCTCTCCTCCAAGACACCAAGCACATCACGTCTCCCATCGGTGCCTCTTGCGTAAGCCAGCACTGACCCCTGGGCCCAGCAGGGACCCGCCATGTTCGATGGTGAAGCAGGTCCGAGTGCCTCCCGTGGGAAACACGCAGCAGTCATGGTCTGGGCAGCCACACAGCCCTGCCTCGCTCTTGCACAGTGGCATCCTGCATATTTGGGACTGCTTGAACCCTTGTGCTTTCATCCTCTTTTCCCTTGAAGGGGAAAATCTCCGCGGGATTTGTCCTCTTTTAAATCTGCCGCAGCAGCAGCCTGAGTCTTTGCTCTGCCTCGGTGCTTCTCTGACTTCCACTCGCCGTCTGGTCACATTGAATTTGACGGGTTCTTTTGATGTCTCTGTTTAATTCAGTCAGGTGATGCCAGAGAGGCTTTCTGCCTGCCGGAAAGCGAAGAGTTACCTCTTTAATGTCTGTGTAAGCCTTTGGGAAGAGTGGAGTTGGGGAGATTAATCCTGAAATTAAAAACCCGCTCTTTGCATTGACAAGGTTGGCTGAAAAAGGAAACCATTAAATTATTGGAAGGGCAGCCACTCTGGGGAAGGCAGAGAATTGGGGTAGGTTTGGAAAGCTAAGAGCTGGTGCAGGAGCAGAGGACAGCAAGGAGGAGATATGATATCTTTTAAAACTCATTGGATTGATTCTGATCTCAGTGGCAGGAGTTTCTCTTGGAAGTAAGGCTGACGGGTTATTCCTGCCATGCCAGACCTGAATCCAGCTCTCTGGATTTCAAGGTTGTGGTTCAACCTCCCTAGATTTCTTTCCCTGGCACTTGTGAGTTTCTGTTCCAGGGATAAGAGCAAAGTGAAATCTTGTTTCCCAAGCTCTTGCAAAGCTGTCAGTATCAACAGGAAAAGCACAGCGTAAGAGCAAGGAGCAGAAGCCTGGATAGCTCAATTCCCGCCCATGCTGAGTGCTAAAACATACAGGCAGGGCAAACTGAGCCCAGGGTGTCTGCAGGGTACAGCCCGGCAAATACAACATTGACAAAACTGCTGCCTGAAGGGAAAATCCCTGAGTGGGACAATTGGTCTCCATCCCTTTGAATAGCACAATTTAACGATCCTTTGCTTTTATTCAGACATAAAGCATCACTTTAAAAAGCAAGAGAGCAAGAGCGCATATTGCTATGCATGCATGAGAGAGAGAGAACAGATTTTCTGCAAGACTGGCAAAGGATAATTAGCAGTTTAGCTATTCTAATCTGATATGTGCCCCTCCAGCCTCTCCCCTGCTGTGTAGTTGCCGTGGGTGCGCCTTGCTTGTCTCCTTGCCACGTAGGCACACACACCATCCTGGTGCGCTTTGTTTTCTAGTTGTCTGGAGGAAGTTCCTCCGTCCCGGGGTGTACATCATCCCGGGCACCTTGTTCAGGAAGAACACTGCCAAGGCAGGGGCCGAGCCAGGCTCAGACTTGGGGAAGGAATGAATTTCAGTAGATAATGGGGACTAGGAGAGGGCAGTTTACTGGCCGTCACAAAATGAAGGCTGCAAAGACTGTGTCCATGCAAAAAACTCAGGGAAGTTAGAGATGTCTACCAAAATCAGGCTCCTTCAAAGGCACGTATTGAGCAGCTGTGAGGATCTGCCATCTCGATCAGGTGATGGGATCAGAGCTGGAGATGGGCTTTGCAGCTGGGCCTGAATCGCAGACCTGCTGAAGACAGGCATGACCAGTCAGTGCTGACCAGCTCCATCTTCTCCCAAGCAGATCTGCCCTCTCTGATGCCCGTTTGTATCACAGTTGCCAAGTTCTCCTAGGACACGGTGAAAGGGCTGTGTCTGCCGGCAGCATTGCCGGATTTAAGGTGTTGTGGTGTCAGACTAGGATGGGAGCCTGGTGGCACAGGGGCACCAGCCCAGGTTGGTCCCTGGGCAACAATGAAGGGAAAGCTCTCCAAAGGTCAGGCTAGCACTGGTCAGAAAAGCCCTTTTAGTTTTCAGATACAGAAACTGTCCTACACTAATGCCAATTAAATTTTACAGGCATCTAAAAATTTAATCTGAGTTTAATCTCCTTTGCCCAAGCCACAAGTCTCTGATAAATATTTTATTTTCCTCCAAGTAAAGAGGCTTTGGAATAATTAAAGCAAATGATGAGTCCTTTACTCCACTTGAGCCCCAGCAGAGGCAAGGCCACGGCTCGTCCCCCAGATCTTGTGCTCCCCGGTGTGCCAAGCCACATGGCAGCCGAGCACCGGCCAGCCAGACACTTGCTGCATTCTGCGTGCTTTATTGAGCAATTTGTGAAAGCTGCCTCTGTAGATAATGAGAGAGTTTTGCTGGCTGCAGCAACATTTGAAGAAGGAAGAGTGGAAGGCAGATGAGAAGGTCACTGCTTTCTCTTTGGAGGGTTCATTTTTCCCTCAGTGAAAGACGTTGCCGCTTTCCTGGTCATTTGGAGATTGTGCTTGTAGTATGATGGCGTGCTGTGTTCGGCATGCTTCGTCGACACTTTCTGCTCTCCTCTGAGTGGGAAATTTTAGAAAGTATTTTTTTCAAAACCCATTACAGCTTATGGGAAATGCAGCAGCAATTAGAGATGCCATAGGTGGGACTTCAGATAGGGAAAGATCTTCCCACCTTGCTAAGGCAGGGAAGAGTTTTCTGTAGACTCATGGCCACGGTTTCTTACCTGATAAATAAGCAACAATAGCTGCAGGAAGATGAATGTGAAGGAAGCGGGCTTTCCAAAGAGGGTGTGTGCAGTCCATGGTGCCTGAGCTTGGTGGAGCCTGCTCAAGTTATAATGGCTTTGTCATGGAGCAAGTGGCTGCACTGAGCAGAGAAATGATATTGTCACGAAATCTCCGTAGAGGGACTCCACAAAAGTCCACTCAGTGCATGGGGAGGGAAAGCATGTCAGCTAGCATAAATCTGCTCACCAGCAAGGAGAGCAGGAGGGCTGACAGCGTTTGCGTTGGCGGAGAGTGAGCCAGGAGGGGTCTGGAGGAAACAAACTGGGACGTGAGCACTTCTGCTGTGAAGTCATTCAGCTGGCCTGTGTTTCTGAGGCCCTGGAAGCCTTGTAAAAGCCAGCCCCATCACCTGCTCCATGGGAGGAACCATCTCCACCAACACCCTCTGTGGCCAGGCAGAGCTGAGCGGGGAAGGCACAGGGGGACACAGCTACTGGCATGGCAGGTAGAGCACATCGGAGGAAAATCAAGCATCTTCCACTCACCCCATCGTCCGGCTGTTTGTCAGAGGCGGTGAGAGCAGGCTGTCATGGATGGGTGGGTGGCAGGGATGGGTGGATGGCCCCCCACTGTCACTTCCCCACGCATGGGCCAAACTCAATGGCGTGGAGAGCAAGCAAGGCAGCTTGGTTGGGAGCCTGCAGGCAAACCAGAAACCCTGCCAGCAGTCCCCAGCATCCACCTTGTCGTTACTCTCTTCCCACTTGCCCCCTCTCAGCCTCCATCCAGTGATGCCCCCAGAGCTGTCACAGCTCTCAGGGATGGTGACAGACCCCTAAGACTGGCATCCACTGGCAGGCAGCGAGGCAGACAGGTAGCGAGGCTGAGTGTGGTGGAGCTGTCACCCCGGTCCATCGGCTGTGCAGAGTCAGGTTACTGCAGCACCGCCTCCACCCCTCTCCATCCGTCCACCCCTCTCCATCCGTCGCAGAGGCAGGCGGCGGTGCCTTGCTCCCCTCTGCCTTGCCCTGAGGGGAGGAAAATTGGCAGGTGTGTTAAGCTGTGTGCACTGGTATTTTTTTTTCCTTGCAACTTTTTATTTTTTTGGCTGTCTAGGATAGTGCTTGTAAAAACAGCCATAAAGAAGTTAAAAAGCAATGTGCTGGCTCAGAGGAGTCATTCAATATCCTTATTAAAGATCCGCAGTATTGGAGCCATAATAGTACTTGGCACTCAGAGGGCACCTTTCATCTCACAAGTTCAAGTCATTTTACAAGCACTAATGAATTAAGCTTCATAACAGCCTTGCATGCAGAGCCTCGCAAACGAATTATTCATCTGTTTTCACAATATAGGCATTAAATAATAATAATAAGCTGGTTAATTCTGTCTCTCCTTTGGTCTGAGGATTGTCTCTGAGCTGATATCAATTCCTTCCCATTTATCCAGCGCTAATGGTCAATATTTCTAATGTGCAGGATCAGGTGAGCAGGGTTTTTTGTCAGTCAGCCTGCGTTTGGGTCGGAGCTGCTGTATGGTGGGGCTTCTCCTCTTGGCTCTTCTCCGCTCCAGCCAAGCACTGAGCCTCAAATCCTGCCAAGGGCCGAGCGCTCACCCTGGCCCAGATGAGCTCTTAACTATCGCCTTTCCTTACGTACATGAGTAGCGCAGTTAATGTCCGGGGAAACGCACCTTCCAGCAAATTCAGCATCTTCTGTAAGGTTTTTCTGACTGGAGATTGAGTGATTTGGTGCTTCGGGGGATGAATCCAGAAACAGGCAATAAGAGCTGTGCTCATGAAGAGATACAGGAGTAGTACTGAATTGGTTCAAATGCTTAAATTAAGCACATTCAGAAGGATCCTGATCCATCGGGGTTTGGGTGAACAGTCTATTCAGATGTTGCCCTCAGAAAGTTGAGGTTGAGTGCGGGATTTCCTGCGGCAGTCCTGAGAGGCGGAGAGGGAATTGGTTTGGTTTGGATCAAAACAGAAAAAATGACACTTCTCAACCAAGTAAAAACCAAAAATGCCACTCTGAAGTGTTTAATGTAGTGGAAACTGAAGACCCTTGTGCCCCTGGGCACTATCTGACCCTCCTGCTTACGCTCATTTTCTTTTAATTCATGAGGTTTCAATGTTAAAGCCCAAAAGATTGCAGTTTCAAAACGGTGCATTTAATGTTGAAAAGAAAAAGAGCAACGGTTCCAGCACACCTGCCACAAAACTAGTCATTTAAAAACAATAAAATGCTTTTCAAATTGAAATTCCCCTCCCCCATTTTTGGCCAAAGCTCTTCACCTGGTATTTAACAGAAGCAACTAGATTTAGTCTCTCAACACCAGATGCTCTCCCTTGGTCAGGGCACACTGTAGAAAGATGTCACCTTGCCTTTACCACAGTGGTGGCACCTTCCTGGAGGCACTTGCAGAAATATTAGGGGCCTGAAAGAGAGGGGGGCAGCTGGTGGGTCAGGCAGAAGGTCCTTGTCCCAGTTACTGAGCTCCAGGAGGGTTGTGTTGGCTCTGGGATGAGGGACCTGAAGGCTGAACGCAGGGGGGACATGACTGGGCATCTCTTACAAGGAAATCTCCCCATCTCTTACAAAGAAATAACGCTGCCTTGACTCAGTTGTCAGGATTGAGTCACTGGTACAGGCGAGGCTGACAGCAACAACTGGAAAACTGCCCCAGAAATCCCGAAGCGAGGTGCCCCTGCCCCGTGTCCATGCCAAGCCAGGAGAGAGCCGCTGGGGGAGCCTGGGACTGATGGCACCGGGCACCGAGGCCGCGGCACGTCAGTCCCAGCACCGAGGGCTGTGGCGCAGTGGGAAATGTGGAAGCACAAATGGTTGGTATCTGTCCAGGCCCCTGTTCCCTGAAGATCGTCAGCGCTGGTAAATGGGGGCAGTCAAAGTCAAGACTGGGGCATGCTGAAAACCATCTGCCTGTGCTGGAAACTGGGATGGTTGGGCCACACAGCTGAGGGGTTGCTGGGGCACCTGCTCTTACCTGCTGGCATGGGCTGGCCAAGGAGAACTGTGGATACCTGCCTTTGCAAAGAGGGGCTCATGGGGCTGCTCCAGAGAGATCAGAGCAGGAATGGGCAACAAGCCAGCGCCGTCTGCGAAGTGACCCAGAGCCGCAGCAGACCTCTCGCATCCCAGGGGAGGCTCAGGCTGTTTCCCCAAGGCATCTCGCGCAGTCCCTGTAAAGATGGATACGCAGGTGTGCATCTCTGTGCCGCCTGCCTCATGGTGTCCATGGGGATGTGACACTGAGGCGTTGGCATCCCTGCTCCATCCCTTGCGGCAGCACGTCCGTGGGGACGGGGGTTACCCCAAGGGCAGTAATGGCAACTGTGTGGGCATGCTTGCCCTCTCCCAGGAGGGTGGACAGCCCGCGCTGACAGCGGGGTGGCACGGCCAGCCCTCTGCGGCAGCGGGATGGCTCCTTACAGCCAACAAGACCCATGTGGTCCTGCCCTCTGAGGGCACTGGAGGTGGTCCTTCCCATCCCTACCTGGGCATCCCCCCTTTCTCCTGGTTTCCATGGCACATATTTGGGTGGTAATTATAAGGATGCTGCTAATGAACTCATTGCTATATTCGTCTGGGTGCTGAGGTCACTGTCTTCACACTGGCAATAATTATAGCAATGAACACACAATAAAATAAATCTCCAGTTGAAGCCCAAGTCTAGAAGGAAAAAATCCCAGGAGCTGTCTCTTTTGCAAGGATGTGAGATAAAGAAACGCTCACTGCCAGGGATCTGCCATTTTCTCCCTGTGATCTGGAGAATACAAGTGTCTAATGTGCTCCTGAAGAGTGTCTGAAAGGAGTGGTACAACAGGCCTGAATCAGCCGGGGGTTCACACTGCCAGAACCAGCTGGGAAGCAGATCCCAGAGGAGGGATGGTGTGCCTGCCCCAGAGGTGGGGGTCAGGGGACAGCAGCCCTGCCGGCGCCAAAAGCCTTGGCTGTGCCCGGGCGCTGCGGGATTGCTGAGTCAGAAAAATAATAGCACTGAGGAGTCAGAGCGGAGCGGCAGACAGATATGCCGGAGGGGTTAGCAATTGCTTCCCGCCTCCAGCTCCTAAAGCCTCTTGCTGGGAATCCCAGCTCCCATCAGATCCGACAACTTTTTTGCTCACCACACGACCTTGGACGAACACTCTTTCCTCTGGTGCCTGCTTCCCCGTCTGCATCGGGGACAAGGATGCTCCGCCTGTTTTTAATCCTCATCAAGACCCAGAGGTGGAGGCACACAGAGGTTTGCTGCCCCCRGGTGCGGGGCTACCCTCAGGCACACTGGGAGCCGGCTGCTCCCTTGGGATGGCCGTGGGAGGAAGCAGACGTGCCTCCAAGGGCTGGTGTGGGGTCGTGCACGTGGATACCAGCTTGGGCACGTGTAGCATCGCAGTAGCAGTGCTCTGCTGGCCCGCGGCCACTGCGAGCTGGGGCTGCAGCTGGTGGCTGGGGCAGCTCTGCTCTGCCCCACGGGAGCAAAGGGCAGTGTTTAAGGAGTGCTGGAGAGCAGAGCCCATGAATCACGGCTTGATCTTGCCTGGTCATTTCCATGTCACTGATCGGAAATCAAAATTATCTCTATGCCATTCTGAGCATAAAAAAAGTGGTTGGGAACTGGGAGCGGAGTGTCAGCAGAGGGATAAGCAGAGGGAAGTAGCATAAGATTAATTACAGGAGCAACAACTACACTTGTTGATAAATCAACCCCTGTTAGGAGAGTACCCGTGGTCCTGTAACTATCTACCATTCTCAAGCTGGGATGAATGAACTAGCTAATTGTTTGCTGTGCTGAAAAGCAATCTTCGGGGAGCAGCACATTACATTAAATGAGTCAGCTCCGTGCTGGCAGGACTATTATCAAATATTATAATATTTAGCTGGACGATTTCTACCCAAGCTCAGTGTCGACAGAGAAGGGTGTTGTTTTCGTCAATGTATAAAGAAAGAAAGACATCAGATACTGTTTGTTTCCTGATGAGCAGAGATCTGGCAAAAAATGGGATCATTTCACTTGTTAGTGCACTTTTGAAATGAGTCATGTGTGTTTCAGCGCTCCTTCCAGAAACTTAATTGAAAGTTCTGGTGTCTGTTGTTGTAAGGGGAGAACCATATGCTATCGAAAGACATGACTTGTTTTTTATAGACCAGAAAGATTGTAACAGCATCAAATCCCAACTGTTGTGTCAATGCATTCAGAGAGCAGGAATAAATCTAGGAGTTTCTACTGTAAGGAGATCAAAACCTTGATGATGACAACAACAAAAAAGGAGAGACTGTGAAAACACAGCTTCATTGTGCTGTTTGATAGAGTAGATAATCATTGCGACTGGTCTACTTAAGGGCAAACGGCTGCAGGAATGTCTCCCCTCCAGCGGAGGATAGGATGTGTGATATAGTCAGTTGTTTGCGAGGTGCTTGTGCTGCTGGCAATCCGAATTGCTGGCCCATCTTCGAAAATCCTGGTTAATCATCCCATGCCATCCCATTCATCCTTTCTTATTATTATTTGCAAAGCCTCTTGGCTGGAAAATAAAGTCAGTGAATAACATGCTGGGAAACAAGCAAGCCTCGTGATGCCAGTCTCCAGCAGCGTCAGGAGCTGAGCCGTGAATCCGCGGAGCACGGTGGTGGGAACAGTGCTCCCGAGATCCTCGTGTAAAAGCTTTCTTGAGAAGAGCTGGAGTCCGTCCGTGATCATCTCATCAAAGACTGCATGCAATTGTACTACAGAGGGCTTGCTAAGACAGCCTCTGCAAAATGATTAAGTGAAAGCAAAAAACCTGAAATGACAACACTGATGATATAAGTTGCATTGTCTAAGGAGAGCAATGTGGGTAGTTGAGGGTGTTTATGCAGCGTCATCCCAGAGACACTAAGCCCTCTTTCATCTACTAGAGATGTCCACAAGGACATAGTCTGCCAAGCACAAGTGTCACAAGCCAGAACCACCTCAATTTATTTGGCTGTGAAGTTGCAGAGTGTTAGCAGTTGGGTTACTGAGGTTTGCTCTTTGAGTTTAGATGGGATTTCTGTTTGGATAGACTGTTAACAGCTGTGTCACTTACATGGCGATCCCAGCACAGCCCCACATCTCTCCTATGCCTCCTCTACCCCCTATTTCACATTTAGTCCCTTCCTTCTGCAGGTTATCTTCAGCAAAGCACTTAAACAAGTGCATAATTTTAAGTATCTGCATAAACCCCAATACAACAGCACCTGTTTAAAGCAAAATACATGCTTAGCGTTTTGCGTGCTGGGGATGAAAGGGGCTGTTCCCCAGGTAGGGGTGCGTGTGCTGGACTGCCACGTCCCAGGCAGGAACCGGCTGGAGCAGGAATGGCTTCTGACCCTGTTTGCACAATGTGGTAAAGGAGAGAGTCCTTGCAAGGTCCTGCTGTAGGCGGGACTATAGCAGATACGGTAATGAAATAATAACAGCCCTGTCATAAGTGGTAACCTGCAGGAACTCAGCATTTCCCTAATTCTGCATTTCCCTATTTTATACATATGCCATATGCTACAGTAGCATATGTCAGAAGATAAATTGCATGTGACAGAATAATATATTATGTATAACTTGAACACGGGCTTCCTATCGTTGATAGATTTCTTCTTGCTTTCTATTTCTTCCTCTTTCTTTTCCTCCTTTTTACCTGCAAATAAAGCAGCTGCTTTGGAAGCCATTCACTCGCTTGCACGGCAGACAACATGAGAATATAGCCTAGACACAATTCAGAGCAAAGAGGCAGGAAGAGCATCTCTCAGAGTACTTACCTCCTGGAGTGGCACTGAGCTACAAAATTTGTTTTCAAGTACTGCAGTGGACTCCCCACAAGCGTAAATGGCAGGTCAGGTCAGGACGGAGGTGAGATTGCAGGCTGCCACCGCATCCGGAGACCCATCTGCAAGGCTGTGTCCTGGGAGGGGTGACAAGGCCCATTCTCTCCTAGAGCCGGAGGTGGCAGAGGGCAAGGCAGTGGGGTGCAAGGTGTCCAGCCTGCATTTGAGCAGGGGGCCTCCGTAGCCTCCCTTGCATCTCATCCATGTCACCTGCAGCAGCCACCCCCGGAAGGGCCCTGGGAACCATGCTGTCGCCCAGGCTATCAGAGGTTTTCACAAATCTATCATTCGTCTTGGAAATCACACCCTTCCTTCTCCAGTGCTGGCAAAGCAGGGCTGGGAGAATGCTTCTGCTCCCCGCTGCACATGTGGGAGCAGCAGGAGCACCAGCAAACTTGGGGCCATGCAGGAAAAGCAGATTTTTAATGACTTGATGGGTCTTTGATTCCCAATTTATATATATAAATATATATAGCATCATGAGTCATGACAGTACTCGGGGAGCACAGGAGGACGGTGAAAAGAGTGTCTGACCACTAGCTAATTTGAAGATCTCCCCCTGTGCCAGATGCTCACCAGTGCTGAGACACTGCTGACCTAATGGATCGCAGGGAGCTTTGGGAACTCAGCAGCTTCCAGGAGTCAGCCTACTCACTGCACTAATCAAACAGCAGCCTGAAAAAGCCCCCAGATGCTTAGTCCATGCCAGGCACTGAAGACTGCCCTGTTGCCTTTCATTGTAAAGCACCACATCAGTTTTAAGCTGCAGATACGGGAAATAATATTCCTGAAATGACGAAGCACCTGTTCCCTCCGTCTTTTCTCTGTAGAGCAAAATGTCCACCTTGCAGGGGGCTCACATAAGGGCCGTGTCCCTCTTTCATCTCATGTTCGCCCCTCTGTGTTGTAGACTTTTGGCAAAACCTCAATGGATGTGGTAACCTTTACTGTAGGCACACCAGTTGAATTCCTCCTGCCCCAGTGGCTTGAAAGCCCAAAAGCCCAGGAGTGGCTGTACTCTTGCAGAGACAAATTACAGAGATGTTAAAGCAAGCAGGTGGGAGGAAGGCACACCAATCTGTGCTCCACTGGACACACACAGAGAAGTAGGACCTCTTAGGGAGAAGATGTCTGCAGGTGGCTGAATTTAAATTCCCAGGGACTGGGACAAGCAAACAGATCATGGGAGGCATGTTTTAGAGATTCATCTTGTATACAGAAGCAAAGCCAATTGGAAAAATTGCAAACTGCAAAATTGACAATGCCAAATAAGCCAATTTCTGCCTTTGGTCAGACAGGTGTACAGCTGTAGTGAGGCTATGGTGGAGGAGACAGCCTTAAACCCAAGCTTAGGTTGTTGCTCCTTTGCCTGCCAGATTTCAGTCCACATCTGACTGCTCTAGTGGGCCCAAATTTTGCAATGCCCCACATGGCAGTCAGGGAGCTTTGTAAGACACGAGCCATCAGTGCCTTTCTACATGCCTCCCTGTGTCTCCTTGCCTCTGCCAGCAGCTGCAAAAGCTCTGTAGAGATTATCAACAGAACATTTCTTGCCACGAGGAGGGTTATTTTCACTCCCAATGGAGACCCAGCCGCAGCAACCACAAGGCTCAGAGCCACCTGGCAGGGTGAAAGGCAGCGTGTGGGCAGCCCTGGGGTGCTGGTGCCCCCGGGAGCACCCGGTGAGGAGCAGAAGGCTACTTTGCTCTCATTCAAGAGCAAATCAGTGAAGTGGCCAAGCTCAGATACTCACAAACTATTGCCAGGCAATGCTCAGCATGCTTAGACAAACCAGATTGGCATGTTTGCTAGAGAACAATAATTTACCCATGTTGCCAGGTCTCTTTCTCTCACTTCTCAGTTAGTACTTACATTTTACAGTGCCCAAAAAGGAAGAATGAGCTCAAGTCTGTCAAGAAACTGCTGAGGAAAGAGGTCTTGTGAAGGTCATAGGTGATTGTTTCTTTTACTGTTTACTAGTTATGTATTTCCCCAGGAGCTTCCAGATGATGTTCTTGTCCTTCATTGTCTTTTGGGGTGAAACACTGCGAGAAAGCACAAGCTACAGTGGCTCCTTTCTCCTTATTAATCATTTCCCTTGCTGCAGCTGATGCATGCACAGCTCAGGGCAAAGGTTTAGTGGGCCATTTGCTGAAGGATCTATGGCCAGAAAGATCTCTGGGTCTTGCTGACGTGATTGCTAGGTGGATTTGTGTAGGAGACCTGAGGAAGCAAAGTCCCTGGGAGAAATCACCTGGAATGAAATTCCTACCCATAGACAGCAAGATAAAAATAGTGCATTTTCTGAGTTGTTGAAGCAGGAGTTGATTAGCTGTATAATATAACGCTATTTAGTAACCTACAACAGTGGCACACCCCATTTATTCTAACACAGCAGAGTATTGTCCTAATGGCAAAAACAATAAATACAGCACACACCGTTTGCACCACCTTCAGCGGGGTGCGCAGACTGCAGAGACGCTGTGCTGTGACACCCGACGCATCTCGCCTGGCCTTCAGCCACCCGGAGGGCTGGGGMCCGAGCGTGTCTGGGACCCACTGACATGGGATGAGCTGGCTCCCAGAGACAACTGGCCCCTGCCCTGCTGCTAGCAGAAGGCAAGGCTTGACAAATGGCTCTCCTACGCGATGTCTTTCCATGGCTCATCCTGGGGGGATTATTGCAAAGAGCCCAAGGACAAGTGCTATTAGCTGGGGCTCTTAAGAGGAAGGCCAAGCCAGAGACTGAGCAAAGCTCCAGTGTCTCTTACCCCTGAGGCCAAGCAGGAAGGATGGCCATGGTTGAACAGAGGAGGCTAATAGCATTCACAAGCTGGTCTGGGGATACCTGGGTGTCTTGCTAGCTGTTGGCATGAGCATTACAAAATCTTGAACAGCAGCATCTTGTGGAGATTGAGCCTTGTAGGGGCAGCTCCATGGCAATCCTTCACAAACAAGACAACACAGGGCTTCTGCAAGAGCCTCCAGGCTTGGCTACTTAATCTTCATTACTGGGTATTTACACCTGTTTGCCGTCTCCTCTTCACAGTTGCTTTGATTGAGTGAGCAATTAGCAGGTCTGGCGCTAGGAAAAGTTGTTGTGGCATGCACTGCAGGACAGGAGCAGGAGTTATTTTTAGGTCTGTAGAGCAGCTACTGTAGCACCCCTGTGCTGCACCGCTACCCAAAGCAGCATCCTCCTGTCTGGCAGCATAAGGCTCTGCCAAACAGGGCAGGGGGCTGAGCCAGCGACCCCAGCACCACTGAGCCGCTTCCTGCTTGCTAACACCAATATCATGCCACACAGCTGGCACCCACTGCCACCCTCATCTCCTCACACTGAAACTGGCAGGGAGGTTGGCTCTTAATGGAACAACCAGGGGTACATTTTGGACCAGCCAGGTAGGTCCCTGGAAAAAGGAATGTTCATAACCAAGGAGCCAGTCAGTTGGTTGGTCACCACTGTGAATGTGGAAAGACTGCAGTTAAATCAGGGGTTTTTTTCTTCCCATTTGTAAAAATAAATAGAAGTCTCTGAGCTCCCTGCTGCAAACTCTATGCAAATTTAGACCTCGTGCATCTGAGCCTGTGGTTCTGAATGTCAGCAGATGTCCCTGGAGCTGCTCCTGGTACAGGATCAGAGGTTTGCAAGCCTTCAGCACCTCTCACCCCTGGAGCTGCACAGTGCATGCCTTCTCAGCTCAATCTGGTCCGAGCACGTCTCAAGAAGGTGACTCTGAACACGCTTTGACCCGTGGAGCTGGCAGGAACAATGTGGCATCCTGGGGATGGCTCAGCAGACAGGACCCTCAAGCATGAAGTTGGATACAGTCCCAAATGCAGCCAAGCAGTGAGCTGGAGCTGACAGCTGTCTGCAGGGGCTGGGGAGCCTCAGTGAAGGAGCCCCTCGGCCATCCAGGGGAACTGTCGTCATCCCTGTTGCTTCAGGAGACTCCCAGAGCAGCTTTCTCACACTATGGGAATGATTCACCAGTGGTGGCCTGGCCTCTCTTCTGGCTGCTACGTGGGATGTGGCATGCTACATTCTGCCCTCGGGGCAGTCCTGACTTGAGCTGGCTTTGCCCTGAGTGCTGAGACTCAGGGATAAAAAAAAAAAACAGCTGGAGGCAGGGCAGCAGTGCCCTGTAGGCATGGTGCAAAGCCTTGCCCACTTCCACCAGCTAGTTGTGGCACAGAAGAGCCCAGCTGGGAACTGGCCCTGCCCCATTCTGCCAATGATGTGGGCTCCCTTTGCCCAGTCAGGGGATCGAGCTGGGGGAGATACAGATCACAACCAATATTTATTAGAACACCTTTTTTTAATGAAGCTTTTATTGTTAGTAGAATCAAGCTGTTAGTAAGAGAACAATGTCACTAACTCACACACCTGCAGTTCCCTGGCTGGAGCCCCAGCAGGCAGGCTGGCTCCTGAGGGGCATGGTCATGTGCCAATGGCTTTTAGGCTCAGAAAGTCCTTCAGGGGTCCCTGCTTTCATCAGGTGTATACATAACCTGTACTCTTGGTCTGCAGCAGCGCACATGCCAGAGCCCAGGGCAGGCACATCCTGCCAGCCTCCCAGCACATGCCCTTGGAGAGAAAGGCTGGTCCCCGATCCGGCAGAGCCAGAAGCCCTGCCAGCCTCCGCGCTGTGCCTGCTCCTCTGACAAGATTGATGGGGCAGCTTAAAGCATTTGTAGCTGCCTCGTAGAAAGCAAACAAGTGTATCGTCGTCTTCTGTGGCTCTCACAGTACCTGAGAACCTGACCTTGCTGCAACTCACACAACATGGGCTTAATTCCTCTTCCCTACATAGGCCCTTGTGTTGCTACTGCTGTGAGTTAGTGGAGTGCTACAGTTCCAGATACAACTCCGTACAAGGTATGATGTGACTCACAAAGTGACCTTGATTCAGGGAGCATGTCACGCGTGCTGTCTTCAGGTCTATGGACTGTCCCCTTCTAGGCTGCTAAAATCTCCACTTCATTCCCACACTGCTCCCAGAGGATTTGAACCCACCCCAAACTTTTTGGCCAAGTTCTGCCAAATCCAAGTTAAAACTCTTTGAGCATGCAGACAAGCACACTGCTGAGTTGGAGAGGGGAAAACAAGGCGACTGGTGGGAGCAGTGGTGTTCGCAGAGCATGCCGGCACTGCTGCAGGGCAGCCTGCCCCGCAGCCAGCCTTGCGCTCCAGCAGGCAAAGGAGCAGCTCTGTCGCAGGAAGGAGGACACAGGGGGTAGGAGGCAGAGGTGAAGCAGAACATGCCTCTTTGGAAGCAGGGCTCCAAAAGTCAGGAGCAGGCCTAGCAGTTCATCTCCCCTTCAGTCAACCCAGTTGCATCAGGGGGTCAGACTGTCCTGAAGGACATCTGTCATGGCATCTGGAGGGTCTTGCCATTATTTACTTACTTAGCCTTGCACCTCCCAACCCAGGTCCCAAGTATAAGATGTCTAGGAAAACCATGCACCTCTGTGAGCCTGACAGCTTGATTTTCTAAGGCTGAAGGTCAAAGAACAGCTCCAGCTTCCAGGAAGTTGGAGACATCATGATAAAGTAGCCAGAGGGGAGCAGGAATAATCAGGAGAACATGATTATTCAGGAATAATCAGGAGAACATGATTATTCCTGATTATTAAACATCTTGAAGTGAGCCCTTGTTTCTGGTCCACAAAAGGCAGGCCCAACAGAGCCCCACGTGGAGCTCAGCACCATTGATTTGGACCCGTCACGCCCAGTGATGAAGCAAATCAGAGGTTATGAGGAGAGGGTGGTCTCAGGAACAGCTAAATGGGACTTTGAAAGGAATCATCAATTCTGGGAAAATCCATGCTAGTGGCCAAAACCCCAGTGGATCGAGCGCACAGCCTCAGGACGGTGTTGGATCTGAGGTGGCTGGAGGGGCTTTTCCCACTTGTTTGATCCATCCATGCCATGCTAAGGTGGTACAGCGAGTATCACCACCCAGGAGGACAGCAATACAGCGGTGATTGGGTCAGGATTAGGATTCCTGCAATCTGTGGTGGCACAACAGCAGTAGTGATGTTCATCACACTAACATTAATGCTGAGCTGAYGGTACGGCGTGCGGCTGATGTGAGGGGCCAGGCTGAGCGCTGCTCCGAGGGAGAGGAGGAGCGTGTAACTAGCAGGGTTGCAGGATCAGTGCAGTGCTCCAGCAATACTGCAAGCACGGGGGATAGCATCCCCTGCACTGTCTCAATAGCAGGTCCTGCAAAGCCCAGAGGATGGACTGGCAGCACCGGGACAAGGGTCCCAGCCCTTGCAGGGCGGAGGGAGGGGAGGGACCGGGGCTCACAGCTGCAGGGCTGCGACACAGCGGCGTGCCAGCGAGCTGCACGCGCTCTCTCATCGCATCTGTGCGTTCATGAATGATTGCTGAGAGGGACTGAATGAAGGCTGCATGGTCTGTGGAGCTCTGCCCCTCTTCTCTCCCTTGCCAAGCAGGCAGAGGACACGCTGTGCCGCACACATCACAGGCCCCTGAGCCACTAAGTCCCTCCTCCCCTGCACAACCCCCCCTAAGCGGTAGATTAAATGGTGGCGGAGGGAAGAAATGCCACTTCATCCAGGCAATGCATCTCAGCCAGAGATCTGTCATCTAGGGCCTGACTTTCCTCCTGACTTGCAAGCTGGCCGCCCCAGTCTGGAGAGCTGCTGGGAGCTTTYCCCCGGCTGCATTAGCTCAGCCTGGGCACCAGACTCCTGTCTGCGCTGCTCTTTTCCAGTGGTCGGGCACTTTAACAAGGATCCATGACATTTGCTGCAAGAAAAGTATTTTCTACAGGAAGAGGCTTTTTTAAGCAAATTAAGAGTGAGGGGTTATTTAGCGATGGCAATGCCACAAACTTGCTCTGTGCATTTCTGTACGAAAATTGCGCAGACAACACCAGGAGGCTGCATGGTGCTCGGTCTGTGGCTTTCCATCTTCCACAGCCTTGCCATGCCAGCTGGCCTGCTCCCATCCCGCTCCTCCTCCCAATTCCCCAGCAGACCGAGGCATCCCATATTGTAAAGGCAGAAGCAGACTCTGCTGCCATCCCCTCCTGCTGCCCGTACTCTTTGGGATACYGGTCCCTCGTTTCTCAAATGAGGCCAAGGGATCACCTGCATCACTCACCTACCAGCTGGCCAGGTAGGTTCTGCTGCTGGCAGGCTGGAGCCCACCCCGTGTCACAACAGCGATGGGACCCCAGGAGCAGAACAAGCCCTAGCCTTTCTCCACATGGCCTGTGCCAGCTGCTCTGTTCAGATTGGGCTCACAGTCTGCAGTGAACAGCCAGGGACACCCTGAGCTGGGCCACGTCCCCAGCCCTGGCGGGGGACATGGGGATGGGTGGGCGGTGTGAGGCTGGCTGGGCTCCGGGATGAGGGCCATCGCTGGTGCTGGGGAGGGCATCGTGGCCTCCCCTCTGCCAAGCTCCCTCGCTCACCCACAAAACTAGCCCGGAGGTGCCAGGCTTTGTCTGCAGGGAAGCGAAATGCCCTGCCTGGTCCTTGGTGCCCATGCTGGAGAGGCTGGCRGCAGAGCTGGGGGCTGACCGAGGGACTGGGGCTGACGGCAGTGACAGGGATGATGGCAGTGCTGGGAATGATGGCAGGGCTAGACCGGTGACAGGGACAAGGCTGATGGCAGTGACCACAGAGAACCTCYTTCCTGGGTCCATGTGCCCTTCTGGGGGAATACGGGACCCTGCGAGTGCCAGCCATTGCAGCTTCGCCAAGGGGCACAGTGCCGGTGCTGCGCCAGGTCACGGGAGATGGGGGGRAGTGTGTGTGCTGCTTTGATGAAGACAAATGAGCACACTTATGTCAGCTCCAGAAAAGTAACATCTGCATGGGGCCTTAATGAAAAGCCAGGTACCTGGTAATATAATTACCATCTGGATTGTCAACAGCAAATTAAACCCTGTTTAGGCTGGGTGCTGCCTTTCCTCTGGGGTTATTTTTTAAAGGTAGGAAATCAGCAGAGCTCTTGGGGCTCAGGGCTTTGTTGTTATCTGGGGGGATGTTTACTCTCATGGACCCAAATTTCTCCTGTCCCTGGAGCATTCAGCCTCCTGCCTCTTCTGATGTGGCACAGGCACAAGAGGCAACTTCACCTTGATGCCCTGTCCTGCAGAGAGATGCCACTGCAGGGGTAGTCATGCCTCTATCTTCGAGGGGCCAGATTTGCAGATTCAAACCCTGCTCCCAATCTGGGCAATTGGTCAACTGCAGGAGAGGCCTCAAGGCACATCCCAAGGGATGCTGAGCACCTTCAGCTCCCCGTGAAGGCAGAGGCTTAGTAGGCACCAGAGCTCAGAGTCCGGGTGCTTATGCAGAGAGTGACTGGTCTGCTGCCTCGCTGCTGCACCCTGCAGAGAGACCTCAAAGCAAAGGAAGGTTTAATGTCCTAATTGGTATTCCAGTAGCTCCTCGGTCATGGTGACACCAAGCCTAGAGCGAGCTAAGTTCGCCTGGGTCCCAGCTTGCTAAGTTAAAGCTGGTACCAGCRTCTCTCTGGAGTAGAGAGGAGCCTGGGCAGGGGCCGGACAGGCTCCCAGCCAGCACTGAGCCCCATGGCAGGACCACGCCAGCCTTGTGGAGCTGGGCTCTCAGTGGGATGCAGTGTTCCCTGTCCAGGAAAGATGCTCATGGGCTTCCACTGGGCTCAACCTCCCTGGCTCTGTCACTTCATTGTCTCCACTTCCAACATCAGCATCTTCAAAAAACCCTTCAGCTGATGGGGGGTCTCTGGTCCCTCAGAGCTACGAGGGACTTGCTGCGGCTGCGCTGCCRCTGCCTGGGGAGACGGGAGGAGGCGAGCAGGCAGCGAGCGACAGTGCGTCTTTGCCCCTTGCACTCTTCCACACTCTTTTTTGTGCTTCCGACTCCCTTTTTTGGCCATGCATGACATTAACAGCTGTTCTTAGATAATCACAGATGGACAGGAAGCCAAGGCAGCTGACAGCGCAAACATCCCGTCTCTGCCCAGCACTTTTCCTTCCGCTGCCTGATTCTGCTCTCCATCCCTCTCTGAGGTGGAGGAGACCAGGGAGCTCTGACGAGCACGTGGCCTCCCTGCCAAAAAACTATTTTATCCTCTTGGTAGCAAAAAAATGCTTCCAAACATGCCTTCCAATGGGTCAAGCAATGTTTTTAGAGTGGGATGCAGTCATGGGGTGAGCGAGGGAGGCATGGCACAGCCTGTCCCATGTCCTGGAGATAGAGTGCACATGTCCCCAAGCCGTATGAGTGGGGTGGCTCTGGTGCTTGCTCATCGTTCAGAGTGTGTTTGTTCTGTGTGTTTTTGCTGATCAATCTCTGCTGACCAGGTTTCCCCAGAAGAGCTACATTAATAAGTGCCACAGCCAAAATAAGTGCCTTTGTCTGCATTTCCCACCAGCCCTAGTCCCCAAGTGCAGTGTGAGAGTTTTCAGCAGGAGCCCAGGATACAGCAAGTCTGGAAAGAGCAAATCATCATTTCCTGGTGTCCCTTCTTAAGGGCTCAGAAGCACTTTGAGATCTGTGGATCAAAAGGGCTCTTGGGGAAAGGCCAGTCAGGACTGCTGCTGTAGAGTGGGTGAGGGCTGAAGCAATCACCTGCAATGTGCAATGTCCTTTCACCTTTGCTCTGTTGCTTCATACTCAGGCAAAAGCGGCTCTCCCAACCCTCTGAGCACGAGTGCTGGCCAGCCGTGCCAGCTCCAGCCCGGGGCAGCCTGCTCCGCAGGGGGCTCGGTGGGCACTGTCCGTCTATGCGAGCCCTGCGCCGGAGCACAGCGCTGGCAGCGCGACCTCCCCGTCTCGTCGCAGCCTGTGCAGGAGAAGTGCTCTGGATTCTCGTGCCGTACACACAAACAGCTGTTTGGAGGTCAGCTGTAAATCGCGCTCTCTGAGCAGTTGGCAAATGCAAGCTGGCAGGCATGGACGCCCAGGACCCTACCCAATGGCTGGAGCATACGGATCAGTGCAGAGCAATGCTGCCAGCTTCGACCCTTCCAGCCTCTCCAGCCACCAGCAGGACTCTGACCCTGGGACAGAGCAGCCCCACAGGCTGGACGAGGGGCTGGACATGGGTATGGGGGCATGCATTTGCCCTCCCAAGTCCATTGCATGCTTCTTGCAGAATCTTGAATGAGCCACTTACTGCTAGACCTGTGTAAAGCAAGAGTGGAGCATCCCTGCCCCGTGGAAGAGCTGAGAAAGAAAAATCCTCGATACTTGAATGCGGTGGGATGGCCATGTCAGCTCTACAGGGACTGCACTATGTGCACAGGTGCAAGCGGGAGATGGTGGGAAGCCATTTTAGGCTGGTGCTCCATGGCATCCTGATGTTGTCTTGTCTCTGGAGGTGTTTCTGGCGATAAGTCAGCTCATCCTGCCTGGCAGTACATTACACTTACCAGCCAGCAGCACAAGATGCCCTGATGATAAATAGTTTCAAAGACAGGACTAGGTAGGACTCAATATATTATCATCTTACTATTAACACAGCTTCAGGTGCCAAAAAGCAGCTTTCCTGGCATGCTTTCAGGGCTGTTATGCCAGTCCTGCATCCCAGCTGCAACTTTGACAATGACGCTCTTGAGCTGTACTTATTCAGGTGCAGCATGCAAACAAACCACAGAGCAACCAAGCAATTAATAGGATTCTCAGCCTGTCCTATCCCAGATGTTATTTCTAAGCATGTCCTTGGCCAGGACTGTTCAGGGTAGGTCAATCCTGTGGACTGAACRTCCCAGGGATCTGGTCGAGGTAAGGAACCGCTTCCTACCACTGTTGCCAGGTCCTGCCAGCAGCAAGGCTGAGCCAGATCCCCGCTGGGCACAGGCAGGAGGGCAGTGCCTGTGTGGGGATAGAGGTAGCATGAACAGCCCCATCCTACTCCTGAGGCTCACAGCTCAGGGAAAAAACCCTTCATGAGTCTCCTCGGTATCCACCTCCCAGACCCTCAGTCTCTCTGGGATCTGACTCCAGCACTGCCTGTGGCACTCACTGCCTAGTCTGGCTTGAAGTTCACTAGCAGATCTGGATCACAGGCACACACAAGGATGCACCACACACAAAAAAAAGAAGGCAGGACAGACTGCATGCTTGTTCCTCCCTGTTCTACCTCGATCCCTCCCTTTCCCCACCTTTGACCCTTCTCCAAACTATCCTGTAATAATTATTGTGCAATCCCTGAATTCCCTGGTGCAATCCCCAAAATTCCCCCAGAAGCCCCCCAGGAAGCCCTGGGGACTTTGTGCAGCAGCCCCATTAGCGTGCASACCTTTCCAGAGAGTTTCTGCTGTTGAATCCCCATGGGAGGATTGCCAGAGCAGCAAAGGTGTGATTGCTCAGCCCTGATGGTTTAGGGGTGTCTGAGAGTTAGTTGAGGTCGGCACTGCCTCATTTCCTCTGGTCACTCTCTGTTTATTTGCATCGTCCTTACACAGCCATCCTTGAAGGACAAGCACAGGGACACAGCAGGGAAAGTGCGAAAGAAGGATGTTCATAACAACTTTAGGTGAGCATAACTCCCATTTGAGGTGTTGCGCTTCTGTACAGCATAAATATGTGTGAACACACAAGCACCATAGCAGCCCTGTCTTTGACGGTTATTTGTGACCCTTCCTGACCCCTTAGCAAAGAGTCTGTTGTCAAATAACAGCACAAGGTAAACTGGTGCCTGCGATGCCTGAGCTGAGACCACCATGCTCATTACATGGGAGTGCAATTTGGAATGACACGGCAGCCTTGGGAGCATGTGTTGTATCATCCCCGCTAAACTCCCATCTCTGAGCACAGGAACAAGTACCCACAGCACCGTGTTTCTCCTTGCTAGACACAGCACAAGTGATCACATTAGCCCCTAATGAGCCCGGGGCCCCACTGTGCAAGCCAGACACAAAYTCATATTCAGAGACTTTTCCAGTCCTAAATGGCTTATGAGCTATCCTAGTAAGACAGACAGAGGAAATATCATAAGCCTTGCTTTACAGATGGGAAATTGAGGCACCAAAAGGTTTAAGTGACTTAACACGGATTTCGGAGAGGAGGATCTCTGGAGCCCAAGCGTGGAAACATCCCTGGAAGAAGGCCTGATCTTCCAGCGTCCACCTCATCGAAAATACCAGGTGGCACAAAATGAGAGGTATCAGCACCTATGGCTGAGCATTCATGCTCCGGTCTGGCTCCGGTGTGCCCCCAGCTCCTCCTCACTGCATCAGTCCGGTGGGATGCAGGGGAGGGGCAATCCCGTAACCTAGATAACCTAGCATATTTTACCAGCACTGCTCTTGAGRGTGGCTGGGCTTTGGAAGAGGCATRGGCATGAACGTCTGCATGGGCAGGAGTGTCTGGGGTGCATAGGAGGGGGGTGAGCTGAAGGAGGGGTGCCGATGGCAAGTGCTGCCCATGCTCACAGCTGGCCAGGGTGAAGGTCAGTGCTCCCAGGCAGGAGCTGTGCACCACCAGTAGGATCCATCCCTGAGGACATTCAAGTCAGGGCTGACCCACCTAACTTGCCCGTGGCTCCCTCCATCTTCAGTAGTGAGAGGCACACCTGGAAAGAGTGTAGGGGCCCTGTGGCCCCCCRGCACACCAAGGAGGCTCTGTCCCCCCAGGGATCGGTCACGCAGGCAGCCTTGTTAGCCCTGGTTTCCTCCATCCTCACTGACACAGATCAGCCCACGGCCCCAGGTTTCCTGTGCGCTGTAAGACTTCAGGAGGAGGTCTGCGGAGAGGTACTGAAGTGGTTTTAGAAACACCTCGTGTTTCCATACATGGGAGACCAGCACAATCAGTGTTGAATGCTCAGATGTCACGTTTGGCTTTCTAGAAGGCTGGAGATTGAACATTTCGAAAACACCACATGCTGAGATTTATTTGCTTCTTTCTGATTTTTCAAGCTATTTGGCATGCCRTCGTACCGCTGCAATCAGAAGGCCAGAGCTTTGCTACCTAGAATACAAGAAAGCAAGCTGGGTTTTCATGCAAGCCCATGGCTCCTGGGGCTGCAGCACGTGAAGTCCACACCAAATACTGTGACATGAGAAGTTCACACGACCTGGCCAGGTGCTGTGTGTGTTTGTGAATGAATGAATAAATTGGCTGCTGAACTCTGAGCCGGGGGAAAAGCTTTGGAAATTTCCTGCAGAAGTGCAAAGTGGCACTGCAGCGTGTGCAGCCTTGCCTGGCCGAGAGGCTCCTGGCGTCGGTCGGCGGAGGGGAGGCTGTGCAGCCCACGGAGACCCAGAGGGGCTCCTGCAGGCTCAGGTGCAAATTGCTGTGCAGCAAAAGGGCCCCACACCAGCTTCAGACCCACCCCAGGTGGGGTGGGAGCCTGGCCAGGCTGAAGTGGCCTCAAGGCCCTACAGCTGCAGGGACGTGGGCCAGTTACCCCATCACCCCCAGCGGCAGCAGCAGGCTTGGCTTTGCAAACCAATATTTGCAAGCAAAAAAGGTACTTTCTGCTGKTTTTTTTACTTTTCTTTTTTCTGAAGGAAAAAGGTAAGGTGCTTTAGTGATAGCGGTGGCAGGAGGACTTGAGGAATTGCTTATGAGAGCAGGTGTGCGGCAGTGTAAAYTGTAGCTGTGAATCCCGGTTCTGCAGGCAGTGTTGGGGGGGATTTGAGACATATCTGCTATAAATTTTGGGTAAAAGGGCTTTGGTGGTTTATAATCTCCTTCTCCTGCGAGGAGTTCGTGTCTCAGTTTTGTCTCAGCGAGTGTGTGTGTCCCTGTCCTGTTCGCAGGAAGCCCAGGACTGCTTCCGATAATCCCTTTCTGTCTTGTTCTCTGCATTTCTTTGGGACCGAGCAAGTGTTTGTCTCCGTGGCTCTCCATTAATATTACATACTGTATTGCTTTTGAAGCTATTCTGTGGTTTGGCTGAGGGCCTCAATACCTGGCTGATCTCCTGGCTCAGAGAGATCATTGTCAGGTTTGTAGGCATGCGGTTCACGATAGCATCGTGCTCAGGAGCAGATGTCCTGCATCCAAGGAATGGGATGTCAGAAGTGCTCTGCAGTGGTGGAAAGTCTGAGCCCCCAGACACCAGCGGCAGATTTGCCTGAGTGGAAGTGATGGCTCTGCAATGAGCTCTTGAGGCCTTGATGCCCTGGGAGCTAGGGATGGGYGCACTTAAAGCCAGATATGGCAAAGCCCTGGGTAGAGCACTGCCAGGGAGCTCTTCTGCCCCGACCCCGAGAGGGTGAACCTGAGCCGCAGTCCAGTGTTCACAAGAGTCGCTCTGCTGAGACTATGCCTAAGCACCCAAAGAGGAATCATCTCACCGACCTCCTGAGACAGGCTGGGTATGAGGGGTTCGTATATTCCCCGTGATTTACACTGCGACGGTCTCCTTGCTCTGGGCTGCAGCAGGGGGTTGTTCCCAGGATTGCAGTCATCAGCGCTGCAGGGTTTGGAGAGGGGCTGCCCCGTAAGGAGCTGCGTGCATGGCGGGACAGTCGCGGTCCCTCCTGCAACCCACACCCCTCCTCTCCGAGCTTCAGCTCAGCCAGGTCTCCTTCACCCAGTGGTGAAGGGAAGTCCTTGTGAACTGCTTTCAGGTCGCTGGGTCCCTGCCACAGCCGTGGCATGTCAGCCTGCCCCTGGCTCCCAGCAGGTTGCTGTTCCCACCGACTTGTTGGGTCTTGCTGGGCMTTAACCCCTGGGGAGCTGGGACAGGGAGATGCGATGCTCGTGCAGGGAGTCAGCTGGTGGTAGCTGCGCTGGCCCTGTTCACAGATGCCTGGGAGGRACACAAGCCTAGCACAGATGCCTGCCTGTCCTGTCCAGTTTTATGTCTCAGAAACAAGGAAATGAATGACCCAGAATGAGATTTTTAAAGCTGAAGGACGACCATGTCAGATGTTGTCCTTTTCGAGGCATTCGTGACATCTGCAGCCTAGAGTGACGGCTTTCCCGCAGGAGCTGCTCCAGCTGTACCTGRTGGGTGGCTGTACCCCGATTTCCGAACCAGAGCAGTGTGCCAGGCTGACTGCCAGCAGGCTGGGGCCACCTGAGAGCATGGGGCTGCCATGCCGGGGCTGGGGACCGGTGCCCACCCCAGTGTRTGGTGTTTCCAAAACACAAAGGGGTCCACAATCTGCAGAGGTCTGCTGGTGTCCCCTCTCCAGGTTGCTCTCCTGGTGTAGGTAGCGCTCAGATCCTTTTCTGTTGCAGAACCCTGGGCTTTCTTCAGCCTCCCAAATTTGTTTTCGTCTCTGCTCCACCATGAACTGCAGACATGCACGGCTCTCCAGGGTCTGCTGGGGAGCCAACAAGAGGGCTCATGAACCCAGTGTTGGTGGACCCCACAACTGCATCTTAGGTTCAGCATTCTGGTGGACTTGTTTTTTCCTGTTTCTTGCCATACAACAGRCTGAAGCAGAGTTTTCTGGCTTCCTGGGGCAACAGTTGAATTACTCAACCAGACAGAAGCAGTGAGAGAGCTGGGAAGTCGGACGCCTAGTTGCAGCCCTGTCAAGCATGTCTGGGTGTGCTGCTGGGCCTCAGTTTCCCCCTCTATGAAGAGGGGATGGTTGTTCTTAGCTGTTTGCATGAGGTATTGCTGGGCACCCAGGGCAGCATACTGAGCCRAGCAGGTTAAATGGGTGACTTTAGCTACTCAAAGTCCTTGATGGAGACCTCCGGACCATGGGCCACTCTGGGAAAGGCACTCATTTTTCTGCATCCTCTTCCAGATGGGACACAGCTGGTGTGAGAGCAGAGGGGAGCACCAGCGCTGCCTCTGCTGCAGAGACYCCCTCCCGGGGCTGTGCCTTGCACCGGGGGATGCAGGGGGGTTGCAATAGGCCCGTGGGTCTGGCTGGCGGCTGGGACCGGGGCTGCAGCACACCCCACTCACCATTGGAGGTGTGTGTGCTTCGTATTAGGAAATGGCAAGAATGGGATCAAGCTGTTGAAAAGTGACCTGTTAGAGAGAAAGGAAAGCCCACAGCTCTCRAAAGGGCCTTGGGTGCCTGGAACCTGTTTGCTTGCAGTCAGTGTTAGATGTCCTTTCTGCTTGGATTTTTCTTTAAAAACGGTCAGGATTTCAGGTTTCATCATGCACTGCCTTGGCAAGGAACTTCTTGGGCTGCCAGAAGATTAGGGCACAGCGTTTATCACCTGGCAGCTAGCTGCCTGTGGAAAGGGCTGTCCTGCCACCCCTGCTCATTTTTATCCTTTTCTTTCCCCTCTTAGTACCCGCTGGGGCAGTCCTGTGCTGCACCAGACCAGAGAGTTAAGATCTAACCTCATGGGAAAAAAACCAGCACTTTCTGGTAATCTGGGTCCCAAACCGGCTCCTGGGGGGGTCAAGCAGAATCAGGTTTTCTTTTCTCTCCTTGGGCTCCTCCCATTACTTGTCTTGGGGTTTTTCCCAGGGTCATCCAACAAGGGCAAAGCAACAGGACAGCCCATGTCCAAGTGAGCAGCAGTGCAACCCAGAAGTGGCACCTGGTCAGAGCAAGGAGCGGGCTTTCCCGGAGAGGGGCTCCACGGCAGCTCTGGCACCACTGAGTTAAGACAGAGGTTTGGCAGGATGGTGGACACCTGCCTTTGCAAAACACAGCCTTACAAGGCTGCCGTGAGACCTGGTCTGGTCTTCGCAAGGAAGGTGTCACGCAGCTGCGTGTGATCATTGCCGAGTTGGCCGTAGTGATTTCCTGACCTCCAGGAGACGATGCTACGGGGGGTGGCGAGCCCTGGGCACCACTCCCATCTCCATCTCCCTCTGGGTGCTGCCAGCGCGTGTTTGCACGCTCCGCGCGGGGCGGCACTCGCTGCCGCCAGCTCCTGCCAGACCGGCTGGTGCTGCCGCGCTCGCCTGATGCCTGTGAGCCGGCTGCCGCCGGGGCAGCACGGGGGTGGCTGCCAGCCCTGTCCCCGCTGCCGCCGCCGGTGGGGCTGGGCGGGATGCCCGCTGCGGGGATCCAGCGGATCCAGCGCCTCATCTCCTGGCAACGGTCCTTCCGTAGCAACCGCCGAGCTGCCGAGGGGAGCGGGAGTGGGAGGGCTGCGGCCGGGGAGGAGGAAGAGCGGGAGGCCTTGGCGGAACCCCCAGGTACGTGTGACTCTGGCCGGGCGGTGTCTGTTGCCGGATGCTGGACGGGTCCTGCCAGCATCCTCCCTCTGCCCCAGGGGCACTGGGGCAGCACGGGGCCAAGTGCGGCCGCTGGGCTGGGTGGCAGCTCGCCSCGCGGGCGCGAGGGGTGGCTGGGAGTGGGGAGCAGCATGTGGGGGGCTGCTGGCTCCTGGCCATCGCTCGGGCAGCGGAGGGCGAGTAGGGGGTCCGGCGGGGGCTCCGGCTGGAGCCCAGGCATGCCCATGGCCTGCCCAGCCTGCCCAGTGGAGCAGGCACTGGGCTGGTGGAGCTACCTCCAAGGACATCCTTCCCTTGTCCTTCCCTCAGCTTTTTCAAGGCCAAATCGCCCGCTGTACTGACTGGTGGCGTCAGTGCCTGGCCCCAGTGGGGTCTTATCCAGCTGCCCCTCAGCAAAGAAAGCCAGCACCCACGGACCAGTTCTCCCAGCAGCCAGTCAAGCCTGAGCCCCAGTGCATGGGAGCTCCTTGCCCGGTGCTCGCCAAGGCATGTCCCTTCAGGGCTGGTCCTCCTCAGCCCTTGGCCCATCTTGTTTTTTCAGTTACATGTGAGTCACAGAGTGAACATCTCCATGACTTCCCTTTGCCCTTGTTGCTCCTTTTTTTACTTCCAGCCTATTTTAAGCTGCTTTGCTTTGCACTCCTGGTTGCCTGCCCTTTGTCTTAGSAGAGCCTGCACCTGTTGAATGCAGATCCGTGCACTCCACTGCTGTAGTTTAAGTTCAGCCTTTTGGTGTTCCCCCCACCTCTCCAAAACCCTTCCCGTGCACATCCCCTCCACACCATGCCCATGGGTGGGTGCATCTCTTGAGCTGAGGCCATTCCTCTCCCTGGGAGCATGGGAATGGACACCAACGTCTGACCAAGCTTCAGGGCTGGGTTGTAGCATGGGAATGGTGGTGACATGGCCAGGTAAACCATGGGGAACTTTGTGCCCCTCTGCAGAGCACAAGGCCCACACACAGGACAGAGACCCTTGCTGCCGGTTGCTCTGGGGCGTGCTATTGCCCTATAGCATCCCCCCAAAGATTTGCTATAGAAGGTACCTCTTCATTAGGTCTGTGGTTCCCACCCTTTCTGCCACTGCCGCTCTTCTTTCTCCATCCCTGACAGCACTGCCATGGCTGCGGGGTGCAGGAGCATTCCCCACGGGGCTGCAGGCTCAGGCTGCCCCATCTCATGCCACAGCCAGCTGAACATGTACGGAGAGCTGGAGTGAGAGCTGCAGCTTGCACCGACACGGGCTGCCGATGTGCCTCTGTGGCAGACAGCACGCAGGCCCCTGCGGTAGTCGCCATGGCCAGAAATGCTGCTTTTTTTCCTGTAACAACAAACGGCATTCACATGAATACAGTGTGCAAATCAGGCACTTGGAGAATCACGGCCAGAGAATGCAGGTGCCAGAGGACACGGGGAGAAAGCATAGCTGGGGGCGATCCACCCACAGGCAGGCAGGCGTGGGGGAAGGAGTTAAGATGCAGCAGGCTCCCGCAGGCACGAGGCGGCTCTGGGCATGGATCTGGTGGGAGAGCAGGGCTGAGTCAGCTCACCCCCCTWTCTCCCACCCCTGTGCCTCTACCTCCTTACAGGAAAAGCCCCGTGGAGCCAAGGTGAACTGAYCAAGGGATGAAGGGTATAAACAGGYGGTAAACAATGTCTAGCCATCACTCAGTGCTGCTCTGGGGCTGTTGTATATSTGGCCAGCATTTCTACCAGGAGGGCCCCCTGCACTGGCTGTTGATGCTTTGTCCCACTGTCTGGGGACATTAGGACTTGCCTTCCCCTGGGCCCTGCAGATGCTCATATGTGGGACATCATTGTCAGACACAGCAAGCCCCCAGAGACCCAAAACCTGGGCCCAGGTACCCTCACCATGGGGAGCTTCTTGTCAGGGGTTCTGGTGTCATCCCCAAATGACACATTTGGTCCAACCCTCCCATCTGGAGATCCCCATCTGGAGATTTCCAACCCCAAAAGTGACTTCCAGGACCCCTCAGATTTCTTCAAGCTCCCTGCCCATCCCAGGTGAACAGAGTCCTTGTGACTCACTTTGGTTCTTGAACTTTGGGTCAGCTCTGCCTGGAGCAGGGAGAGCAGTCAGCTCAGCTTGCAGAATGCAGTCTACCCCATAAATTCAGTGGCTTCCCTCCCTTTCTCATCCTCTGCCCTCTCTGAGTCGGAGTGGCAAGTTGCTAATCTCTGTCACTGGGTCAGTAAAGGCAAAGGCACGATGGGGCATTGGGGTCCCGTGCCCACGGGTCTCCTCTCCATAGCTGAATGTTTGCACAGTCCCCCGATGGGGCAGAGCTCTCCAGGCAGGGAGAGCTGGAGGCAATCAGATCTGGGGCTGTTGTAGGGAAAGACAGCAGAAGAAATAGCAAGGTATCTCTGGGCTACTGGCAGCTGACCTGAAACCTTAAATTAGTGCTTGATTGGTGTGGGGTCCCTTGGAGGAACAGGAACCAATTATACTGGAATCTGTCTCTATATGCAGAGGGACCAGAAAAAACATATTCTTCTACCAAGTGCATCTGTGTCTGTATGAGATGGGTGCAGGTCTACCCCAAAAGCACAGCCTGCTCTGTGGCAGGTTTTCTCCAGCCATCCCCAGAAAAACTCTATGAAGAGACTATAAGATCTTATACAGATGGACTGTGTCTTTCCAGACCTGTGGGCAGACGAGTGGGAAGAGCCTCTGATCTCTGTTTTTGGCCTTCRTATGCTGCTGTGTTTAAAAATTTAGCAGCTATAATTTCAGGCACAGCAGGCAAGTCTCTCCGTGATGCGATTGGACTGGTCCAATTGAACTCAACTCCGGAGAAAACAGCAGGACCTTGGCTTGACTTTGGAGATCCCAGACCCCTGGGGATCCACTGAAATACTTAGGTTGGAGAAGCCCAGGAGGCCAGACACAGAGAACAGGGAGCAGCACCGGCGGTCGGCAGGTAGTCCGGTCCCCTGCCAGCCCCAGTGGCAAACACAGCGCAGTTCCACAGATGGATCTGCATCGCTCGGCACGGCGGTTTCATTGCGGCCAATGTCCTTTCTAACAGCCGGCTGCAAGGAGCGCTGAATGCAGGTCACCCTTTACAGGACCAGGGAGTGGGATCCTGGCATGCAGTGATCTCAAAAGGGATTTAGGGATGAAGGTAGAGGAAGCATTACATTTAAGATCCCAGCAAGGCCCATCCTAAGGGAGTAGAGTCAACCTGCAGATCCCGAGGATGCCAGGCTTGTTTGGACTGTTGAAAGAGGATGCGACAACTGTCTATTGATGCATTACTGGGTAAACGCTAGAGTAGAGAAGAAAGACAGAGTTCAGCTAAAGGACACAAGAAATGGTGCAATGCTTGGAGATGTTCAAGCTGGAAATTCAGACAAAAGCACAAATCAGCACTGTGGGGAGGTGCTGCAGGGAGAGCAGGGCTATTATGCCCGGGGGCTCGTCACATCTCTCCCCTGCAATGTGTAACAGGAAAGGAGAGATGGCTCCCTGCCCATATCAGGCCTCTCAAAATCACTGCTAAAGCAGCTGCATTTCTTTCTGGGCTCCATGTTTCAGGTGGGACACTAAGAAATTGCAGACAGAAGTTGCCTTTCAGAACGAGAATTAAGATGCTTTATCTATTTATTATGTTTCAGGCAGGACAAGGGGTGTCATGGTCAGAAATTACAAGAACCAGCACACAGACAAGATATTTGGTCCACATGGCTCAGGAGCATTGCAGAGGACTGCCAGAGGGTGGGGGTTAGGAGGTGAGGCTAAACATGGCCATAGCTAGGGGTGTGATGGCTTCTTCGTAGAACATCCTGGCCCAACCCATGCTGTGGGCTTATTGCAGGTGCAGATGGGTGGCATCCTCCAGCCCAGGTCACAGGGGACCAAGTGTGGGAGGAGAAATGGTCTCTCTGCTCACACTAAGTCTTCAGACCTTGGACACAGAGGCCACGTGTTATTGCTTCGTGAATTCATAGTGCCAGGATGATYGTGCTCCAGCGATAATAAATTGCAGCAATAAGGAGAGATAATTGCAATTAGAACTACTGGGCTGTAATTACGATGTTTGATACAAAAAGGCAGTGCTGACAGCATGGGTGGATTCACTCTTGAAGCCACGCATAACAGAAGGGACTAGAAGGACCAGGAGGTTCCCCTCAGCATTCATCAGCCATGGAGAGGGCTTGAGGACTTGGCAGGTTCTCCAAGATGTGCCACACACCAGTCTGCTGTAGATGTTGGAGAGGCCCAGCCCAATGATTCCCTGTCCTGTCACCCACTGGTGACTCTCTCCTCTCCTAACCCTTGCTGCTGGCCTCAGGGAGCAACGCTGCATCTCTTTGTCTGGGCCCAAAGACCTAACACCAGCCTGTCTGCCCACAAGGGCTGTGGAGCAGCGGGTGACCTGGGRTTTGCCAGCCCTGGTCCCCACTGGACCGGCCAGCAGCGGCTCCTGCAGCATTTGCTCACCAGCTCTGCCCCGCTGCATTGGCAAGAGCTGGCTGCCTGTCCCCTGCCAGCAGCGCACGTGGGCAGCTGAGCATGGGAATGGGCTCCTCTCGCCTTGGCTTGGGCACGCCTGGGTGCCAGCCCTGGGCAGAGTGCAGCCAGCTGGTGAGCTCCTCTGACACTGTCACCCGTCCCCTCGATCGTCATCAGCACCGGCAGCCGCTGGCTGCCCCCTTCGTGCCCCGCAGGCATCGCCGGCCTGAGGGGTCTCACCTGAGCGGGTGGTGGTGGTGGAAGGTGACTGGGCTTCAGGCAGCCCTTGCAGTCACTGTACGATTCGGGCAGGGACTGAAGGATGCCCCCGTATGCACCAGGCAGGAGAGCTGTGAGAAGTGGCATTATTCAGCCAAAATCTTTTTTTAAGTGGGAAAAAAACCCCACCTTTTGGTTTTTTAGATCTTCTGGAGAACTAACCTGCCAAACTGAGCAGATCAAAATCCATTTTTTTTAAAGTCAAAATGCTTTATCTCAATACTTTCTTCYGGGATGCCTCAGCAGCAGTGTCAGAGTTTTCTTCCATTTTAGTTATTTATATTTGTAAAATTTCATCAAAGATAGAATTGCAAGCTCTTGCTTGGGCCCAACTAAAATTGTTTTGGCTTTCCAGATTGCTTAAAAAAATGTTAATTTTAGTGCTGCTCAGCTCAAAATTATTTTTTCCTAGTTTCTGGCAGTGCACCTGCCCCCTTCACCTCTCCCACTGCAGGAAGAGCTGCTGGGGGTGCCAGACATCCCTGGGGCGAGCTCCCCGGGTGAGGGGGTCTTCCCAGTGAACAGCCAAAAGAGACCCTGCGCTCGCTGCTGTGCAGTGCCGTCCTGGTGCGCTTCAGCAAACACCAGCATCTACCTGCTTTGGTAGTGCGTTTTTCCAGGGGAGGAGGGAAGTCACTGGAGATGGATAACTCTGAAGATCAGGCAGTGCAGACTGAGGAGGGAGGGTCTTTTGGTGACAAACATCAACCCTGGCTTCCACCTCGTTCCTGTCCAGGGCAGCTCTCGGGGATGTCCCTTGCATGTGCTCCTGCAGGTCCCCTTCTCGCCTGTCTCTTCTTCCAGGGGAGCTGCTGAGCTGCCCATCCTGCAGCATTTGCCTTTACGGCAGTCTGTCTCTCTGTCTGTGCAGACAACAGGGCTCATCTTCTTCCTCTCTTTCTGCTCTAGTTTTACTCTCTCATGTATTTCTGCAACACTCCCCATTCTGCCCTCTGCTCCACCTCCTCCGCTTCTGTGCGCCCTCCAACTCATGAGTACACCGGCTAATTGCCTGGGACACATCCACTGACTCACAGACCCTGCAGTATTCAACAGGAAGAACAGAGTAACTGGCATGACCTGCCCGTTTTGCCTGTCTGGTATCTCCTGGCCAATCTATCCTTTGTGTTTATCAGGCGTCTAAAATAGGAGTCACGTTAATATGTCTCTTCCTCCCAGGAGTGTTGGGAGGATTAATTAGTTAATGTTTGTAACAGTGCTTTGAAGATGAGTGCCAAGCGGGAGGATGATAGGAGTAGAAATGGATTCTTTCATCTTGTCTCCTTCCTTTTTTCACTTGGGCTAATGCTAACAGCCAATGTGCTYTTCCTTCGCTAGGTCACCTGGTGGGGATAGTATTACCTCTTGTTGCAAACCAGGGTGAGGAGATAGCGTGTGAGCAGAAATCACCAATGGGGAGTAAATAAAAAAGCAGAGAGAAGGTGGCCAGCTGAAGGAAGCAGCAGGGTTCAGCTCCAGTGGGGTTTGGGCATGCAGCTGCGTGCCRTAGCCCTGGGAGGTTGCCACAGGCTTAGGCTAGCGCCCTGGGTATGAACTGTGCCTGGGATCTCTCTGCCTTGGGCRGAAAGGGAGATTGCAGGATTGCCCCTGATACGGAGCCCAGATCATTGACTGCCAGCAAATTTGCTACCAGCCAGCTCAATGGAGACATCTAGCTTTTGGATGCAGAAGGAGAGGCAAACCCTCCCTGGATGACTCAGGCCAGAAGGGCATTTGACATTTCTCAGGCAGGCAAGGGGTCAATGTCTTACTGTAGATGGGCTGGTGTGAGGCCTCACATGGCTCTAATTCTCTCAAAACCAAGGGAACCTCCTGCTGTCATTCCCATSAGGGAACAGGCCATTCTTGTCCCAYTGTGAATGTACCATTCAAGATGTCTCTCTGTCATTGTGGGTCTTACCACCACCCAGGATGGGTTTCCACATCCCAGCCTYCCCGCTCTGCTGGTCAGTCTGGTCTCCTGACTCCTTTCCTTGGCTCTGCAGCTCAAGAGGTTTGGTTTTGCTTTGAGCCTACCTTTCTCATAAAACCCACGTAGCAAAGATGAGAACAAGGGGCTGAGTGGGAGACACGACCCCACACTTTTTGACTGGCACGTCAGGAGAGCTGGTCCAAGGTATTTCTGCCAGAAGCTGGAGATAAGACATGCCGAAAATGTAGGACAATGCTGTTCTCTGGGCTCCCACTCCTAAGGGGGTGGTTTGAGTCTGATACGGTGGCAAGGAGGGCTGGAATAAGAGTGGAGGACACTGCTGGGACAGACATTTCCCGAGCATAGCAGGACAGGACGATGCTCATACTCCTTTTGTAGGGTGACCTGCAGCACTGCATCTGAGCCCACTGCACCTGGGTTGCTGGGGCATGCTCTCACCTTCACTTCTCCTTCCCCCACCTCAGCTGCACCCAGACCCTAAACCACCCTGAGGACAGGACCCATGCAAGAACAGCACTTGATTTTTACACRCCACATAGATGCAGGTGCTGGGTAGAGGGAGTCTCCTGAGTCTGCACTCAGAGTGGCTGGGCTGACCCCGCTGCTGCCCCTGAGAGCCCAGGTCTGCGCTGGGCAGCCAGCAGCTGCCCCAAATCTGGATGACCGGGACGGCACCCCCACCGCATCGGGGAACAGGAGGCCCCAGCTACCGGCAAACTGCAGGACTCGGACCCCAGCGCCCACGTTCTGCAGCCCTGCTTCACTGGCCGATATTCATCGGGCAGTGGGGCTTTGGTAGCTGAGATTTGGTGGCTGGGTCTTGTTAAAACTGTGTGCTTTTGGACATGGTGGCCATTTTCCATGGCAGTTCCAGGATGCTTATTGTCATTTTTACCAAAATCTGTCTCTGGAATGGCCAACGCTCTTCACTTACCAAACCCACACTTTCTTATGGAAAACTGAGCATGATTTTCTCATGGAAAGAATGGAAACTGGTACTGTTTAATATCTTCATCAATGACACAGACAGTGGGATTGAGTGCACCCTCAGCAATTTTGCAGATGACACCAAGCTGAGTGGTACGGTTGACACGCCTGAGGGATGTGATGCCACCCAGAGGGACCTGGACAAGCTCGAGAAGTGGGCCCGTGTGAACCTCATGAGGTTCAACAAGGCCAAGTGCAGGGTCCTGCACCTGGGTTGGGGCAGCCCCTGGTATCAATACAGGCTGGGGGATGAGGGGATTGAGAGCAGCCCTGCCGAGAAGGACTTGGGGGTGGATGAAAAGCTGGACATGACCCGGCAATGTGCGCTCGCAGCCCAGAAGGCCAACTGTGTCCTGGGCTTCATCCAAAGCAGCATGGCCAGCAGGTCGAGGGAGGGGATTCTGCCCCTCTGCTCCGCTCTGGTGAGACCCCCCGTGCAGTACTGCGTCCAGCTCTGGGGTCCTCAGCACAAGACAGACATGGACCTGTTGGAGCGGGTCCAGAGGAGGGCCACAAAAATGACCAGGGGATGCAACGCCTCTGCTATGAAGAAAGGCTGAGAGAGTTGGGGTTGTTCAGCCTGGAGAAGAGAAGGCTTTGGGGAGACCTTATTGCGGCCTATCAGTACTTAAAGGGGGCTTATAAGGAAGAYAGGGACAGACTTTTTAGCAGGGCTTGTTGAGACAGGACAAGGGGGAATGGTTTTAAACTAAAAGAGGGTAGATTTAGACTAGATATAAGGAAGAAATTTTGTATGATGAGGGTGGTGAAATGCTGGCACAGGTTGCCCAGAGAATGTGGTAGATGCCCCATCCCTGGGAACATTCAAGGTCAGGCTGGATGGGGCTCTGAGCAACCTGATCTAGTTGGAGATGTCCCTGCTCATGGCAGGGAGGTTGGACTAGATGACCTTTAAAGGTCCCTTCCAACCCAAACCAGTCTATGATTCTATGATTTTCTTTTGCGGAGTGGTAGCACAGGAGAGTGTTTCACCCACAGGGCCCTCTTTTCTTCTTTATTCCAAACTATGCAAAAGGGAAACAAACTCCAGTTGTTTCATCAAATTTCTTTAAGTCATCCATGCCAACTGTCCCCAAAAGCAGCCAGCTCTGGGGAGGATCACAGCAGCTATCCCCATCCCAGAACAATACAACGGAAGCTGAGGCAGAGCTTCCCTGCCTGAGTAGGACACGTTCAGCATATTGGGCAGCAGGACTGAAATTTCAGGCTAGAGAATTCCCACCAGCCATGCCCCAGCCCCAGCTCCGTCTCATTGTACATCAATAGTGGATGAGCTCCGGCTTTGTCTGGGCTGGGGAATACATGTTGTAGCTAGTGATGTTAATTAAGTGGTAACTAGACTGATGGAGATTTATTTTCAGGCTGCCTGCTAGAAACTGGTTATACACATCTGGGAAATTGAAAATTGACCTCCTGCTCATTTCCTGTCTTCTCCAAAGCAACAATTAATTATTGTGGTAACCTGCAGAAGCTATGGGGTAGACTCCTCCATGCAGTGCTCCCTCGGGGCTGCCCAGACAGGCCTGGCAGGAAGCATCTCTTCAGCCTGGCTCTGGAGCCTGGTCCTCATCTCCCTCCATCCCAGATCCTGATCCAGGCGATCAGCCCTGAAACTGGCTGGGGGTGGCCTGGCGTAGTCTCTCAGTGGCCCTTCTTTGCCTTTCTCCTACTCTCAGCCTGCACAGCCCCAGGGAGAGGGAGGCTGCTCATGGGTGTGGAGATCTTTAAGCCTGGAAAAGGGGGAATGTTGTCAGCACGGGGGGCAGATAGGGCAGCTCTGGGCTCAGCTCAGCACTCAGGGCATGCAACATGAGTGTTGGGAGCTCTGTGGAAGCTCTTTCCACAGTGGGGACCACAGGAGCTGGCACTGGGCAGAATTCAAAAGACTGGAGGTCTCTCCCTGTCTCCATGACTGACCTTCCCTGTCCTATGCCTCAGTTTCCCCTGGTGACAGTGATGGTTTGAGTGCGGGTGATGGTTTTTGCACTTAACAGCATTCATCCTTTTACTGCAGAAGAGGCCAGCAGCACTCACTCCAGAACCAGTGGCTCCAGTTGGTACAGGATGCTCTGTTTTTCCAGACCTGTACAACACGAACTACTCCTTGACATATTTTCCTCCATCTGGCTTTGCACAGTCTTACTCTCTCTCCGTGCATTGCACAGCAGGCTGGAGCATGGAGCCACTGGACTCAAGACCTGCTTGCCTGCATGGCGCTAACTGGGCTCCACTGGGCCACCCTGGGGAACTCCCCTGTCTCCTGGGCTGGGTGGGCTGTGAGTGCCTGGGGTGGAACCAGCCCCGCACCCCACACTGCTCCCTGTTTGCAAGGAGACAGCTGATGCCAAAGGGGTCCAGGCGTGGGGAGAAGGAGCAGCTGCCTGGAAAAGCACCAAAGGGCTTTACAGCCTGCCTGGCTTAGCGCTGGGGCTACAGGCTCCATCTGCTCCCTGTCTCAGCCAGCAGCCTTGGCCAGCAGCAGAGGGGAGGCCGGCACGGAGCGGGGGGAGAACAAGCGGCACTTCCCTTTTAGGTACTCTTAACCCTTGAGTTTCAGGTGACCTGCAAACAAAGCCCACAGCCCACACACAATCTCCCGGTTAGTGCCAAAAACCAGCACAGCAGTCACCCATAATGCTTTTATAATCTGCTTTCTTTAAGATGACTGTTCCCACAAGAAAGGGAGGGGGAGGCATGATTAATTTTCATTAGCCTTGTAAATAATAAGCTTGTTTCCGCTAGTTTTGCCCTGTAATTAGGGCTCTGGTTCCAGGGCCCTGCAGAAGGAAGCTGAGATTTGCTGGTGACTCACAGGAAGCCGAGCCAGCCTGGACATCCCACCCTKGGCCAGGAAAAGGAAAGTGGCTGGGGCCCCCTTAGAGAGACAGAGCTTCCCCTCGCTCTGGAGGGGAAGGGAGCAAGGGACAGCAGTCCTCCGAGGGGAGAGGGCAAAGCCCACCCGAAGGAAGTGTAGGCTGAGGTTTGCACATCTTCATTGTTCAAATGAAAATGAAAGCAAAACTTCTGGTTCAAAGCTGGCAGCGTCTGCCCCAATAGCTGGATGTTGAATATGGATGTAGGATGATGTCAGGAGGAGTTCAGTGACATGGAGATGAGGTGGGGAAGGAGCACCTGGGTATTTGCATTGAATCTCCAGCCACCAGTGCCCAAGCACACAGCTTGTGTCCAAAGCACCACAGAAATACCCGCTCTTGAACCGTGGAGTGAACAAGCCTCTACAGCTGAGGAGACCACTGTGTCTCTGTGAGAGGGACCACACGATGGTGATGTGTGATCTTTTGGGTAGATATGTGGTTGGAGGGGGCTCAAAACCTCAGGTGAACAAGATGGGAATTTTTGGAGCCTCCATTTCTATTTTGGTGCCTGCTAAGCAAAAACATTTCAGTTTTTAATCCGAAAATGCTGGTTTGATATATTTTAAAGAAAGCGTGATACTTTACAACAAAAAGATTGAACAGTTTAAAAAACCCAAACCAACCCAAAAAAGTATTTTATTATAGACCCAAAAAAAAATGGTCATGCTGATCCCAAAACACTTTTCTTATGCCAGTTCCTTGGGAAAACCAAACAAAAATTTAGCTTCAGGAAAGCCTGAAAGAAGCAATTATTTTGTAAGTTTAGACAGAAACTGAAAAAKTTCTGTGTATGTAGCTCCCCCGCCCTGCTCTCTGGGAGCTGTATCATCTGCAGYGTGACCTTCCTTTCTCAAGGCTCCTGTGGGTGAGGGGGCACTCACCAGAGAAAGGAAGGACCTGTCCCATGTGCTCCTCCAAAGAGACTATATGTTGGGCAGACCTCGAACCCAGCTCGGCTGTACACAAGCTATGAAGACCAGGGCTGGAGCCTCATSCCAGCCCTGGCACAGGTGTGTAGAGCCCATGGCAGAGAGGTTTGCATGGATAAGTTCCTGGCTGTGCCACTTCACACTGCTTCTGCAGGATCATGGCAGAGCTGTGGGGAAACAGCCTCATCCAGGGCAACTTTCTCTTCTGCCRGCTGCTGCCCCATCCCTAAGCTGCCTGATCCGTGCCCCTACCCCAGGCACCCAGGGCACAGCAAAGGAGCGTGGCCTAGGACACAATGTCCTTTATCGCTATGTCCCCAACTCAACACCTTCTTTCTGACAGGACGAGACTTGGCCCTAACCCTGCCATAAACCCTATGCCAAGCAGTGGTGCCACGCTCACCACAAACTCTTATTTCCCGCCCCAGGGAACATATATTTCACTGCCACTCCAATTTTATTTTTCCATAGTTTTACCCAGGTTGCATTACACCCTCCCTTGCTGTAGGCTGGATCCTATGCCTCTGTGTGCCCCAAAATGCCTACCCACCAGGATGTGTGTGGACACAGGGTCTTGGCGTAGCCTGAGATGGAGGTGGCAAGTGAATGACTCTCTCACAGTATTTGGCAGTGCATGATTCATGCCCTTCACCCAATATATTCCTATTGCTTGGAACCAGACCTCGTATCTGAGCATCACGTTTCCCAGTTCCATCGCTCCCCCAGGGGCAGAGGTTGTAGGATATTAGGCCAGAGCAGAGGTGACACAGCCACCTTAACAGACGTGTGCAGGGAACTGTAGTTGGGGAATTTAGTGACTTCTAGGAGAGCAGCACTGGTTTTATTGGAAGGGGCTGATGGACGATCACTTCCCACCATGCAGCAGCATTCAGAGAGCATGTAGGTGGCAGAGGGGGTATCAGTGCTAGAGGCAGGAGTGCCTCCMGCTGGTCCTGCCCCATGGTGTGGGATTGTGCTCAGCCCACCTCACCCAGGGCAGCTGCACAGTGTCAGGAGGCTCATGGCTGAGCAGCAGCACTTTGTCCTGRCCCAAAAAATTCACATGGGAAGAAATACAGAGGGACTCATGGGGCTGAGATCTGGGAAACAGTGCACGCCCCAAAGCAGGGAACTGCTGCTTTGATTACTCTTCTCCCTAACACAAGGACAAAGCATCACAGAAAGTGATCAAGGTGGGACCCTTTTCCCACAAGCAAAATTCATCTGTGGAACTCGCTGCCATGAGATATCAGAAGCACAAAGCTGAGGAAGTTTCAAAAGAGAAAAAAAAGACTGAAAGGGATGTGGATAATGAGAATGTCTCTGCCTACAGGAAGGGAAAGCCAGYCTTTGGGTCCTCCGGAAAATGCAACGTCCAGGCCACCACCAGCATGGGGCACCTCCAGGAATGCCTCCATCCCAGCAGCACGCACATAATCCCTTTTTGGGCTTGCGAGGTTCTCCATTACCTCTGCATGCTGCTCAGACCAGTGTGAAAGTCATACTGTCCAGCTCGGGCAGCCTGGGAGGTGAACTGCAAAACCAGGCAGGAGCCACCAATGAAAAGCACATCTTCTCCAATTTGAATGTGCAAGAAGATGCATAGCTTCAGCAAGGCAACAACCAGTTGTGGCTAAACACTACTGGAGTCAGGAAAATAGTCATCCTGGGTTGGAGTGACCACCTATTTTACAGCCACCCAAAAGTCTGAGAGCAGCAAGTGGCTTCTCTGCTGCATGCTCATCCCTGGTGTGAGCCAGGGACGAGCAGGACCTATGCCATGCTCCGCACATGAGCCCAGTCCTACAGCCTCCATGGGAGGAATCTCCTGCCAAAGAACTAAGACACAGCCCCTTCTGGGAACAGTGTTTTCCCAACCTAGCAGATGCAGCAAAAACCCTTCTTGCAAGAGCTGTTTGCTAAGGAAAAAACAATTGGCACACTAATTAAAAGTGAGTGATTAAAGGATTGAAAGGGAATTACTCATCTTGTTAAAGGCAGGCACCTGCAGAGTTCTTCTTGCTATCAGAGCAACAGCATCCTCCATACCACAGAGAGGACACCGCTGCTCAGCAGTGGCGGGCGCGTGAAGCTGCCCTGATCAGTGTYGCACGTCCTCTCATCCAGCACAAACCCACAGCCACCAGCCCAGCGCATCCCGAGGAGCCGCAGCAAATTGATCCAGTCGGTGGCTGTCGGTATGACAGCAGGCAGCACAGCGCAGCACTGCGCGCTGCAAAACAGCGAGCGCCGTGGGCCAGGCTGGTCAAACGCAGCACGACCCGCTCCCGGCCACGCGACCCGAGCGGCACCACATGCTGGTGTAGGCACACACACGTGCCCCCTCTCTTTCTGGGCTGGCTATTCTCTTCTAGCACCAGTGTGGCCTGCCCTCACTGGGGTTTGCCACAGACAGCTTCTCAATGTGCTTCATCTTTTCCATCCCTTGTAAAGATGCAGCCAGTGGCCACGTCAGAGCAGGGCTCAGGCGAGAAGCACAGAGCAGAGACCTGCCCCAGGAAGGTCCAAGTGTTTCTGCCTCAGTGGCACCCAGTTAGGTGATGCAGATTATCGCAGATGTCATGCCAGGAGCTTTGTCTGAGCACTCAATAGCACAGCGGGCCGCCAGAGCCAGTGAAGGGACAAAGCTAAGGGCTTCTCAGTGGGAGCTACACAAGCGTGGGGCTTTCTGACATGAGTGGTTGCATGGCAGACCTGGTTTAGGGAWTTTTTGCTGAGATTCTGAGTGGCCTTATCAGGTTGTGTTCAGCCCCAGAGAGAGATGCTGGTCTTCATCTCTTGTTAGCATGAGCAGACAAGCAGTGTCAGGGAGGGAGAGCAAGGAACAGTGGCAAGGATGGATCGTTCAGGTCTTCTCTGCCATGGGAGAATTGATCTTCCTCCCGTGGGGCTCAGTGAGTGTGGTCAGGACACGGGCATTTCACAGCAGGAAACCACTTCAGATCCCAACCAGGAACAGGCTCCTYGGTTCCCTGGGGGAGGAGAGCAGTGAGAACAGACACTGCAGAGCCGCAGGCTGGGAACAGGCTGGGCAGCAGAGGAGGTGGCTCCAAGCCAGCTTGTCTGGCCTTCTCTTTACTCTGTAGCCACAGTTCAGTTCCGGCTGGCTATCCCACCTGTGCAATCAAACTCTGTGTCCTCTGGCTTTGCTTGATTGGCCAAAGGTTAAAATAAGAGCCAGCAGAGACAGTGAGCATGTGCCAATCCATGGCTGAATGTAAGTGCAGCTGTAGGCACAGGGGAATCTGCTCTTCCTTGGCTTTGGGTCAATGTGCCTTCAACCTTTTCCACAGTCATGCATAACCTTCTTGGAAAACCTCTTCCAGGTGCACAGCCACCACTGCAGCCCATGTCCTGCCTAGGCTTGGGCTGTAGCCAACAAGTCTGTGGTGCCCTAACCCTGCCCTGCAGCCCCCAGAGGGGTTTCACCTCATCCTCTCTCGCCTGGCTCAAGCCTGGTCCTGCTGCACTGGTGAGCAGCTAGTGCAGATCCCTTTCTCAGCCTGGTCCATCAGCAAGAGGCTGGAGGCAGCTGTTTGTTTTCCTTGCATGCCTGGTGTTACTGCTGGCAGTGTTCACTCCTTCCTTCTAGGTCAGTCAGGTGGTAGCTTGGAAGGAAYGTGGAGTTTCTTGGAAGAGGTGATGTCCGGGTGCCAGAGCATCACCAGTAATGTTCTCCCATAGGGCCAGACACTCTGTCCCCTGGSCTCAGCTCAGGCTTTAGGGGAGGAGAAAACCTGCAGGAAGGATGGAAACTATCATGGGAAAGCATTTACCACATGAGAAAGGCTGAGAGCCTCCCACTGGCATTGAGGTGCTGTCTGTAGGATGAAYAGGTCAGCAGGGGTCACCTGGGGCAGTGGCTGTCTGTGGCCCATGCCAGGTTCCTAGGAGAGAGCCAACAGGCTGGGCAAGTGCAGCTGGTGTTTCTCCTCCCAATCCCTGAGCCGAGCTGTACCTGCATCCACGCATTTCCCAGCCCTTCACAGCCTTTCTCCCATGCTGCTGGCTGCATCTCAAAGCACCCTAGGACTGATGAGCAGGGGGATCCCAGAYCTCCACAACACCTAGCTGGAGCAGGGGAGTTCCCCACTGCCTTACCTGGCCCAATAGAGGATCTGGCATTTGCCCCCTCATGTCCATGACTGAGCGGTACCAGGATGACTTGTCCATTTGATGCTGTTCTGTGTCTGTGGTTCTCCCAGTGCTATTTTTAAGAAGAAAAATGCCATAAATCTGGTCTGTCTCCTGGAAGATGKAAGCATGAAATCAGGGGCCCTGAACATGTGCAAGTGTCCCATTTGTCACAGTGCCCCAAACCAGAAGTACAGTCACTTTTGGAAAGGTAATAGCAACCGAGGAAGAAATCCCTGAATTTGTTTATCCTTCAGGTCTCAGAACTGCRTTTGAACTAAATATCTTGGGAAAAACCTCCCAGGTGACTCGAACTTTTGCCCATGATGGAGAATGCACTGCTATGCTTAGTGGAGCATAGTCCTTTTAATGGCCAATTGCTCGTTTGTTAAAAATAAAATCTTTCTTTGCTTGTGGCCTAGACTGAACCATCTTCAGCTGCCTGCCCCCAGATGCACATGGGGTCCTGGCTGCAGCACTGAAGAGCCCTCTGTTGTCAGCGTTCTAAGGGCTGGTGGTCTGCAGTTAAGTTGCATGTGTTGCTGGTGTCTCCCGGTGTGAGCCACATCGTGCAGTCCTTGTGGCTCTTCTCTAAACCATCTCCAGTTTATCAACATCTTCCCAGMTATTGAGCTGCCAGAAAAGGACCACACACAGGCCCTGCTTCTACTGCRGTGTCCTTCCCTGATCAAGGCAGTCTCATTTTAACCATCATTTTGTACAGATGTCTTATGTCCAGCTGTTTAGCCACCATGTCCCTCAAGTCCATCTTGGGATCATACGTGGATACAGTTCTGAGCACAAGTCTCTCCCTTTAAGTTCCTCACAACAAGGCAACATCTTTTCCATGCATATCACAAAGATGCTTGCAGAGCAGGCTGTCAGGCTCACCAGGATGAGCTAGTGAGTTGTGGAAGGCCCCATACATTCTCCATCTTCTGCTTCCTCTGCTAGGACACAGATCTGTAAGCTTTACAGGCAGATATGACTCAAAAAGCTGACCTTGCCTACCACGACATTCAATGTCCCTCTTTGCGCCCTCATTCCTCCCTAAAGGTGTTGATTTTAACATTTGCTGATTTTAACCGTCCAATTATGTGACGCTCCTAGCTGGATTTTGGGAGCACAACTAGGTCGAATTCGTGTCCATACGTGAGCAGAGTGTATTATCCAGGCTCCCTGGCATTGGTGTGAAGGCAATTAAGAATTTCTTCTCTCCAAGTCCCTTGCTGTCTGGACCAATTTTATTCTCAACCTCATGATGTCACGCTAAATGAAGGCTCCTCAGTCCCTCCTACTTGCCCTTCTCCTTTATTGTTTCATATCCTACTGGGTCTATCCCACACCCTCCTTGCTCCCCATGCCCTCAGAGGAAGGTCTTCCATCATGAACAGCATCTCCTGGACCGCTGCACCAGACTGGACGGTGCCAGCTCACACCCTCACGCTGCCAGCTGGGCACTGCCGCAGGAGCCTTCTTCCTGCAGAGGCCCGCAGATAACCCAGCAGAGCCTCCAGCATGCCCTGCCCCACCACTGCCCTTTGCACGCCCAGGAGCTCTTGCCTGTGAKGTGCATCGTTAGTGCGGATTAGTGAATCCCTCCTCAGCAATTACAGGCTACTCAGCTTTGTGGACACCCAGTGTATCTGGGCCCTGGGGAAGGAACGTGCCACCCCACTGGTCAGTGGGATCCCTCAGTAAGAGCACCCATCTTCCCTGCTGGGTGTCACTGCGGGTGTGATTATCTCACTGCGAGGACCGGAGAGGCTCAGTTCTGCTCCATCCAGCTCCGTCTCCCATTCCTCTACTGGGAACCTTCGAGCTGTTTTCTGCTGTTCCCATACTAAGAATTGGTAACCTCTACCCACAGGGAATTATGTCCCCTCCTCTTCTCTCTGGTGCTGCTGGTCTGCCCAAGCTTCAGTCTATAGTCAGGCAGAGCAAACCCTAGTTGTCTGTGTGTTTATTTAGTAAAGTAATGAAACAATATTTAATATAAAATCTTACCGGAAGGGAGGGTGGTATTTCTTTCAAATGAAACAGATTTCAGTCACTCAAACTCATTCTCTCCGAAGTCTTTCTCCTTCATGTGCTTGCAAGCTCCAAGGCTTATGTCCAGGAAGTCTTGCCAGGTTCACCTGTGTACAAAATTAAAGAAGAGGAGCGCTGCTGTTGGGTCCCCACTATGTCTCTCAGGCTCCTCTTGATTGACAATGATGTGGGGTTTGGATCGGTCTTTTATACCCTCTAGGAGTCAACAATCACAGTGGGTGGATCTTTTGCCTCAGCATATTGCTTACTTCAGCTTCCATAAATCTTAGGCAAGATTAGTGTGCATTGTCTTTGTGTTTAGGGTACCTTCCTGTTGGGAGAGCAGGAAGAGGAACAGGACATGCAATGTGCTGTAACCTTGTTTCCCTCCTCCCATGACCCAAACACAACTCTTCTGCTGACAAGTCATCTGGGCAGGGACCTTTGCAGAGCACCAGCCTTCTGGGCTTGGAGAGAGGAACACGTTCCTCATGGTTCAGCAGGACTTTGCCACTCTTCCCACCTCTGCTCAGTTGTTCCCTCTGATGCTTTCACACACATATTTTTTGATTCCTACCTCCTTCAGAAGAATCTTAATACTGGCTACAAATCTCTTCRCTTACGAACAGCCATATCTCATTTGTGCTCTCCACAGCATCCTTTTTTCATTTCTTGAATGTGAGGCAGTGATAGCTCTCAAATCAGGCCCCAAGCATCCTTCATACAAAATTTAATGCTTTCTGGGAGACCCAAAGGAGCTCAATGTATTTGTTTTATCCAGAGAAATGGTTATGAGATTAGAGGTACAAGMACATACATATATTTATTTTCATTATTTCTGTTGCTGGATTTGCACAGAATGATGCTATGGCCTATTTCATAAAGGAGAGCAGGCCAGAGGTTTGTAATGACTATACCTGAGCTTACAGTCTCTAAATCTAAGTAGTAGAAGGAACTCAAGTTAGGGTTGAGCAGGAGGAGGAGAACATTGCACTCAGTAGCGCTTGCCATCACTGGGAGCCTGCTCGCCTGGCTGTGCTCTTCACCCATTTCATGCTGCCCCCATGCTGGAGCTGCTCGTCCCCTCCGTCCCTGCAGATGTCCCTACTGTGCTCACAGGATCTTCACTCAGGCTCACAGCCTTTCTCCCATRCCAGAGCTCTGGGTCCAACATGGGTCCAGCTGCGAAATAGAGAAGCCCAGGCAGGTTACTTTGCTAGTTCCCTGACACGAGGACTTCATTTCTTCTCAGGTTTAACAAGAAGCAGACATGGGCAGTTTGCTGAGGCTCTTTCAAGTTTGGAAGAGAAGCAGACGGTCCCTGCAGCGGGAGGTGAGGGACAGGCCAGGGAGGGACTTCCCCTTCTCACACAGACCCAGCCCAAAATGCTGCTTTTTGAAGTCTAACATTTCACGGTATTTTCACAAAAATTAAATCCCAGCACCATCTACACCTTTCCAGGAACGCTTACCATGAGTGCTCTGCTTGCCTTGCYCTGCTCAGGTTGTGACCACACCAGTGTGGCCCAGGAGTGGCTGGCTGGAAGGGAAAGACCATCCTGCCCTTTGCGTCCTGCTGCCGTGCGAGCAGCCTGTGCTCAGTCATGACTGAAACCCTCATCGACTTCGTTTGGAGAGCCCAACAGGCAATAGGATCCTTTACTGAGGGTTGTCTCTTTCTGTCACTTAGCTGCAGTCATCTCTGAGGTGGCAATATCAGGGATCATGAATGCCGGATCAGTGTCTTCAAGGTCTTCTCCAGCCACACTTCAAGTCCAACAGAACCACATGGGCTACTGAAGGGCAGGTTGTGGCTCTCCTCTCCTAGACCAAGGCTCAGAGGAACAATAATCATGAGCTGCTTCWCCAGTGAGGTTTGACTGCAGAGCATCTGAGGCCCTAGTTCACCAAAAGTGTCTTGAATCATGTGGGAAAGGGACATCAGCAGGACAGCCCTGAGCAACCAACAGCATGGGAGCATGCAGACCACCCTGGAAGGACCCTTGGCAGCTTCCTTCGGCATCCTGTGCCTTCATTTCCTGTAAGCTCAGGGACCCCAGCTTGCCCCCTGCTCCCCACCATTCTCCTTGGTCTGCAATCCACTTGCCTGAAGTTACACCACCTCTCATAGCAGTGTGTGTCCTTCCACACACCATCTTCAATCCCACCCCCTCCATGCAGCAGCCATGACGTGAGCAAGCTGCTCCTGAGAATGGGAGAAAGAGGGGGATGATGGAGGTGGATCGCTGGTAGTTAACGTAATGTAATTGTGCTCGTGGCACAATCGTTCATTTGCATTTCCTTGGGGCGTTGATGCTGATATTAATTAAAGGTAATTATAGCACTGCTTTCTCAGTGCAACAGTAGYGTGCAAAGACAAAAGCAGTATTACAGACAAAAATGTTTCTTCCTCCAGAGCTTCAATGGCATCTTTTATTTCGAGAAATCTGCTGGGTGAGTGGAGGCCTGGAGCCCAGGTGCTGCTTCTCCCACCCATCAGAGTCACTCTGTGCCAAGGGGTCCCAGGATCGGCACCATTCCTAGAGGTACCCCGGGATACCCTGAGAGTGCTGGTGACAGACACAGACACGATGGGTGATGGTAGTACTGAACAGATACTTCCAGCGGAAGTAGCTACTGGTGGTGATACGGATGCTGGGCACTAGTGGTGGATACTTGTGCACCCAGGAGAGGTGCTGAGAGCATTGCTAGCAGATGCTGATGACTTTCACGAGGGACATCAGGAGCTCTAGTGACACATAGTGTTCCCCTTCATAACAGTACTGGTGGCTTTAGAGCAGGAGAGCAATAGCTTTGCTGCTGGATACTGGGCAGATGGATGCTGATGCTGTGGATGGCTGTAGGTAGCACTAGCCATGGATACTGGCTGTGCTAATGGCTGTTGCAGGCTCTACRTGTCTGGATTACTGGCTCAAACCTAACTCAACTCACTAGTAGCTGGAATTCACTTTTCATGTGGAGAGAGTTGTGAAAGGGTTGGATGGTGTCAATGCAATTACTGCTGCATGGGCATCTGCAGCACCCAGACTCATCATACCTCATCTATTATTATTGTTATATTTAGTGTTGGGAGCAGTGGCCTATTGGCAGCAACCTGCAACCTTATTGACATCTCTGAGCTCAGGAATGTCTGAGTTTGGGATGTGGAATTGTCCCTTGTCTTCAAGAGTTGATGCCTCCAAAACAGAGGCGTCCTTGGTTAGGTGGAAGCATATTTACTGGATAGTAAATTACTCCTGGACAGAGTGTCTGTCTCTGGTTTTCACAGCTGAGTACCCATCATCAGCAAGAAACTCAAAAAACAAGTGTTCTGGTGGAGAAGGCAGGTGAGCTCCRGGGACATATGCGACTGCCCCATCTAAACAACAGCTGTCTCCTGCTTGGCTTTCCCAGGGCGTGTGCCTTTCCTTTAACCATTGCCTCTGCGTCATTGGGGTTCAAGTGGTACATAGCTGGTGGGAAGGTGAAGAGGGTTTGTACCAGATTTAGGAGGGCAGTCTTCTGATCTTTCCAGGCTTTCCATTCCTCTGTCTGTTGGGATATCCACCGTGAGAGTCTCTGAATGCCTCTTGAACACCAAGTCCTCTTATTCTCTCCCTGCACTGTATCTGTCCATCTATCTAGTCTTTGTTTCCTTGGGACAGATTATAAGGAGGGCTGTTGAGCATGTTTGGAAGGAAACATGGTACCTCTGTCATAACCCATGCATACATTGCACCTGGGATGTCCGTAAAGACCGCYCCCAGGCATGAGTTAACCTGGGGAGAAAACCCTTCTTGCTGGGTGGTAGCAGGGTGAGAAAGCAGGATCTCATGGGCACTGCAGTGCCCATCTCTCCTTTATGGGGACAAAGAGCTGCTGTCTTATCACTGGCACTAGGGCACCAGTTTGGTCTTCCTCTGCTTCACCAGGGAGGGAGTCAAACCCACTACTCAGATCCAGTTTTCCTAGAAAAAATGCCGAGGTTTGTATCCTCGTCCCAGCCTTCCATACGTCCTCCCAGAAGAAACTGTTGTTTGCCTATTTTAAAGCCCCCTTGAGCTCTAGGCAGGCCTTCTCAAGACCCAGATGGCCGCCGCTGTCCAATTWGGAATAAAAAAATATATCATCATAGGAAGGCTGACTCCTTGCTTTGAGTTACCACACCATTCCTATCCCTTACTTCTCAGCAGCGAAAGGCTGAATTCCCCAGATTGTCCTAGCACCATGCCTGCATCTTCTCAGTGCAGAAGAGAAAACATGCACGCACACACACAAGCCTACCTTGGAAATTAATTGATGTAAACCCCAAATAATATTTGATCTCACGATAAAATAATTCAGGCTGTGTTCTCTGTTGTGATGCGTAGGTTTTTGAGGACATTAAGAAACATTGGGTTTTTTCCCCATATTTATTTACTTTACTTTTCATACAGGGAGCATTTTTTTCAGTTGTTTGCAGTRTAGTTGATGGTGAATGACAATGAAGAAAGAAGCACAATGTTTTAGCTGCAATACAGTAGCACCTAGTGACCAGACAGAAGAGATTTACAGTGTGAACTGCTCAAGCAAAAGTTTAATGAGCAGCATTGGTAGGTGAGAGTAAGACGTAGATTTTGTTAGGTGTGTAGCTCGAACACACCAAAGGTAACTGGCTGCCATCTGCCACCCYGGTCAGGGGGTTTGTCCCCAGGCTTGTCCTTCCTGCCTTACCAGACTCTGCTCTCCCAGGGCTCAGAGCAAAGTGAACAGCCCAGAAGATGAGGCACAGAGGGTTACAGAACCACCCCTGCTCAGGACASTAAGCTCCTGGCATGGCCAGGAAACAAAGATACAATCATGGGCAACAAGGGGGTTTCTTGAGGGATTATTTCATGATGAAGAAACAAGGGAAGGAAAGTCAAAGAGCACTTTTCCACAACGGGGCTCGCCACAGCCCTGTGCCCYCAAGCAAGGAGCCTGGGCATTTTGCATATTCTCCTCCCCACCTAGCTGATTTCCAGTCCATCCTTTCAGTCCACGTGGAACACAGAGGGACATGGGACCCACTTCTGCATCTTCCCCCCCTCCCACGGGTATTGCCTCTGCCTCTTTACATAGGATGCTTTCTCGCATTTGCCTTGTACCTTTGCTAGGACTTAATGAAGACAACCTGGGTGTCAATCAAAGTTGTTGTGTCTTTACAGCATCAGGGTTATGGCCTGGGACATTTGGCAGGAAGACACCACTCTGCTCTTTGTGACCTGAGGACATTTTCCCTTTTCTCTCTGCCTGGCAGGTCTTCATGAGGGACAGCTCTGGAGCCCAGAGGGACACAAGGTGCACGGGATGCTGAATCTGGCCTAGTCCCCAAGCCCAGCAAGCTGTGAGAGGTACAGTATGGCCCAGGGGTGACTCTGRGGCTCTTCAGAAACAGCCGAGGGGGAGGACGGGATGGACAGACACAGCTGTGTGGTTGTGGTATGAGGGGCAGCGGAGCAGGAGGGAGAGGGAGGCTGGGGAAGGGGAGCTGGAGMGGGTGTTTCAATGACAACCCTCCCTCCATCTAGTAGTGAATCCTGCAACACGCCCATCACTAAAATAAAGTTATCAAATCTAATACCGATTGCTATAGTAACGTCATGCCTCTGTGCTGACCTAGTTTGAGACAAAGGAAGTGCTCCCGTAGCTTTGAGCACACAGGAGGCTGCAGACGAGTCTCAGTCTGTTCTCTGGAAAGAATGGCAGAGGGAGCTGCTGATTTGTCCCCACCTGCTTCCMCTTGCCCCAGGACCCTCAGGCAACATGAGCTGCTTTGTCTCAGGCACTGAGCAAATCCACTGCCAGAGAGCATCTCCATCCTGCATCCCAAACGCAGGCAGGGCCCCACCTAGCTTCATCTGGACATTTAGGCAACRGGAACATCTGCCCTGGAGCAAAGCAGAGACCTGTTGGCACAGCAGCAACAGCCATCGCCATTCGGAGCACCCTGTTACCGCTGTGCCACAAACATCRAAGGCAAGGAGCCTGTCCCTACTCTCCCAGCAATCCCCACCTCCTCCTCATCTGCTTAGTCCTCGGTACCCCCGGTCCTGGGCTGCTGCTCGCTCTGGTAGCACAGTGAGACAGGAGGATCCAGCTGGCAGTTTGGGGCAGGGTGGTAGCACAGAAGGCCAAGCAGAGCGGCCTGCCTTCTTCTGTGTCACAAGTTTTCAGTGCAAGTGTGGACAGCCTCCATCCCTGGGAGTCACGGCATAAGTAAGGTCGAGGGCAGCCGTGTTAAGTGCTTTTCATCTTCTGCTTGCTCCATGGAGGTCTTTGCAAACACACACACCACCCTCCAGGCCTCTTGAACAGCACTGAACAGAACAAATCAATTTTGGTCCCAAATGGTCTCATTAGCTGCTCTACCAGCCAAGCTGGAACATGCACCACGTTGTCACCAGCATGTGCCCCGAGTGCCCTGTAAGAGAGCGGAGACTGCAGGTAGGTTTCAAAAGACAATGACCCTTGCTCACTGCCCTGGTCCTTCCACTCCATCTCATCAGCTCTCCTGCTTTCTTCCTGAAAACTCTTCCTTTCTTATCTTGCCTTCGTTTGTCTCATTTGACCTACTTAATGCTTTGCATTTCCTTCTTCAGAGCAGATCCCATCTTCTGGAGGACTTTGAGAAACTTCTGTTTAGGGACAGACAGATAAGTTGTAAAGTTTCTGGAGTTTTGTTCCCTTGAGAGTTAATTATATTACCAGTGACATTTGCATGAAAAAAGTTCTCTGTCTCTCTCAAGAGTTCATCTGCTCCTCCAGCTTAGTCAACATCTGAAGTCAAAAATCTTTGTCATATTGCAGCCATTGATTTTCACAGCATTTGGTTGTGCTGCTACCAAAAAAAAAAAAAAAAGTAGTAGTATCTAGAGCATATAAGGAAAAAAAAAATATTCTTTGTCTGTTTTGGGATGGCTCCAGTCAGACTCCACCCCTCCCCATCACCCCAATGGGCATCAGCTGGCAGTCCCAGCAGAGATATCCCTTTGCCTGAAGAACAAGCAGGGGACCACAGGCATGCACCAAGGCTCCCAGGGCTGCGTTCAGCTACCGTAAGGCCTCAGGAGCTGTATGCAGATTCCTCATTAAAAGGCACAAACCACTTATTCACACGTGAAGTGAGATGTGAGGAGATCCTTCCACCAGTGACATGGGACTCAGTAGTGTTGAGAAATCAGTGCTGCACACTTTCTTGAGCTCATACACCAATGTAGCCTACGCTGGGGTTTGTTTCATCTAGCGTTAGGTGCCTGGAAGTTGGATTTGTAGATGGGCTGGGCAAGCCCGTTGGGGCACCTTCGGGCACCAGAACAGACTGGCCCTCGTAAAGCAATTCACCATCTCCTGAGGAGGTATCCCAGGTAGATGAGACACATGACTCACTGGAAGCCCCTGTCTCCCCTCCCTTGCTGTACGGAGAGTGAGGGGTAAAGGGCGGGTGTGCCTCAGTTCTCCCGGTGATGCTGTCACATGTCTCAGTGGGAAAGTCTGGGTGACATTAACCCCACGGGTGCTCCTCAGGAGACCCTGGCTTAAGCTGTACTCAGCAGCGCAGGACAGGCAGCGTTGCCTGCTGCTCAGACCTCAGTACCTGCTCTGCCCCTGGGACGAAGCTCCCTGGCAGCAGTGGGAAACTTCCCGGGGACAAGCTAGCAGCAGAAGGAGGCTGGAGGAAGGTCTGTTGTATAATGAATTGTTCTAAGTAGAAGCCGGCTATTTTTATTCCCTGTGATTAGATTCTGAACTCTTTGAATCATCATTAATGCAACGCCCTGGAAGCCGGCGGCCCCCCTCGCTGAATGCCACATGAAGTGTTCCTGCTAATTCAGGGAACATTTGAATTCATGCGTGTAGGCAGACCAGTGTCACCTACACCACAGTGTACAATTTTTTAAGCTTCTTGCGGCAGGGTGAGGGGAGTCATTTTTCTTCTGCAGCTTGCGAATCATTTATTCCTTATCTAGCTAGTTATTAGCAYGCTGCTAGGTTTCTATATATAAAAGCCACCCATGTGTTTGCAGCCAGCTTAGATGGCTGGGCTGAGGTTTACGTGGGAGATTATGGTACGTGGAGCCCTGGAAGAGCTGATCAGCAGAGGGCAGGACTAGTTGACTCCAAGGGGTGCCTGCAGTGCCATGGGACAGGGGTTTCTTCCTTCTGGGGGACTTGTGCCCTGAGCAGTCCCATTTTACAGGCTGCTGCTTCTCCTGATGCTTCTACCTGCCTCTCCTGAGCAGCACCCGAATGGCTTCCTGGCCCCTCGTGGCCAGCCCTGCCTCAGTAGTACATGTCCTTCCCCAACCAGTCCTGTTCAGGCAAACCCTGCTTCAAAGGTTATGATCTCAAGAGATGTCTTCCAACCTAAACAAGTCTGTGATTGTTCTATAAATGCCAGCCAAGAAGCCTGGTGAGAGGGTCTCTGGCTTCTTGCTGGCACCACCTGGACCAAGGTTTGGCTGTATGTCTGGTGCCTGGTGTTTTGCACAGGTGCAGTGATTTTGTGGTGCATTATGTTCTTTAGAAGGGACATGACAGAGGTTAGGCTGAGAGAGCCGAGCTCTCCTGGGAGGTGGTAGGTTCCTCCCTCCATTTAGCAAGGACAAAGGCCCCTGGGCTGGTATGCAGCGTGGGGGCAGCAGCTTTGGTGTTTCCGCAGGGAACAAACTTAGAAGCTGTTGGAAAGCTCTGCTGGTGGGAATAGCAGGAAATCTATGGCTAAGCTGCAAAGGAGAGGCAGAGACGAGAGGGAAGCAAGGGAAGGGAGGAATGATGCTTTCAGCTGTGATTTTGGGGAGAAAGAAGAGCTCTTCAAGTGCCTGTTTCTGGATCAAGGCACCACTCAGTCGGGGCAGCCATGGCTGTGTTTGCAGAGGAGGACGGCCAGGGAGAGGACATGGACTRCTTGCATGGAAAATGTGTGCCAGGGGCATGGTAAAAGGGAAGGAGGCAGCACAGAGCCGGCACCCGCTGCTGGCCATGGGAGGTGAAATGCAGCCACCAGGCCAGCACTTGCAGTTCCCCAGTTTCTACAGGAGCAGAAGCACCCACACGCAGACTGCAGTCCCTCACGCAGTGAAAGCTGCAGAGGTAGGTCTGACCTTCCTCTTGGCCACCTCCAGCGCCTGGCAGGGCAAGCCTGACCCCCTGGATCTCCGCCATGCACACCACTGGCAACAGCACATGTGCACACACATGCTCCCAATCCACAGCCACACAGACCTGTGTTTGCCCTCATGCTACAGTCCCAACATGCACGCACAAGGAGCAGAAATCCAGGTGAACGTCGGGTTGCTCTCAGAGCTCCCTGTGCCCTCCCAGGCCCAGTGAGGAGGAGCGAGCCCTGCCCAATGACCCCCAGCACTGGCTGCCTCTGCCCCGCATTGGACTTGTAAGCACCAGCTAATTGCAAAGTGAAATCCTGGAAATGGACTGAAGCAGAAAGCAGCGAGGCGAGGCTGGCAGGGTGAGGTACTGCAATTCCTCCTCCTGTGCCCTCCTCGCTGAGAGAGGGCAGAGGGTTTGCCCTGTCCTGTGCCCTGTCTTCTCCATGCCCTCAGTATAAGCTGTTTTAAGGTGGGTTTGCAGAATTTAAGTCAGGAATTTGGCCTGCGGGAACCCAGAGACATTGGAAAAAGGGTRTTTTCTTCTGGAAACCCACCTCCACCCCAAAAGTTAAAATGGAGGCATGGTGGGCAGTGGCAGCTCATTTCCCCAGGTCCCTTGGGGTGCAGAGCCCCAGCACAGAAGCTGATCAAAGCTGGTAGTCCCTAACGTGGTTGGCTTGCAGGAGGTGCTCTGCCCTCTCACAAGCACAGGGGCCTCCCAGGTTTCATTATTTTGTGTCTTGGGGCTCGAGCCTGTTCAGAACAGGCAGGGAGCAGCCCCCATGGAGCAGTGGTCCTCTGGCTGCTGCCCTCACCATGTCACAGCAAYAGGGGAGGAATTACTGTGGGGAGATGGGGAGGGACCTGTGGCCAGTGTCTCCTGGGCAGCCATCCTCTCAAGGACACAGTGCATAGCCTGATGGAGCACCTCCAAGGGGACACAGAGCTAGTCTCCAAGGGTGGAAAGGAGGAAGGAGATCTGTTCTCCATGTGCAGAGTGGACAGGACAAGACATCAYAGGCTGGAGCTGTCACCAAAGAGATCCCGGATGGATAGTAGAAACTTCAGAGCTTTATAGGATTGCAAAGACAGACAGACATCTCCAGGACAGCTCATTGGACTTCTGCCCCGGTGCTGTCCTGGGTGACATTTTGACAGACTTCTCACTCACGCTTTCTGCCAGGAGTTACAAACCATAATTTCAAGGACTCACCAAACAATGCCTGGCTGGGCAACTGGATGGATGGACAGCCATAAGCTGGGCAGGCACGTGAGAGTGAGGAAAGGACAGATAGCTAGGAAATCATTGCTAGTATCTACACTGCATTGCAGCTGTCTCCTCTTCTCCATCTAGTTCCTTTTGGTTACCTCCTGCTCTGCCCAGAAGCCGGGCCAGCCTAATCTCTTTGCTGTTAAAAAGAGACAGAAAAGCAAATATTTGCAATCATTGAAGTATCTCTTACAACAGCAGAGGCTTTTCAGCTCACAATGAAGATGTGATTCAGTCTTCCTGAAGTGGAGCGTACCATCTCCCACCAGCTTCGGCAGCCCCGGACCGGCCCCATCTCCCACTCACAGTAGACAAGCGCAGCAGCTGTGGGTCCTACAGGAGGGAAACATTGGCAGTGCTCAGCCAGGGGAGGAGAGGAGTCCCTGATGAGCAGGAAGCTTCTTCAGGCAAGGCTATCATCTCCTGCATGATTTGAGATTCCATACGCTGCTCAGTGTCTGGAGCTGCAGATGTATTTTGCAGAAGATGCTGCTSTAAGTGAATTCAGTGCAGCCACTCTGAGCCTGCAAACAGGCAGCTCCGGTGCTGCTSTTGTAAACCGTGCCCAAGAGGAAGCTGACTCCAGCTGAGGGTCAGAGTGGTTTGGGACACACAAAGCTGCCATAAATCAGGTCAGGTCATCCGCTGCACCTCAGAGACCTCTGAGCATCAGCAAAGCCACTGGGAAGAGGAACGGCAACCCCAAAAAAAGACAAGCTGAGGGGAAGGAAGGTAATGGGGCCATGCAGCAAAACCAGCCCCTTCCCCTGGGCTCAGGGATGCATCCTTTCCATGCACTGGCAGCCCCTGCTATCACCATCTGCTAACCAGGGTCTTCTGCTGACCACTGTGGGTGCCCTTCCTCTGGTCGGGGGCCGTCCACCTCCTTGCCGTGGTGCCTGACTCGGAGTGGGGGGACACAGCAGGGGCACTGGGCAGCTGTCCTGGGAGACAGCCCTTGCCCAGTTTGCAAGCTGCAGGATCATGGATTTGGGAGATTTAATTTCAAGCTTTTTCATCCTTCCAAATTAAAAAGATGGTGGGGAAGAGGCTTGTTGGGTTTTTCCCTTCCCTGACCCCGCATCTCAAGAAAGTGCCAAGGATTGAAATGTAATGAAAATAATAGTTTAATCTGTCTTAAAGGGAAACCAGCTCACAGAGGATGCAGCAAACACAGCATGGTGGGCACTAGGGGCTGGGGGAGTCCTGACTGCCCCACCAGCCCTGGCCCAACACATGTCCAGCAGCAGGGCTGGTGCCCCCACACTGTGGCTGGCCATCAAGTGAAGGGATGCGCAGGGCAAGGAGGACAGGCAGGAGGATCAGGACCTGCTGGCAGCCCTGCAAGAGCCCACAGGARAAAAAGGGAGCAATAAACTATCTGCCATATAGAAGAGAGTGTCCACCCTTGGCAAGCGCACACCAGCCTGGGAGAGAGGGAACTCCCTGCCCTCCCCTGCTCCCTGCCTTCCCATCCCTTCTACTCTCACCCCTCCAGCCCCCCCCAAACTTCACTTTTCCTCCCTTCGTCCCCACAGCCCCTCAGTCACTCCTCCCTGCTCCTCTGCTTCTTGAGCTGTCCTGAGCCGGTCTGGCCCCCAGCCCCACCCTTCCCTTGCAAGCCAGGCTTTCATTGCATTTCCTTTATTTTCATTTCATTTATTTAATTTCATTTCATTTCCCTATTTATTTTGAGTCCTAAGGCAGTTTTACTTTATTCTGGAGCCCAGTGAACACAAAAGCAGTGATGCTGATGTGCTTTATGGTGAAGCAGTCACGGGGCTGAAGTCTCTCTCAGGAGTGCCTGGGAGATTTCTGCTTCAAATATTGATTGCCCTTTGTAGGAAAAGACGTATTTACTCTCAATATCCAGAGACATCCCATTATAATCAAATCAGCCCTGTGTTGTCTCCGTCGGGACTGTCTGACTCCTGTGGCGTAACGTGACGGGAGAAGCACAGCATGCATCAGAGCCGGGATGGCCTCGGGCGGCTGAGCCCGAGCAAAGGACCTTGCTGGGAGTCCGGAGCTGGGGCATGGAAGAAAGAGAGAAAGAGAACTGAGCCTGGGCAGATCTGAGCAGAACTGAGCCTGGGCAGATCAGGGTGGTATTCAGGGGGGATATGGGCTCTCGCTACCTGCAGGGCTTCCCCTCCAAGTTGGGCAGGTTTGAGCTTGCCCATTCATGGCCATCTGCAATTTAAAGGACCAGATGGATGGCTCAGTCTGGAGCCTGTCCTTCTACACCCCTTCCTTCTCTTCTGTCCAGAGGGTTTCCTTTGAGAACATSTCCTGGGGCTTTTTGTCACCTCTTTAACCACTGCACTGAAGCCAGCTTGCACAAAGCAGGAGCAGGGCTGCCTGGCACATCCATGAGTCTCTCTTGTGTGGCACTTCTCCAGCCAGCACCCACTGCTGCTCCACCAGCTCACTTGGGTGCTATCCCATGGGCAAGGGACTCCAGAGAGGCTGATGTACCTAGCTGCTGAAGACCACAACRGGAAAAGGACGGCACCCACAGAGACCATGAGCAGCTGGACACCAGTCAAGGCTAATGTTGCATTGGGCGTTTTGGCAAGAAGGGCAGGTTTGGTATCAGAGTTCCCCCAGCTCAGACCAGGATAACAGCCGTGCCCTCATCCCCAAAATGCATGGGCACTGTCCGTGCCCATGGTGGAGAGGTGCAAGGGCCAAATCATCTCTCCCACACCACCAAAGCCCAGGCCACGTGGCAGGGCACCAGGTTGTGGGTGAAGGCAGCTGCAGGGCCCAGGTCAGCAGCAGTTCAAGAGGACCCACCCCATGGGGCTGTACAGCTTCTCCAGGTGGGTTTCAGGAGAGGTGGGACAGGACAGAGCAAGCCTTGTGTGGGGCYGCAGGATCCCCTGAGGACAAGAGCTGTGCAGGTTCGCATGAGTGCTGGGGCACAGCTGGCCATGCCTAGAAGTGCACTCGGCTGAGTTCACTGCGGGGCGGCTGGCAGGACCCCCCAGGAGCAGGATTTGTGGGAGGGGGAGTGGGAGTCTCCATGTCGGAGCGGGGCGGAGAGCCCAGGCTGCACTCACTTGCTGTCTGCAAACCATTGCTTTAAAAAGACGGGCTTTGCTKTGCCAACCCGCTGGGAGCAACAAAGTTGGAGACTTTTTAAAACCCATCAAGCTATGGAGTACATTGCACTTCTTTTTTTTGCTTCCAAATAATTATTTAAAGCCCTAGCTGCTTTTCATTATTAATACATTTTTCCCTGTGCGAGGAAGGAAAACGAGTCTGTCRGTTCCTATCATCCGTCAGTGACTGCTGACTCCGCTCCCCGCACCAGCTCGGCCCCAGCTGCTTTTGCTGACCAGACTGCGTGCAGGAGGACAGGCTCCTCGAGGAGACTGGAGTCAAATTTGGGGCTGAACAGGGAGAACCCAGGGGCCCAGACTACCAGCTCTGCTTCTCACAGGGACACACCATTATCCTACTTGCTCTCTAGGAATAAGCAAATGATGGTTTTCTTTCTCACAAACTCACTGGAGGCTCTGAGGGTCCAGGCACTATTTCCCCTTCCAGGTGCATGTTGGGGAACACTGGATCATCCTAGTGTTGGAAAATGGCTCTTCTGTACAGACCCCAGTCGTCCCAGCTCTCAGAGCATCCCCTTCATCTTACCAAGGAGCAGCTGTTCAGCTACATATACATGTTTTGGGGCCCTAGATTTTGCAAAAGTAGTCTAGGATCCCAGTCCTCCAGATTTTTACACCCATAGGATGCTTCAGTGTCACTAGTTGCCTTCAAGCTGCACTCAAACTAAAACGAAAAGGAAATAGGAAACTAAACTAAAAGGTAAAAGGAAATAAGAATTAGTGTATACACTACCTGATTTCAAATAGGTTTTAAGTATGGAAAATTGACACATTGATTGATCAACTTAACTCATCTATATGTTCATTGATTTTCTTTAAGCAGCCCCAAAAAGTTTGCCTTTTTTGCCTGTATAACCCAGTGCAGATGAGGATCCCTCCGAGCCAAGCAGGACAGGGTMAGTGCACCGGACAAACCTTCAGTGAGGAGCTCCCCCACCCTAAGGGGACCCTCCGTGTCTGGTTGCCCCCCTYCCCCACCCCGCAGGGATGCCTGTACCTGCTGAGTGGGCCACAGAGGGCCAACCTCAGCCCCTTGCTGTGGCAGAGGAGGAGCACAGCAAGGGACAGACGGCCAGGCTCGGAGGGTGACATACCTTCCCCAGGAGTGATGCAGCAAGGCAGGAAGGATCAACTGAGCAGCAAACAGCTTCTCAAGTCAGGCTCTGAGTGTTCAGAAACACCTCTGCTCTCATCGTAGCTACTGAAACAATTTCTTCTGGGGTAAAACATGCCATAAACTGGGGCGCTTGTTGAAGAGGAGACATTTGACATCATTTCGCATTAGTGCAGCTGCACGCAACACACAGAGTGGGGCTGCCAGCCCCCTTCCAAGATCCAGTAACCACAGAAACACAAAGCATAATGCAGAAGATGGGACGCTTGGCTCCASACTTCCCCGGGCTCAGGCAAGGCCCGTGTGCAGTGTTTGACAGCAGGTTTTTCTCCAGCCCCCGGAACAAATGGGACAGGAGCAGTGATTTGCTGGCAGTGCCCCTGCTAGCCTTTGTTACGCTGGCTGGGGAAGGGACTCTATTAAATAAACATGTGCAGAGACCAGAAAAATAGCAGCAGCATTATTTAAGCAGCCTGTGGTTGAGCACTGGAACCCACAAGCACTTAAACTGCAGCTAGAAAGAATGAATCCTTCCCCTCCTCCTCTCCTGTRCCCTGTTCTCTCCAGCCCCTGGTCTCATGCCCCTGCTCCTCCCCTCCTGCCATGTCATCTCTCTCCCATCCTGCTTCTCTCCTTCGTCCCTTAACCTTGGGGGCATTTGCTTTCAGAGCTGGGACAGCCCTCGCAAGGATGCCCCACTGAGGAGTGGGCTGCCAAAGAGGGTCTCGGCAGGCTCTGAGCATCTCTCCTCTTCCTYCAGGTGCAGGGAAGTCTGCGGGGGAGCAGGGTCGGCGCTCCTGCAAGGGCTCTGCCACACCATCCCTGAGCGATGCTCTAGGAAATACTGGGACCATGAAGGGCTTAGGAGATAACAGAAGCCGCCACCTCTCCGATAACCTGGACTCCCCTCAAGACTCTCTTTATGCCCCCCAGGACAGGAATCCTTATCTCCTCAGCCCCACCGACTCCTTCACCATGGACCCCCGATTCCCAGCCCAGAATACCCTCCATGGCGACTGTCTCCTTCCACTCAACAACCAGATCTCCAACAGCAGCACTTTCCCCCGCATCCATTACAACTCCCACTTCGAGGTCCCAGATGACAACCCTTTTCCGAGCCATGCCCAAGCCACTAAAATCAACCGCCTGCCTGCAAACCTCCTTGACCAGTTTGAGAAGCAGCTGCCCATCCACAGAGATGGCTTCAGCACCCTCCAGTTTCAGAGGAGCGATGCGAAGCACCGGAGCGAGAGCCCTGGGCGCATCCGGCACCTTGTCCACTCTGTCCAGAAGCTCTTCGCCAAGTCCCAGTCTCTGGAGGGCCCCACCAAAGGCAACGTGAACGGCAAGAAGGGGGCAGATGACCCCAAGCAAAACCGGAGGAGCAAGAGCAAAGACCGAGCGAAGACCTCCGAGCCCAAGCGCAGGACCAGATCCAACATATCAGGCTGGTGGAGTTCAGATGACAACTTAGACAGTGACACCTGCAGCTACCGCAACCCAATGGGCCTCATGACACTGGGCCGGCAGCCGGACCACAGCCAGCCGAAGTATTTCATGCACGCTTACAATACCATCAGCGAGCACATGCTGAAATCCTCCAAGAGCAATAACGACCTCAAGGTCACCCCTTGCACCAATATCCCCATCAACAATGACTCCAACTACATTAAGAGGGGCTCCTGGTCCACGCTGACACTCAGCCATGCCCGRGAAGTGTGCCAGAAGGCCTCCGCCACGATCGACAAAGCCTTGCTGAAATCCAAGTCCTGCCATCAAGACTTGGCCTACCACTACCTGCAGGTGGGTGCAACGGAGGGGTTATGGTTTGCTTTATGCAGGGAGAGTGCAGGAAGACAGGGGACACCCTCTCAGTAGGTACCCTATTGCCCGGTAGACCTTATCAAACAGCTCCAGGTGGTTCAGCTGCCACATCAAGTCACATTGCCAGGAGAGGGCTGGGGGGGGTTAAATTCACCAAGGCCTCCGGAAGACACCACCAGACCTCCTGCAGGAACACTGGTGCTGATGGGGTCCAGCTCCCGCAGCTGCGGCGCTGCCCCAGGACCCCCCAGTCCCTGTGCTGGACCATGGCAGCATGGGGAGGAGGTGATGTGCCCACACCGCAGCCTCGGCACCCTCTGCTGTGATGCCCCATTTGCTGCAGGACCCCAGCACACCACCACTGCCCACCCAGACCCTGCAGATGCTGAGGTGGGGTGGACTCCTGGGGTCTTGGGCAGCCGGGCATGTAGCTGCCCACATGCAGCTGTTTCCACTTGGTGCCCAGGCAGCTGGGCATGCCGAGGGGCCACAGCTCATAACCCACCCAGACAGAGCTCCCTGGCCTCCAGCCAAGCACCGCCGCCATCTCATGGTCTGAAGGTCCAGTAATGACTGATGCTTAACCCCTTATATCCACGCATCGCAAGGATGTGCCAGCGTGCCCAGTAAGCCCCGCTCTACAGAGCTTCCCTGGAGCACTGGTAGGACCTGCAGCTCCGCGGGGCATGGCTGCCTTTGCTGCTCACCTGCCCGCGGGGCAGGGCTGCGGGGCCAGGAGGGCAGTGCCAGCCGCCCCGCTTGCATGGCAGAAGCCTGCATGGCTAATGCTGTTTTGAAACGCCCCRTCACCAAGAGCGCCAGGTCACTGTGGCGGTTTCAAAAAGCGGCACTTGAAGAACATAAAGCTCATTGTGCCCTAGAGAGAGGAATGAAGATAAATAAGCCAGGCCTGGATGGGGGGAGGAGGGGACTAGTCTATGTATGTAAATCTCCAGCATCCTTTTTAATGCAAAGGTGTCATGGGCTCCCCTAGCTGTGGCCAGTGGGCTTAGAGGCTTTAAAGAGCAGTGAATTATTGAAGCACACACTGCTTCCAATACCTTGCTGGCCGCAGCTGCAAATCAAATTTCAGGGGGTCTTACTGCATCAGGAACGTCATCAGAAAAAATGTTCTCGGCCTGRTTTCTTTTTCTTTGCCCCCCTCATTTCAGTTAAGCATTAGAACGTTAAAGAGCTGCAGACAAAACATCCGCCGGCACTGTTACCCCTCCGGGTGCAGCAGCAGAGCCCAGCACAGGCAGCCCCCAGCGCCGAATACAGCCCCCACAGCCCCTCACCTCCTGGGGTTTGGCCATGGCCAGGGGTACGAGACTGCCCTGCTCGTTATTCCCCACCCATGTAATGAGCCTCCGTTTCTCGACAGCCTGACGGAGGGCTGTGGGCACAGCTGGGTGGCGTGAGCCCGGCCAGCAGCTGGGCAGCCCCACCGCTCGGCTGGGAGGACACGGGTGCCGCCCCGCTGCAGCCGAGCGAGCCCCCGCGGAGGTGGGACCAGCCCCTCAGCCCTGGGCCGACCGACGCAGGCAGCGGCCAGGTAGGGATCTTGTTTTGAGGGGAAGCTTTTGCACAGCTCCCTCCCCACCCTGACCCTCCTGGGACCATCGGACGGGGTCAGCAGCCTGCGCCACCAGACTCTGAGCGGGAGCAGCCTGGGTAGGGAGCAGCCGGCAGCCGCTGTCGGGATGGCTGGAGGGGCACTGGGGGATGCCGGGGTGTGACCGGCATCCCRAGTGCCTGGGGCAGCCCCCGCAGCCGGCAGCATCTCGCCAGCAAAGCCAAGACCCCGGGCACCCAGTCCAGAAAACATGATGTTCGGTGTCCCCGCAAGCCAATAGGTCACAGATGCTCAGGCTGATCTTGTCCCCAGATGCCCGGTGTGAGCCCCAGAGGGCAGGGCACAGGGCTCAGGGCCCTCGGGGTAGGATGGGGCAATTGCATCCAGACCCCTCCTCGGCACAGGAAGGGGACTAAGCTGGCAACGGAGAAGTCACCTCTGCAGCCCAGTGTGTGGGAAACGTCCTTTTGCAAGGCCACATGTCCCCTGCCACCCACTCCTCCCTGGAGCAGGACGAGCCCACTCCCTGCTGGTGCCATGGTGAGGGACCACGTGCATCTGCCTGCCCACAGAGCCCGGTGCTTGGGGAGCATGGGGGCCCTGCCCTGCCGCTGACAGGGCTACTGCAAGGCAGAAATGCCCGGTGGGTCCCAGAGGTGGGGAAGTGCCCTTCTGACATGAGGGAGGGCAGGAGGAGTAGCATGGGGACAAACAGGACCCCCCAGCCTCCAGGTTGGGGTAAGCCCCCAAGGCTAGTCACCTCCCCTGCCCCATTTGCAGGCTCTGGGTAGTCTTGGGGCTCATTGGGGGTTATTGGGGGTCCATGTGATGTTTCCAGGCTCATCACTAGACCCAGACATTGGAGCTGAGAGTGGGTCATCACCCAGCTCCTTGTCCAGCCCTGTCCCGTCAGGGTGGGGGTTTTCTCAGGAGCAGTCCCCAAGGCAACACAGCACTGTCCTTAGAGCACAGTCCCCAGGGAGGGAGGCTGTGTTCCCCGTTCCCTGTTCTCCCCTCCCCACGGGGCCCACGTGCGGCTGGCGGTGCAAGGGAAGAGGCTGAGGGGTCAGAATCCCAATGGCCAAGAAGCTCCTTGGATAGAGATGCCCCAGGCAGGGGGTGAACAGGAGCAGGCAGGGYTGAGCAGCATTTCTGCCCTAGACACAGACTCAGACCCATGTCAGTGGATACCGAGACCACATCGAAGGGATGGGCAGTGTCAGGGCTTCCAGGGGACAGAGTCATACCACAGGCAGTATTAGCCTGCCGCATCATCCAGATTAGCCTCCTGAACCCCACTTACAGTCAGACTGCACCAAAGCTTCCTTAACCCCYAGTAGCCCCCAAAATAAATTTGTAATCCAGAGTGGGTGGCCCGTTCAGTGCCAGCCACTCCGCAGATGCTGGCTGCCCTCACACCACCCCCACRGGGCTGCCCACGGGGCAGGAAACCCAGCCCAGGTCCTTCCCCGAAGGTGCCCTGCCAAAAGGACAGATGGGGCCCACAGGCAGCCTGGGCTCCAGCTTTCTTTCTTGAAGACGTGCCTGAGACCACACATAGCCCTCGGGACGCCGCGAGGGATCTGGCCCTGGAGGGAGCAGCGGTGTACCCGCATCGGGCTCAGTCTCTGCACTGGAGCCTGGCTGCATGGCACGTGCATCCCTGCACGCTGCGTCCGGCCCTGCGGGTGCCTCGGTGGGTGCGTTCATGTGTGGTGCATGTCTGCGTGTGCCGGGGCTGGGCTGCATGTCAGAGCTGGCACACGTGCGAATGGAAACCCTGTTTGCTCTGTGAGTCTCTCTTCCCCCAGACCTCACTGAAGCGATGGGAGCAGTGTAGCTCTTTTGCCMCTGCCCGGCACCTAGGACTGGAGTTTTCCCCTTCTCTCCTCTCTCCCCTCTGTTAATGCTCCAGGTGACTGGGGAATGCCCCAGGCAGAATTAGGGTAGGGGAAAACCTCTGTGTGGCCCCTTCTTTCCTTTTCTTTCCATGCTSAGCTCATGACACGGAGAGCAGGAGAGCCAGAAGGCACTGCTTCATTGCAACATGCAGTATTGTGGCAGGATGGTGTCAGTGGAGCCCCGCTCCCAGGGACGGACATGTGCCTGGATCACACATGCCTGCACCACGGGGCACCTCACGAACCAAGACTGGGCAGAAAGGAGGATTTGCATCCTGAAGCCTGGCAGAGCATCTCTACTGTCCACTCTTMCCCTCCTGTGCAGCCACTGGGCAGGGTGGATCCCCGAGCCCTCTGTGCCAGCAGCTACCTACAAGGGCTCTTGACCTGGGCGTCCTCTTTCTCCCACCCCTTTCACACCAACCAAACCACCATGGGCAGGACCAAGCCTACATCTGGGAGAGCMGCATGAAGAGCAGCAAGGGTCCCACAGCCTGTGAGGAGCCCTCTGAGCTTCTCTGTGCCAGGCCTAGGTGCAACACAAGGCAGCCCTCATTTCCACCTTGTCCCTTCTGTAATACACGGGTTGTGTTCAGAGCCCAAGGTCTCAGCTGCCAGGAAAGTTGCTGCCATCAAGGTGCTGCACTGGCTGGCCACCGTCGAGGTCTGTCCCTTGGCAACAGGAGGTGCTCTGGGCTCTTCACCCCATCGCAGAGCTTCAGAGACACTGGGACAGGCTCGTCACATCCTCAGGTGCCTGAAGGTGCAGAGAAGCACCCTGGAGGATCCTGAACAGCACCTCAAGTACCTGCACTGCTTTCAAAGATCCCCCAAGGGCACCTACTTGTCTTTTCAGGTGTGGCACTTTTGAAACACTTGTCCTGCGCTCTGTCCCRTGGGAGCAAGAGCTGTGGGAGTCCCTGTGGAATCTGCGTGCAGACGGAGGCAGGACACACTCCAAACTGGGGCACCAGATTCAAAGGGTGTCCTGCCAAGCATCTTCCTTCCCCTTGACGCTGCTAAACTGGAATTTGGAGCACCTTGAGAGCAGTTTTGTTTCTTGCTGCCTTCCAAGGCACAAAGGAGAGGAGAGGCAAGGGAAAGGAGAAATAAGGCAGCTAAGTTAGGACCAGCGGGCTGTCGCAATGTGACAGGGAAGCTGGTGGAGGCTCTACCTAGGAGAGGGACAGGGTCTGTACGGGGCAGGCAGTGCTGTGGGATGCTTGGCTCACGCTGCTGTAGACAAGCTGCACCAGCAGAGACATACTGAAAACACTGTCTTTGTGTTGCTTTGCCTAGAGCCGAGAGTGCCCAAGGCCAGGAGGCAGATGCACAAGCCCAGGTGGAGCTGAGCAACCCACAGACCCTGCCCTCAAGCAGCAGCATCAGAGCGGCCACAAGAGCCTGGGGCCTTAATGCCCCTGCTGAGCCCAGCACCTCTCACTGCCCACARAATACAGCATTTGCCTCTGGGTAGGGGATGGCTGTGTAATCCCCTGGCCCCTGCTTGACATGCCTGGCTGCTGGCAAGCTCTCACCTCCTTACCCAGGGGCTGCAGACTCCAGCCCTGTCTGCCCCCTCGCCCCAGCTCCTTGCTGGCCCAGGACCCTCACAGGCAGGAGGCTGCAACTCATCCTGAGGAGCAGGCAGGCAGCAAAATGTAGTCTCAAGTCAAACCTGATGCCAAGGCAATGGGTATAAAAGTGCTTCTCAGGGCTCCTGTCTCCTTTAGGAAAGGTCAGAGCCAGCCACCCCAGTGACCTGCAGGATCTCTCCCATGGCAGGACTCAGCTGGAGCCAGCAGGGTCCCTCCTGGCTGGCCTCAGGGCCACCCAGGGCAGGCAGTTGGGCTGGGGCAGAGGGAGTGCTCACACCCAGGAGAGAAAGGGCTCTCTGCTCTTACTTTTGTAGGAACCTGCCAGATAACACCCAGTAGCTCCTGAGCTGGGCAGCCTTGCAAGCAGCCAGCCCAGAAGCCACTGCCAAGCACAAAGCTTGCAGGAGGCAGAGTGGAAAGAGCTGGGAAAACCTGCAGCAGCAGCGGGGCCAGGAAGGCCTGGCCAGGTTTATGTCTCACGTGTGAGACTTGCTCCATGTTGGTCACCCACCTGGATTTTGCACACTGGCAGCACAATGCCTCTGGCKCTCTGTTCTGTGTCCCCCAATAATATGGGTCCTGGCTCATGGGCATACACCACAGCGGGAGCCCCATCACCAAAGTGGTCCCACAGGCTGTTTGGGTTCTGCTCTGCATAGCGCTGGGGTCACCCCTTGCCTTCTCCCAAACACACRCAGCAAGCAGGAGGCTGGCAAGACATGGGCTGAGCCCCTGGCTCCTTTGGGCAGAAGAAAGCCCTCAGAGTGAGCTAAGCTGTTGCACGTGGATTGAGCCTGCATCTGGCACACCCCAGGCCCTTTCAGGAGARTGAGAAGCCACTACCTGCAGATCTGAAGCTCATCTGAAGATGTTGCACCCCAGCAGCAGCAGACAGCACCCTTAAGCCGGCTCTGGCTCCCACAGAACATGCCTGCTGTGAACAAGGAGGGGAACAGGAACCACGCAGTGCTTAACGGCTCTGGCTTATCACAGTTGCCTGCAACACAGCTCTGCATCCCCAAAGCACTGTATAAACACTGGCTGATTAATCCCACAGGCCCCTGGGGAGCTGGGCAAATCCAACAGCTCCATCCAGCAGAGTCAACGTGGACGCTCTCAGCAGCACGAGCTGCACTCTGCASAAGACACTTTGCTGCTCCCCATGGTACTCCCCAACAGCTTCCCACAGCAGACTCGGGGGCCTCGGGCTGGYCCAGTGTCTGCATGGTTTGCACATTGCTGCATTCTTCACGCCTTCCTTTGCTTCTCCTTGACCACGTTTCCTCAGCAAAAGGGCAGGTCAAAGGCCAGCTACAAACCGTTAGCCACGAAACCAAGGCTTGCTCCTGGCAACTCAGGTTGCCCCATCTTTCTCCTGGCCTGTCCCACACCATGTGTGGCTTTTGTACTGATCAGTCCTGGGCTGACATCTGGCTCTGCTGCTGGCCAAGCACCTTGGCTGTCCTTCTGTTCACCTACACAAACCTTTTGCAGGACAGACAGGCAATGGTGTTGGCTACTTCAGTGGCTCAGTGCTTCAGGCCTCTAGTGGAAACATCAGCTCGCCCATCTCTAATGAAGGAACAARAGACCATGTCTGCCTTAAATTAATCGCAGAGTTGTTGTCTCAGTGAAGTTAGAAGTGCTTTTCTTGCACAMGGTACTATTGTGTAGAGAGACCAGCACAAGGTCTATGTGCCCGAGCTGCTCTAGAGGGACTTGTGAGGACCTGGCTTGGCTTCAGAAATGAGTTTCAGCCACTAAGAGTCACATTCAACTCCGAAACCTTAAAGGGTGTTGGACCTAGTGAAGKTCTGGGCTCTGATCCACAGGTCCTGGTCTACAACAGCTCTTGATTGCCTTGGCCTGAACAAYATGTGCACTTTACGTTAAATGAGCATGGACTTTGTGTTGAACAAGCGTGTGCCRCTCCTGTCCCAATGTCCAGCGCAAATCTAGTGAGACTCTTCCCTCCCCATTATGTCTGGCATCGTGCAGCTTGTATCAACTGTGTAAGCATGGTTCAGTGTGAAGGTGGTCTGCAGTGGTGGTGCGGTGAATGGCTGTGGGTAGATGTGCTAAAACAGAGGCAATCAAACGTAAGGCTGCCTGGCATGAACTGGTAAGGGAGGGTCGGAAGGGAATTGCATTGCCCATTCCCACTGCACTCCAGCTGAGGGTCCAACAGTTGTCCTTGCCACCAATCCCCCCAAGTCCCCATGATCCCGGTGGTTCCAGAGGTGCCGTCCCTCACATCTGCTCATGCTCCTCTTACTCTTGCAGGTGCCTCAGGGGGAGTGGAACAACACGCTGTCTCGGGACAAAGACAGCGAGATCCCGTGCCGGCGCATGCGGAGCGGGAGTTACATCAAAGCCATGGGGGATGATGATAGTGAAGACTCAGAAACCAGCCCCAAACCATCCCCGAAAACTGCAGCTCGGAGGCAGAGTTACCTCAAGGCCACCCAACAGTCCCTGAGTGAGCAGAGCACCACCCAAAGGTAACGCCGGAGCTCCTCCGGGAGCTCTGCACAGGTCTCCAGGGGCCACCCCAGAAGCAGTCCTTGGGGTCTAGCCAGCAGCACCCACATGGAGACCCCATGTGGGGATCAGAGCCCAGCAGGGCTCCTGCACACCAGCTCAGACTGCCCATGGGCCAGGCAGATGAGGAGACAAGCAGGACAGGAGAAGATGTGGCAGAGGAATGGAGAGAGCTTTCCATCCTCCAAATAGCCCTGATGTTAGGAGCCTGCTCCAGATCCCTGTCCCCTCAGTGATGGGGAGGGCACTCCTTTGATGCAGCTGCATGCATTTCCTCTCTAAGCATCTGCTCCTCTGAGGGAGTGCAGAGATCCCAACCCCATGATGCTATTTAGATGTGGAAGATGCTCAGCCAGCATGGCTGAGGACACTTGGCATGCAGCCCACAGGCTGCTGGGACTGTGCCATCAGCTTTGCTCTRCAGGTGTCCCAGGGACTCTGGGACCAGCCAGAAAGTGCTCCGTTGGCACACTAGGCTGGGTAACATCCTGAGGCCAGGAGACACGAGCTAAGAGGTCTGCAACCAGGTATTGGGGGAGGAAGACCCGCAGTGGCTTGAGCCAGATAGACAGCAGAGCAAGCGTAACACAGCAGAAGTTTGCTGGGTAAGAGGCTGGTCCTTGYGGGATGGGGTCTGTGTGGACCACCTGACCGGAGGTGATGCTGTGCTGTCCTCACCAGCTGCTCTGCTTCTCGGGACAAGGCACCCAGGGGCTGTAATAGACTGTTAGTGTTTCAGATGCTGTGGCTCGGGAGGATGTGAGCAGCACAGAGGGGCAGGAGGAGATAGGAGCCACCACCAATGAACTGYTGATGTTCAGCAGACAGAGCCAGAAGGAAGTGCGGGTGCAGCAGGCAGTGTGGAGACCCCTCACGGTGGCTTCAGTTTGCAGACCAGCTGCTGATTTCTGCTGAGAGATGGTGATAAAATTAACTGTGAGGAGCCCTGGAAATACCTGCTCTGAATCCATCCCTGTTCTCTGSCTTCACACCCACTTCAGGGGGTGCAGAGTTGGGTCCAGGGGTCTCTGATGCAAAATACCCAAGTTGAAAGACTGAGGTTCTTCCTATCTTGGGCTCATTGTCCATTCAGGTCACGTCCATCAGGGTATGAMCTTATCTGGGCTGCTGGGGTCCAGCCGGAGCCCACGGACAGGCAGCTCTGAGGAAGGGGCTAAGTCAGGGCAGGGTGTTTGAGCAGGAGGGGCAGAGCCGGCCGAGACTTGGATGCAGCTACATCCACCCGTGTCTGGCAGGGCTGGGCTGGATGCGGCCATTGCTGCGAGCGCTTGGTCCCCAAGGAGATTTGCTGGAGGGAAGGATCCTGCCTGGGAAGGAGGGGACTCCGCAGCTCTTGGCKCTGCGCTCCAGTGAGGGACATCGCATCCTGGTCTGCCTGTCCCCTCTGCCCCAGGCCGGCCAGGGCTTGTGCGGGACACAGGACAGGCCGCAGCACCAGCCAAGGCGGCGCCAGATCATGAGCACGGCTGCCATCTGCCGACCACCCCCTCGCCACTTCCCCCCCTCACCAAGGAGCTTTTTGGATGCTGTGGCCGCTTTGGTTGCTGCTGGGCCTCGCTGGGGTCCCCCGCCAGCCTGGCACACCCCTGGCACAGCCCCATGTCAGCCCTCACCAAGATCCTCGGTCTCCTTGTCCAGAGTTGCCAGGGCCATCTCTGGGCTCCACCGGCCGAGGGGCACCGGACCTGTGGTTTAGGACAGGAGGGACTGCAGGGAGAAGGACAGCTGCAGCCTTAGCCAGGACGAGGCACAGAGGAGTGAGACACGGTCCGTCCCTGTGAAAGGGTCTCTGCCCTTCCAAAGTCTGTTGCCTGCTTTGTGACTCGGTTTCCCCACGGGCAGGCTGCGAGGGTAGGTCAGGGTGAAGCCCAACRGGATGGGCGCAGGATGGCTGGCAGGGACTCTGCCTGCCCCAGGACACAACTGGCTCACACCACGGGCATGCGGTGAGCTCACGGACAAAACCCTCTTAGGCCGAGGGAAACAAGGCAATAAATGGCTAGCCCAGGGCTTGGGGCACCACGTTGCCCTTGGCCATTCAGCAGTGGGTCCCCTGGAGGCTGGGTGTCTCCTCCATCACCCCTGGCAGAAGAGACTACTCCCCACGCTTATCACGCCCCGGGATGGAGACTCAAGAGGTGCCACGGTCCTCCCTGGAGGTCCACAGGCTGCACAGAGCTCCTGCCCAGCTGGGAYACACCCTGCCCTCAGCTTCGCTGTCCCCCAGGCCGGTGAAGGACAGACCTCTGCACCCATGGACCTTCCGGATGCAGGGGAAGCAGCACCCCAAGGATCCTCTGTAGGGACCATGGGCAGATTCAAGAGGGAGAGTCCCCACAGTTTGCCCAGGCTGGTGTGGCTAACATGTCTTCCACCATGCCCCACCTGTGACAAGGACTCCTTCACGCAGGGTCTCGTGGTGGAACAGAAGAATGGGAAGCCCCATCCTTCTCACTTTCCTCCTCTTCCTCCCATGTCCCTCCCATCCTTCCACATCCCTCCTGGCCCCTGTGTGCCTGGGTCTCAGGAGAGACCRTAGCTGTGGTCTTGGCTGGGTCGGGCTCAGCGACAGCCCTGCTCTTCTCCTGCTGCAGATGCTGCTGCTGAGCCCTGGGGCATGGGGACAGTGCTCCTCCCAGAGCCTGAAGCAAAAGATGCTCTGGAAATACAGACCCCCCCTGCTCCTGCAGCACTGCCATTTAGGCTTGGCTCCCCTATCTTCTTCCAGATAATCTTTTGGGTTCCTTTACACAAATTAAAAAAAAAAATAAAAAAATCCTGCAGATGTTTCCAATTGCAAAGTCCACAAAATACCATTTAAAAGTCATTTCTTACCCCACCTCTCACCCCCTTCCCTCCAGTCCAGGCAGGGAAGAGATGGCTTCCCTGACCTTGGCCCCCAGCATCAGCCTGTGCAAGAGCTGCTCTGTCACCAGGGCTGTGACTCTGGGGGCTGGCACGGATCCCACGTGCTCCCTGGGATTCGGCTGGACTAACCTGGCATCTGCAGTGCATTCCCGGGGGCAGCAGGACCTGAGGTCTTKTCCCCTCTGCTTCCCCTGCACCCCATAAACCTTCACCCATGTGCCAGACTCGATAGCTSAAGCCAGAGGCCGGCAAGGTGAGAAACTGCTTCCTTCTGCTCCAGGAGCTGCAACAGGAGCGAGCGGTGGACTCGGTGCCCAGCATCGTCTCCGTGCTGCCACATGTGCCTGTGCCTGGCAGAGGGTGCCGCGGGGAGGGGTGGTCTGGCTCTCCTGGCAGGGCAGCAGCTCCACCACAGCCCCAGCTCTGCCCCCGCCATGGGGACACCCCTCACACCCTCTCTCTCTGCTGGCAGGAGCCTGGACCGCCTGGACTCTGTTGAGATCCTCCTACCTCCGAAGTTCCCACCCTGGGAGGAAGAATACAACCAGATCTCTGACAGCGTCAACGAGTCCAGTTGCATTAACCAGGTGAGATGCTGGAGCGCTGAGCCCTGCTGCACCGGCACACCCCAGTAAGAAAGGAGGCCGGCTGAGGGGAGAGAGGAACATCTTTTTCCCCCTTCAAAATAAGGCACTGGCTGTGCTCCAGGAATTGCACACACTATTCTCTGGCAGCTTTACCAAAGTATAAAGGCCAGCTCCTTAATTCTGATTCATATGAGACTCTAGCTTTGCCTCCTCTCAGCACTGCTGGTGCAGCTGAAGTCACTCTGCCATGGCCACAGGTATAGTAGTAGCCCAGAGTGATGCTTCACAGCCGTGGGTGAAGCTCAAGGCTGCTCTGAGCACAGGGTCCCACCATGTCACCACCCAGAAGCCACCTACAAGGTTGCTCACCTCTGCTGCAAGCTCCTCACACCCAGTGGGTGGGTGCAGAGCCCGGGCTAACCTCACCAGTGCAAAAGGTGGCATCCAGTCTGGGACCCTGCAGCAGGTCACCGGGGACAGTAACCCTGCTTAGTTCTGAGGACCTTGTCCCTCATGCAGCAGACTGGACCCAGGAACACGGTGCCTGTAATTTGGGAGACTGTCCTACCAGCTAGCTGGGGATGTCTCCCTTGGATACTCCTGGTCCCCATGGGAAGGGCAATGCCAAGGATGCCAGCGAGGCGCTGATGGTGGATGGCAAACCCCTTGCCACAGGGTGGGCTCATGCCCTGACCCTAACCTCTGGGACGCAGTCGGTGCAAACTGGGTTTAACTCCCACCCCACACTGCCTCCCCTTGGGATTACTCTGGAGCAGCTCAGGGCTTGGGTGGCTATAAGCCAGCTGCCTCAGAGGCCAGGAAATAACCCACGTCAGGATAAGGCCTTTGCAGGGGTCCCGTGTGCTTATCTCAGCCCCGCGAGGCCCATCCTTTCGGTATGCAGGTGGAGGTCCCCGGGGCAGCAATGGCTCCACAAGCTTCACCCAGCTGTTTCGCTGTCACCCTGGGCCTCTGTCATGTCCCGTCTCTGTTCACGCGCGTCTGCGTGGGAACACGTGCACACACGTGCCCCTTCTGTGCTGCTCCGCTCTGTCTGTGCGCAATGATSGAGGGCGGCAGCGCGAGGCGGGAGTTAAAGCAGCGGGATAGGCATCACGAACCAGAGCATGGAGGGGGGTGAGGCGTGTGCCGGCGTTCCCCTCCAGGTGTGTGGGGCTCTGAGCCCTCCTCCGGCCCAGCCCAGCCTCTCCTCCGGCCCCACGGCTGGTTTCTCCTGCTGTCACAGAGCRGTTGGAGCCCTTGGTGGAGAGCTTTGGGGAAGGGCACGGGGCATTGCATACGTGTTCCTTGTGGTCAGTCTTGTCCCTTGTACATCAACAGCAATGTGCTGGGTGTCTCATTGCACAGAGGAGGGGTCAGGACCTTCGCATTCCTGTCCTTTGTGTGTAAATATGTGTCTGAAGCCAGGTCTCTGCATGAAGACAATGGGTGGGCTGAGTTTGTGCTCTCTCCCTTTCTAAAGCTGCCATTTAGCAGCTGAGTACAGCACCCCCATGAAGACATCAGAAGGGTCTKGGAGCTGGAGGGTCTGAGCAGCCCACGATGTGCCAGGAGCTGCCCAGGCAAATGCCCCAGACCCAGACTGGTAGCACTGCGATGCTGGGGGCACGCCGACTGCCACAGCACCCGCTCAAGCATGGGGCTGCCGTCATCACGTGCACTCTGCCCGCTTTCCTCCAGATCAGAGAGAGTTCATTTGCAGCTGAGTTGGGATTTAGAGGCCTCCCACAAATTGCATATCTGTTGATCCAGGATGGAGCTGGTACAGCCATCAGTGTGTGCTGGTCTGACCATCTCTGGTGGGTCTGACCTGCCCTTTCATCCAGTGCCAGAGGCAGTTCCTCCCCTGCCCTCACTTTTGTGTGACCTCCAACACCTTCCTTGTGTGTCCAGCAAGACCCTAGTGTCCTCACACAGAAGCATCCCCAGCTCTGAAAGACAAGTCCACTCCGCTTGGTTTTGTCCCAGCTGACGTCCACCTTGCAAACCTCTGGAAGTCCAGGGTTCACGGGGTGTGCATGTCACCATCCACTTGTCACACCAAGGGGACCAGTGGCCAAAGAGAGCCAGCTGGTGACCTCCAACACTGCTTATCCATACTTTGAGCTGTGCCCTGTGTAGAAGGGCCAGACCCAGCCCCCAGAGCCAAGCCTCTTCCCTTGGGTACATTTTGAACCTGGATTTTTCCCAAGATGGGTCATCTTGGGCAGCTCGCGCAAGGCAGAGCTCATAGGGTGGATGTGGTCTGCAGACCAGGGATGAAGAGGAGGAGAAGGCATTCCTCCCCACAGGCAGTGCAGTGTCTGTTGGGCGTYTGTCCTTATGCCGAGTGTGTGCCATGGCTTTGCTATGGAGAGAAGGCAGTATCGCTTCCGTGTGGCTTCTTCCTGGCGTGGGGACAAAGGAGATAGCAGTGAGGTGGCCAGCCCGACCCCATCAGGGTGAAGGACAGTTTCCCYGATGTGGAGTGCTCATACTGCCCATCTACCCCGGCTCTGCAGGGGCCCATCGCTGCTCCTGGCCACGTTGCGAGGTGCTGGCCAATGCTGGGGGCTTCACTGAGCCACAGGCAACCTATGTGTGCCAAGGAGTGTCCCARCATTGTGTGTCCCAAGTGTGCCCTGTGTATATATATCGATATATGGTGCATACAACAGGCTGAATGCATCAGCAGCTTCTCTCCGTCTGGGAGGCGTCCCGTGGAGCTTTGCCATGCCATGTTTGTGCCGCTGTCTGAGGGGCCTGTGCGGCACCTTGCTTGGCATCTTATGAGCTCTGAAGTTTGTACTGCAGTGTCAGCAGCGGTGGCCCCAGGGGACGGGCTGTCTGCTCCCCTCGTCCTCGGTCCCTGTGCAATGGCTGTCTGTGTGAGGGGCTCACCCGTTCTTGGCCTTTAACCTTCTCCAACTCTTTCTTCCAGATCTTTGGACCCCCCTCACTTATCCCTCAGATATTTACCCATGGAGAGCAGGTACCATCCCACTGGCGTTTCCCTCTTCCTTCCTCACGGAGCTTTCTTGGGTCAGCCTGGAGACCCAGGGCAGGGTGCAAGGCAGGCTGTGGGGTCAGCCCATGCCTGGGGCCAGCGGCAGGAAGAGAAGGAGGAAGAGGAGGAGGAGGAGGAAGAGGAGRAGGAGGAGGAGGCAGCACTCCCGACCCGGGCACTGCAGGGCAGCTGGAGAGCTTGGTTCCCCTGGCCCCGGCAGGGGGTTAGGGACTGTCAGTTTTAGGGGGAAAGTAGATGAACTTTTTGAGCCAAACCTTGTGGAGCTCAGATGCCCATTCTGGGCAGAAATACTGTCCTTGAGGCCAAAGAAAGGGCCAGGAGAGATGGAAGTGGGCAACAGGGCCAATCTCAGCATCTCTCATTCGTATTTCAGAATGTTCTGCTTTAGGCTGGCTCTGGTTTAACCCAGGTGAGCCTCTCCCGAGTCCAAGTTTGACCAGCGGCTGCTACCGGAGAGCAGGGCAGGGCTGGGGGCATGGGTGGGAGGGAGGTGGAGGCAGCAGGAGAAGCAGGGAGCGAAGCTGCCCCTGCATGGCTCACACCTCGCCGTGACCTGCCGACGAGCCCTCTCCTGATCCCCACTGTGGATGGGACTAGGATGGATTCCTGACACTGCCACCCAGAACCAGTCCAGGCAGCCTGTCCCTGGTCAAGCATGGAGGCTGTCCCCCTAGTCCACACCGTSCCACCTTCTCTCTCTGCGCTGCACGTCGCTGTAGGACCAGGCCATCACCCCCCACCGAGGAGCACGCCTGCCCCGGCAGGGTCTGGCAACTGAGGCTGGGGTCTCCCAGCTGTGCTGGTGGGGCAGGGGGACCTGTCAGAGGCTGGACATGGATTTGAGCCTCCTGCACTCTCAGCCTCTCCATCAGAGACTGGGAGGTCTTTTGCAGGCACTGTGGTGGTAAGTCTCTCCTACTCCACAAGCAGGGACCCTCTGGTCTCCAAAGAGSGTTCCCTCTTCCCTCTCTCTCGGCAGAGAGCCCAGGCATCCTGCACCCCACCAGCACTGACCACTGCACCTCCTGGTCTCATCTGCAGTAAGCGGGACCACACAGGAGCGGCAGCAGGGTGGCTGCAGGGAGAGGAGCAGGAGGGGACGGGAAAGGGCTGCCTGCAGGCAGGGAGTGACTGGCTCTGCCCTCTTCCCGTGCAGGCGCCAGAGCCGGAGCTGGGGGAGCAGTACGAGGCGGTCTGCGACTCTACCTACAGCGAGGCCGAGTCGGCCGCCGCAGAGGTGCTGGACCTGCCTCTGCCCAGCTACTTCCGCTCCCGGAGCCACAGCTACCTCCGAGCCATCCAGGCAGGCTGCTCCCAGGAAGAGGACACGGGCTCCGTCCGCTCCATCTCCCCCCCGCCGGCGGGCAGCCTCAGCGGCAGCAGGACCCTGCCCACCAACAGCAGTGAGTGCCAGCGGGGTGCGGCGGGGAGGCGGAGGGGAAGGGGCACGAGGCCAGCAGGGACAGGGGATACTGCTGCCGACCGCCTGGGAGGTGTCGAGCATGTGGGGCGCTGGGCTCAGATACCTGTATCTCCAGCCACGGTTGTCCAAGACTTTTGTGGGCTCATGGGGGCTTGCTCTGTGCCAGAGAGGGAGGCCAGCAGCCAGGCATGCAGCTAGGATGGCTGCGGGTTGKATCTCTGGATGCGGGCGCTGAAATGGCAGACAGGGTCTGGTTGCTGGGATCTGGCCGGCACTGCAGATGTCCGGGAGAGCTTGAAGTCTTCATTCAGTCAAGCCAAACCCAGGTCTGAGCGCTGCGGCTGGGAGCACCCCGTGGGATGTCCACCTTGCCCAGGAGCACTGGCTGCCCTCTGCCTGAAGTTCTGCGGGGCTGCGGGTGCAGCGGGAACCTGCAGCACAGGCAAGCAGCCCTGCTGCCCTACACTATCAATAGCTTCCATCTTCCTCCTCTTCCTCTCCACTATGCATCTCTTGTTACCCCAATCCAGGCTACAGTTGACAGGTTTGACCTCTCTATGAAACTCTCAGGAACAAAAATGTCTATCRGGGACCCTGCACTAGTTTCCCCAGGGTCTGAGCGTAACTTCTTTGCAGGTTCCTGCACAGGGCACGCCTCCTGGAAACAAGGCTGGGGGATCGGATCTGGGGGAAAAGGCAAATGGTGCAAATTTGCCCCCTCCAAATCCACAGGGTTTGTGATTTTGCCCAACAGAGTCACAGGCAGGTCTGACYCTGCCCAGCCAGGAGCCTGAGCCGCAGCCAGTGAGGGCAGGACCCCGGCCAGCCCGGACCTGAGCAGCGCAGCCCAGGCAGCAGCATGCTGAACGTGGGGCTCGCCAGCACGGCTCCTGTGCCATCCAGGCGACAGCCCAGCTCCATGCAGAGGCAGAGCGGTGCTTACAGCACTTGCACCTGGGTCCCTTCCCCTGCAGGCAGGGCAGAAGAGGTAACGGGCAGACAGCATCACCCTGGTGCACCCAGCCCTCGGGGTGCTGCCTAGAGACCAGTCTTTCAAAATCTTCTGACAGTGGGAGCTGGGAGTTCATCCTGTGGCTGGACTGGCTCTGACTGCTTTCTCTCACAGAGACAGAATTGCAGCATCGAGTCCTATTTGCCCCTCTCCATCAGGTGTACATAGACTAGAGACACCAACATCCCTGGTGTGGGGTAAAAACAGGTCTTGCCCTGAGTTTCAAGGCACTAACGAGCCTTCCCAAGCCCCAGAGCCCAGCACCCTGCAGCCTTGGTGCACTGAGCAATCGGTAGCGTTATACCCAGGTCCAGACACCCCGCTTGGCGCTGGATGCGGGCATTATTCATTCCAGGCCCTTCCCTTTTGATTAGTAATTACTGTACTGGACAAGAGCCTGGCCTCTCCCYCCGATGTGAGTCAGGATTGACTCCATCCCCTGGAGTAGAGGTGAGGCTGCAGGCAGCCCCGTTCAGCTGGTGTTTCTCACCAGCCGGGCTGTCTCTCCCAGGAGGCAGCTCCCAGCATCGCAGCAGAGCGGGTYTCTTCACCAAAAGTCTGGCTGGAGCTGGCTCTCCCACATGCCAAGCCCTCCCTTCCCCAATGGCCAGAGCACCCAGCACCTCTGGGATGAGTCGGGGCTGCCCGTGCTCCCCAGCAGGACCACCTTGCCCACCTGCAGTGCTGCCGGAGGAGGCTCCTGTGAATGCCCCATGCATTCAGCACCCAGGTGGGAAGCAAGGAAGGCAAGTGCTTTGCCCCAGGATGTAATTTTGCCAGGATGCTGGCGTCACTGGCTCAAGACAGCAAGCAACGGCAAGGGCTGCTCAGACCTCGCAGCGCTGGGAAAGCCCRGGAGGAAAGAGATGCAAGAGCTGGTTTTCTGTCTCATCCAAAAATGAGCTGGTGCTGGCTCCCCGCTGCAGAGACCAGCACCGCTGTGGCCCGGGGACATATCTGGTGCAGCCAGGCTCCACTTGTGGCTGCCTTTGCCAAAGCATGATCTGCAGCAGTGGCTTCACTCCCCAGTGGTCCACGCSTCTCCTGGAAAACACTTGCGAGGGCTGTGGGTGGCAGGGAGGAGCATTGCTCTGGAGATGCTGCTTCTGCAAATGACTCCTGAAGGCCTGAGCGGAGCCGACAGGTTCAGCTGTGCAAAGCTGCAGTGTGGGGAGCAGCTCTGCTCTTACTGCAGCATTTTGGCGGGTGCAAGGCCCTCCTGGGGCACCGGGGGTGGGAGCAGGCTCCAGAGAGTTGGCAAACTCTTACCAGAAGAGAAACCTGTTAGCTTTCCATGATGCTTCAAGTCACTTGATCTGCATCACTTTTGCATCATTTTCTTCAAGGCAGCCTGTCTCGGCTCCTGGACAGCCCCGGTGCTCCACGTGAGGCTTGGCTGTAACGCAGGGTGCAAGGAGCTGAGGAGTCCCATCCTGGGAACAGTTTTGGGAACTGGTTAGAAAAGGTGATGCCTTGGTGTTCCTGGACATGGCGGTGCCTGAACATCATGGCAGGCAGACACCAGAGTGGGCAGGAGAAGTTCGGCATCTCACCAGGGTTGTACAGTGCTGCCGGCGGCGTGGAGGCAGACAACAAGCCCTGTCACCCACAGGGACACTGGGGTCAGGTCCAGCAGGTCAGGCTGCTCTTGACATGAGCTCTGGCACTGAACCTCAGAGCTATGGGGGGGGTTCAGAGCAGCATCAGCATATCTGCCATGGGCGAAGCTGCCAGAGCGCAGGAGTGGGCTGTTGGTGGGAGCCAGGTCAGAGCCCCGTCCCAGCAGTGGGCAGAGGGAGGAGCAGGAAGGGGAGCACGGGCAGGCTTTGTGCCCGGCTCCAGGCCTTCCCACCCAGAGACACCCATGCCCTCACATCCCCCCTTCAGTGGYCTGCGCTCTGGGGTCATCACAGTCAAAGTCCACAGGATGAGGCAGGGACTGGAAGAGATCTCCTTCCTACCACCCTCTCTGCTCTGCTTCTGTCCCACACTCTTCCCAGCCTGGCTCACCCCACTCCCCGCAAGCCCACCCCTGCTCCTTACTGGCGGTACGACCCAGGCCGAGCTCGGTGCTGCTGCAAATCCAGGCTAACACCGGGAAGCAACAGCAGGCATAGCACAGAAGGGGGCTTTCAAAATGACTGGTTGCCGCTTCTCTCTGACGTGACCCAGCAGAGATCTGCTGATTTCCAGAACATCCTCCAGCCCTTTGCATTGGCTGCTGGGGCTTGGGRAGGGAAACGTTTGTGATGGAGGGGGTGGGGAGCAGAGAGGAGCATCTGTGTTTGTGCGTGCGCATGATGGGGAAGGCAGGAGGCATATCTGGAYGGCAGTCACACCTTTAATCAGCCACCTAGGCTCAGTTCCCCCTGCAAATATGCATCACTGAGGCTTTAATTGGTTGGTGTTGTACGAGGGAGGCCTCCTGTGCAGCAGATTGGTACCTCTCAGCTTGACGGTATCAGTCTGGACTGATAGAGAGAAGTGGATGCACCATTGTCTGCCGGTCTAATGGTTGCTCATGGCCTCTGCTCCACCCAGGGCTCTGGAGCGAAAAAACTGAGAGCCCTCGCCCGTTCCCTTCCCACGGACACCCTCCTGCACCAGCATCCATGCACCAGCCCAGAGGAACTGTTCCCATCACRTGCCCAGTTCCTGAAAGGAGGATTGGGTTTCTTCTTTGTAGGGACTCATCCTAAAGAGGCACCAGCAGCAGCAATGCTGTGGCWGTCACAGGCTTCTCATTCTTTGAGGACAGCATGGGGGTTGAATCATAAAGCAAAGGGATTCAGCCACCAGCTGAGGGCATGAGGAGGTGCAGCGAGCTCCATTTCACGGAGGGCTGCCAGTCTTGGGGTCTGTGTGGGGAGCACGGCCGGGTGGGAGAGCCTTGACAGCTGTCACACCTCTGACAAGCCAGTTCCTCCCACAAACGCCTGTGTCACTCGTGCATTACAAGGCAATTAGCTCCCATTTGACAGCCAGCGAGACAGATGATGAGCTGCCCTTGATCAACCTTAAACAAAGCTTTGTGCCTTGTGAAGCCAAAGACTCAAAAGCCCCAGTGAAACCTGTTCATCTAATTGCCAGGCGTTCAGCCGACAGCCACGCTGGCTCCTGAGCATTACAAAGGGCTCCCCAGTCCCAGCTCCTTCTTATTAGAGGGAGCACTGGGAATTGCTTCCTTAATAGACTGCTTGCAATACGGAGCTGAATATTTGATGTCCAGGGGAAATAGGAAAGCAGAGGTGAGCAAAGCACAGCAAAAGGAGKTGAGAATCCCCAGTGCAGAGACCCCAACCCAGCCTCCACCCAATACACCAGTGACAACAGGGAAAGCTCACACCAAGCCAGTTCCTACTCRAGCTCTTCCCACTCCTCCCTATGCCATCTGGTAATGTCACCCTTGCTCAGAGCATCCTGCCCTGGGATTCAGCAGCCTGTTCCCAGAAAGCCCAGGTGCCCGGCTCCTTATCCTGTGCCCAGATCTCCTCCAGGGAGGCCAGGGAATCCAGCTCTGCCTCCTCCTCCAGGACTGGGCTGTCTCTGTTGACCTGTCTTACCAATGGTTAAGATGCCCCTGAGAGTGTGTGAGCTCTGGAGAGCAGTGACCCTCCATTTCTCTCTTTCTGCTGACCCCATGATGGCAGCTCTGGCTGCAGGGCCCCAGCCCAGCCCGGCACAGGAACCACAGCACCTGGAGCAGAAGGAGCTCGAGAAAGTCTAGCCCTTCAGGCCAGCCCAACCTTGACCCCAACCAGAGCCAGGCATGAGGCTCGTCCTTGAGAGCCGCCAGCACTCCCATAAACAACTGCCACGGCTGCACACACCTTGTGCCCATCCATATGCCAGAGTTTTGCCAAGCCCAGGCTGGGCATGAGAGCACTACCTGGGAGAGATACTCCCTAAAGTCATGCCAGAACAGCCACCCTTCTGCCTCCAACCTGTTTTCTGTCTTCTTTGTATTGTTTTTTTTTTCTTTTCATCACGAAATTAGAGAGATGGCTCCCAGGACCATTGCTATGCTGGGAACCCTGCCCTGGCCCGGGAGAAGGCAGATCCCAGCCCAGTCCCCTGGTACTGATGCTCTTGCATGGGGAGCATGCTTGTGCTTAGTGGAGGAAAGACAAAGTGCCTGCACACCTCCGTGCAGCGTCACAGCACAAAGCAGCATCGTGCTGACCAAATCCCCAAGGGCTGGTTCACTGTCGGACAAGTTTCCACGGCTTCTGGGAAAGTCACGTAGCGCTGGCTTGTGAGGGATGGGTACAGACACCCTTCCTCCGCCTCCTCTTCCTCCTCCTCCTCTGTGCACGGTGATTACCTGGTCTCTGGGTAGGAAGGCAAGTTCTGCTCCTCTCCTCTCTCGGCTGTCATGGCCTTCTCTTCTTTGTGGGGAAAAAGTAGTGGTGTGAAGACCAAGGGAAAACCAAACCAGGCCAGGACACATTGTTCAGCCTGTGCGTGAGCGGCCGCAGCCGAGGAGTAAAGCACCACTGCAGCCCCTTTGCTAATCGTATCAGCCAGAGCTGACCCCATACGGCCTTTGAGGAGAGAGACTGTTATCATTCCCTTCAGATTTTCTCCTTCTTTTTGACCTAGATTTCACATTCCAGAAATAGCTTTCTCTGACATACCAGCAGGAAAGGCATTAGAAAGAAAGAGAGAGAGAGAGAGTGTGTGTGTGTGCCAGGGAAAGATTTCTGTTGCATGCTCCATCAGTGTTTGTAAGAGAAAAAAGGGTACATACACACGTTCCATGATCTATTCATATCTCTGTAGGACACAAAGAAATTTATGACAACTGTTTCCTTCCACACTYACCTGTTCATTTTTCACCTTTAGTCTTTTCCTTGTTATTATGGAAACTCCACTACCAAGCTCTGCACCCAGACAGTGCTCCCTTTTCCCCAGGAAGCCTGTACCATGGCTACAACCCCGCTCTCCAACTCCACCACCAAAACCAAAATACCTCTGTCCTTCTGCCTCAGCAAAGCTGTGCTTGGTGCTCCTTGCTGCCAGGTTTCAGCTCTACTACAGGCAGCACCCAGTGCAGCACGCTCTCTTTCTGTTGCCTGCTGTGTGCACATGTCTCTGGCACCCAGGAACGGCTGCAATGGGTTTGAACCCCACGGAAATGTCACTTGCCCRGATCCCCAGGAAGGGGGGAGCTGCAGCCCACACATGATGCTGTGCTGACACAAGCAGACACAGGGGAGGTAGAAGCGGCTGCCCATAAACTTAATAGGATCGTAGAATGGTTTGGGTTGGAAGGCACCATAAAGGTCATCTAGTTCCAAACCCCCTGCCATGGTCAGGGACACCTTCCACTAGACCAGGTTGCTCAAAGCCCCGTCCAAGCTGGCCTTGAACACTTCCAGGGATGGGGCATCCACAACTTCTCTGGGCAACCTGTTCCAGTGCCTCACCACCCTCAGAGTGAAGAATTTCTTCCTAATGTCTAATCTCAATCTACCCTCTTTCAGTTTAAAGCCATTACCCCTTGTCCTATCACTACAGGCCCTCGTAAAAAGTCCCTCTCCAGCTTTCTTGTAGGCCCCCTTCAGGTACTGGAAGGCTGCTATAAGGTCTCCCCAGAGCCTTCTCTTCTCCAGGCTGAACAACCCCAACTCTCTCAGCCTTTCCTCATACGAGAGGTGCTCCACCCCTCTGATCATCTTCGTGGCCCTCCTCTGGACTTGCTCCAATGGGTCCATGTCCTTCTTATGTTCGGGCCCCCAGAGCTGAACACAATACTCCAGGTGGGGTCTCACCAGAGTGGAGTAGAGGGGGAGAATCACCTCCCTCGACCTGCTGGCCACGCTTCTTTTGATGCAGCCCAGGATACGGTTGGCTTTCTGGGCTGCAAGCGCACATTGCCGGGTCATGTTGAGCTTCTCATCAACCAACACCCCCAAGTACTTCTCTTCAGGGCTGCTCTCAATCCATTCGCTGCCCAGCCTGTATTTGTGCTTGGGATTGCCCCGACCCATGTGCAGGACCTTGCACTTGGCCTTGTTGAACCTCATGAGGTTCGCAYRGGCCCACCTCTCAAGGCTGTCAAGGTCCCTCTGGATGGCATCCCTTCCCTCCAGCATGTCGACCGCACCACACAGCTTGGTGTCGTCGGCAAACTTGCTGAGGGTGCACTCAATCCCACTGTCCATGTTGCCAACGAAGATGTTAAACAGCACCGGTCCTGATACTGACCCCTGAGGAACGCCACTTGTCACTTGCCACTGGAGACCAGTGGTCATCGAGCCGTTGACCACAACTCTTTGAGTGCGACCATCCAGCCAATTCCTTATCCACCGAGTGGTCCATCCGTCAAATCCATGTCTCTCCAATGTAGAGACAAGGATGTTGTGAGGGACAGTGTCAAATGCTTTGCACAAGTCCAGGTAGATGACGTCAGTTGCTCTTCCCTTATCTACCAATGCTGGGAATATACTGGGAAGTGAGCACGGCTCCAAGGTCCTGGCCAAGCCTGCCTTCTCCCAGCAGGGGCCATCTACAAAGGAGTAGAAAGAAAGGYAGCTGCCAGCATTTTCCTTTGGTAATATGGTCAGAAAGCCAAGTCCTTCTTGTTGCTTGCTTTTATGAATCTTGATGGCAGGAAAGAGAGTCAGTAGTGCTGTCCTCCTGGGAGAGAAGGAGAAACCGAAGCACCAAGGGGTGCCTCAGCTTGCTCAGAGCCTCTGGGAGAGCAGCAGCAGGGAGGCTGTGCATGATGCAGTGCTCTGCCCATGAGGCCAYGCTGGTTGGAGAGCAATGTGCCGGGTACGGCAGACACCTAAGGTCTCTTCTTAGGCCAAGGGGCCTGGTAGCACCCCGGCACGCTGGCCCTGCTGCTATCCATGTGAACCAGGTGAGCACAGAGCTGCCCTGGCGCCAGGCAATCACAGATGCCGCTTTGTGTCCCTGCTGTCGGCGATGCTCAGCACCTCTCTGCATCTCCTTCCATGGCCACGGGCCTCGTGCCATCACTGGAGCAGCCCAGCAGTGACCGACGACGGTCTTAGCTAAGACACACACACGTGCCAGGACAGTGAGACTGGATGAGGTTTAGTAAGGCCGTGCACCAGGCCTGAGCATTTGCAGGATTTCAGACAGYGCAGGCAAATGAGGATTTCTTTGTGTGTGTTTCTCTTGTTCTGGGTTGCTTTTCCTCTCCTTTAMGTTTTTCCATTACTTTTTCCATCTACTGAGCCACAATGCGGGTATTCCTGAGGATTCAGGAAGATATCAGCTCTGAGCTTCACAGAGCCACTCAGAGCCCGTGTGGATGAGGGGCTCTCAGTCCGGAGCTGCTCACCACTCCCAAGCCTGGAAGCAGTTGAATTCAAAACAAGGTTTCTTGTTTTCCGTGGTAGGCAGCGGAGGGGAGAGGCCCTGAGCTGCAGGTCCCAAGTCTCTGGGCTGACCCTYTGGTGAGATCCTCCTTTGGCCCCGCTTTGCTGCTCTGTTTCTGAGAGCAGAATCAGCACACCCACATTCACAGCGATTCCATCGCTGAACACCGAGGGCGGTGGTGGCTCAGCCCTGCCTGCTGGAGCTGGCAGCGCGTGAGCTCAGTGCCGTGTTTCCCCAAGGTGCTTTGATCTCTCTTTGCTGCAGACCAGCCCTTCTCCACTGAGCACCGTGAACCCAGCGAGTCATAAATAAATCAGAGCATCCAAGGACTGCTGGTAACAGCGAGGAGCTGGGGTGGCACACGTGCTCCTGGCAGGAGCCGCGCGGCAACACCGCTACCTGCAAAGCCACAAGCCCTGCCCAAGGCCAAGCACTCTGCAGGCAGCACCGTTAGGCAGTGTCCACGCCGTGCTGGGCTTGTGGGCACCCGCTGCCCGGCTCGCGTCAGACCGCCATGCAGCTTGGCTCTGGCCTCACAGAGGTCTCCCCCCGCCCAGCAGCCTGGGCGAGCCTCATGCTCAGCTCCGAATGTCTGAACACGGGATCAGAGGGATGGAGCCAGACACTGCTCCAGCACCCAGCGCATCTGTGCCCAGGGTGCCAAACCCGGCGTGGCTCTGTCCAGGCAGGCTCTCGCTGCAGCCCGCGAGCTGTACCAACTTTGCTCCCCTCCGCACGTCCATCTTCCATCGTTCCAGCTCAGGCAGCCTAACGGGGAGGCACAAAACCCAGGCACCCAGCACAGCAACAGCACCCGGTGAAGCGCGGCTCAGCTCCCTCTCCCTGTGCCCACCACGATGGAGCTCAGCTGGCAAATCTGTGACCAGCGGGAAACGCCCACCCAGGGAAACATTCACTTCCCCACTGTTTTCTTTTCCATTTATTTGTCTCCGCACCGGAGACTTTCCTCCCGCTAACSCCGCGCTCTGGCTGGAGCAATCCTGCAGCAGGTGCCCGGCAGCAGCGCTGCTCCCCTGGGCCGGGGCCCGCGGGAGCATGGCCGGCAGCACTCGCACCCCACCGCCCCGCTCGGGGTCCCACCGGCGCGCGCTGCCGGAGGCAGGAGCAGCGGGAGCGGGGGGGGGAGGGGAGGTCTTTCAGCCAAACCCACTTTTGTGTGTGGGCGAGAGACGGGGCCGTGCTGGGGAAAATGTCACCGTGGCTCCCGCGGCCATGACAAGGAGACAGAGCTCCCGCGAGGGGGTGGGAGAGGCGCCCGCTTTGTTCAGCAGCGTTTGGCTCCCCCGCTCCTGCCACGCACGGGGCTGCCACCCGCGGCAGTTCCGGTGCGGGAACGGCAGCCGCCGCCTCTGTCCCCGTCCCCCGTCGCGTCTGCAGCGGACGGGACGCGGGGGTCCCGGCGGCCGCTTGAGACGCGCCCGGTCGCCGTGCTCCCGGCGAGT